>CM043022.1:10509228-11109228 GCA_023690525.1 Holotrichia oblita
TTTCATGTAGACGTGATTGCTGCTTCTACCATTAATATAGTCTCATGCTGTTTTGTTTTAACAATTCACCAGCTTTTCTTCTTTTTGATCCTGTCGACTTTTCCGGGTAAATAAGCTATGGTGGTCTAAAAGACGATAGTTGTGGTATCGTAGGATCTGTGTGTATTACAACTTTCAACTCAAAATAATCTATGATTTTGACTAACTACGTATCGTTGTATGTTATGTTACTTTGATGTTAAATTTGATAAGAAATGGCAAAACTTTTCATTCGTCGCCTGTCCATATAAACTATCAATATTATTTTAAGAATAATTTTAAACGAGATATAATGGTTTTTGACTATTCCAAAATATCTATTTCACCTCGCCGTAGCAGAAATTCGTTCATAATGTGTAAATGTAAATTCTAAAATTACCGCATGTATGTACCATATAGAAATTTCCCTTTGGTCCACCAAAAGAACCTTAGATAAGTATAATCTTCTACAACCTTTATACATTGTTAATAAAAAACCACTAAAAATGTATAGATTATTTTTCATGGCTATTTGTAACAGATACAGAAATAAACGTTCCAAAACAATACGGGCAAGTTCTCGCCTGAAGTAGACCCATAATTTTGTGGTCTAGATACACGAGGCAATAACTCCTATAATTTTCAGCGTTTGATCATCTCCCAAAGTTTGTGAAAAGTGCGATAAACTTTGAAACCCTTGTAACTTCAAGGTCGGATAAAAACTATCCGGTCAAACGATGATTTTCAATTTTCTTTAAATAAATAATTTTTAAATAAGTCGTATTATTTTCAGCGTTTGACCACCTCTCAAAGTTTGGGAGCAGTGCGATTATTATACAGAACATTTAGAGCGACTGAGGCCAGCTAGAAAAGTAGTAGATCTAGAGTGGGGTGGTTGTAAAAAATATACGGAATTAACACATTGGCAAGCGTGCTATTCCGTATATATTTTACAACCGCCCCACTCTAGATCTATCTCTTTTCTAGCTGGCGTTAGTCGCTCTAAATGTTCTGTATACTATATCTTCAAGGTCGGGTAAAATTTATCTGGTGGTTGGTCAAACAATGATTTATGGTTTGCTATGATTAAGTGGCCTGAAGCAAAAGGTTGTGACATTTTCTGAAAATATGAATTTGTTTTTTTCTCAGTTTTTTTCCACTATTGTTATTGGTGGTCAAACGATGGTCAATCGTATCCGATGAACAAAATATCTATACTTCCAAATTTTTGGATTTTCGCCATGAGACCCTAAAATATGGCTATTAAACAAAATATAGTCAGTCGAAATCGCCGATGGTCAATAGTGGTCAATAAATGGTGAATCCTTGCTGTCGCTTTTGTGGATTTTTGACCACGTTGTGGTGCTAACTTCGCGGATGAAATTTTTTACAAAATGTCGAGGAGAGCACTATTAGTTGTTATGATTTTCAAGTTCTCGAGCTAATTTTGTTCGTGACTAAGCAAGCGCCGACCATAGGTCCATGATTTGTACAGTATATTTTAACATTATTAGTAGGCATAACTATTGAAGTTAATAGATTGAGAGTATTGAAGTTGATAGATATACTAATAGTTGCTTAAACATGGTGTGATGTCAATAAGCTTAAAATTAATCCAGATAAAACGCAAACACAATACGCTACCTAAACATTTCGAAATTGAAGTTCTTCACCAGCAAAAGAAGAGCTTCCTGTTGCCTTAATTAAAATAAAGTACCTAGATAGCCAAAATGAAATTAATTCAAATTACTGTACTCTTGCAACAAATATGTAGAAGCAAACCTTTAGAAATTGGTCTTATTGAAAATTCCCGAGAACATGAGACTATTTTCATTGAAAAAATTTGAACTTCAAGTTAAATTAAGTTCAAACTCAAATCAGACTTTGTTTAGGGTCATCTTGAAATAATATAAGGAAATATATAAGGATAAAGTTGAAACACGTAAGAAAAAAGTTTGACATTTGCAATTGCATCCTAGATGGTTTTTCGAAATACTTTAATGAAAAAACTGAAAATTACTGGAGTAAAAATTGACAATTTCTTCGCGATTTCGCAAATTATTACTTCCTTCCCTGCCACCCTTCGGCAATTACCGTAAACTTTTAAAATTAAAAAATTGTCTGTACCATCGTTTTGTATCCGTTTTGTTTTTTTGCTTTTTTTTAAGACAAATATCTAAAATGGAAACACTACAAAAAATATTCAAATTGGGAAATTCTATAGAATGGGGATCACCATAAACTTATCCGCTTATTTCAAAATCCAATATCTCGAAAATGGAAGCGGTAGAAAACGGCAAGAACTATGGCGTCACCAAATTTTTAAAATAAGATAGCTTAAGAGCGATCAAGTTTACATATGGCTTGATCAAATTTGCAAACATCAAAGTTTTTCCCAGCACTTGGCATTCAGTATCTCGATAACGAACAAATATTAAAATTAAACGAAAATCTAGTAAGTACTAATACATTCTAAATTTCTTCCACCATCTTTAGTATTAAAATAATGTATTGTAAACGAGAACTAGAACTTAAAAAGAATATAAAAAACTTGAAACATCAATATTTATATTTTAAACGCGTATAATAAGATATCGGCTCTTTTGTGACCTGCTTTATTATTTGAACTACCTCTGAACAAGCGTCAGTCGTCAACTTAGAACAAAGTAACGGAAATATCGAATCAAAATTAGAAAAGCACTCAGGAAAGCTCGAACATCCTATTTCAATTAGTGTACGCTAACAACCACACACATAAAAAACGAAACAAGTGAAAAGAAACATAAACAGCCAACGCAAGGCGGTTTGATTATTTTTAAACGCTTCACTAATATTTTGTCCAAACATCCAAACATTTTTTTCATCCTACTAATACTTACTCTTTCGGTGTAGTATGCTTGTCTTGTCATCTTTTATCTTACTCGCACTCACTTAAAAATAAAATCTGGAAACTAACGCATTTTTTCACGTTATTTTCACTGTCGGATACGTCATAATCGATTATCTGTTTTTTTTACGTCGGTTGACGTTATTTTGTCGTTAGGATTGACAGCAGATGGTAGCTAGATTCCAGGGAAAAGGGCAAAAAATGAGGTATGTCAGGCGAAAGGAGAAGGAAAAAGAAAAGGAACATCGAAAAAGAAGCTTGTAATCACATCACTGTTCCGTCGATTTCTTTCTCCTTTTTTTTAAAGATATATCTGGAGCCTTGTCATCGAGTTGATGCTTATGGAGAAACTGCTCAGTAATATTTGTGACTTTTTTACTTTACGTTTTCATACGTTCGTTCGTTTCTCGCTTGTCCTTTTTTGGGGACCGGAAGGAATGTCTGCCTTGTCGTTTTGAAGATAACAATACGTGTTCTTTTTGGACACATCATTGTTGAAATAACTTCCTGGATTTGTAAGATTTTTCTAATAAAATGCATAAGGGTTTATTGACCGAATAAATATTAGAGAACTGACGTACTTTCGGAGTTAAAGCAGCTACCTATACAAAAATCCAACGTACATATTTAAGTTGCATTCATTGTAAACAAATCAATAAATATGATGTCACATCCTGTACAGACACAATCGTAATTCAATCGTAATTTCTTATCTCATAAGAGGTATACACTTCAAATTAATTGAAAAACTTACAACATTCTAATCTTCATCTTTTTTTATTTCTGTTACATCGATCTGGTACATATTTTCGCTTGAACATTAGCTTCTAGATAGCTTCCACTTGTCAGTAAATGATAGCATACGATGTAATCATTTTACACACATATTAATCCTAGCTTATCATTTCTAATTATCTAAAGTGGATGCACTTCAATAATCTTTTCCCAGAGTCGATAATTTCATGTTTTTCCCAATTCTCAATAATCTATGTATTCTAATTACATCTTTACTCATGGAAGAACGAAGGAGTTAACGCAGTTCTTTCTTGTTTTAGTTCTAAAAGAAATTGATTATTACTTATCTCTACTAATTATCCGTAATGGAAACCCATCAAAAGTTTGCTAAGCGTTTCATTAAATCGACCACAAACCTAATGATAGGTTATAATGGGTCGGCAAAAGCTTGCACTGTGGGATAATAACAGTAATTTTGCGAAAAACCAATTGCAAAAATTGCAATGTAAAAGCGTAGAATTGAATGTAGTACACTTTTGTATATATCCATTTTTATTCTGTGATTCTCATTGTACATATTACGTTTTGTATTATGGGTTCTTCAGAAACGTAATAACACCAGTGGAAATGACAGAAAATTATATCTCATTGGATTTTATGGGATACAATTTTAAATGGGCGGTTATACGCACGATTTAAATATTGAGTGCGTGCATTGTAACTCGGGTCAAATAAAACGCAAAAAGAACAGTTATACATTGGAGATTATGTTAGGTGGGGTAGGGTCATGGTTAAGGATGACAAATTCTGATTATATATACATACATATACACGAATAATAGTGCTTGTCTAAATTAAACACAGTACTCGTAAAACCTAAAATGAGAGTTCAAAAATTATTTTAAAAACTCAATATGTTAGTTTTTCTTTATTGCTCACCAGTAAGGTCTTCGTTAGTTGTCCCAGTAACATCTTCTGCTAGCCATTTATGTTAGCTGACTGAACATTATCCTGAAATGTTTGCAAATCTCAGGCCATTTCTGCTATGTCTGACTATGAATTTACAGATAATTCTCCATTTGGCTTCAGCAACTGTATAAATTTATGTTTATATTTTTCATAGCTTAGAAAATATTACAACCCTCTTTCACTTATTCTTAGAAAACACTTTCTCTTGAATGTTCTCTTTAGTAAGTAGTATAGAAGTATCTATTTTATTTGAGCGTAGGTTTTCACGGCCGTTATTTACGCTTGACGTTTTGTTGTCAGCTTCTCCAGAAGATTTCTAAAGACTCATGATGTTGTCTTCTACTTCCCGTTATACATCTTACTTCTCCTTTGCTTCACAGATTCGTGACCATTACAATTAGATAAACTGCATCCTTTCCGATATTGTAGTTACGTCGACGATCTCTTCTCGGTTGAAGTTACTTGAATTCTTCATAATTCCCAGCGATGCTCTTAATTAATCTCTGATAGTACTGTGTAATTGTAGTTAAGACTTAATCCCGGATCGACTTACCATTCGGTGTTGAGAGCAAAGTGATTAACAGCGTGCCATTCTAAAAGGCGATATAATGCTGTCAGAAAACTATTTGAATACAAAAAAATTGCGCACAAAACCACACCGCGAGAGTTGCATGATAGCCAGACAAGTAATACTGCAGGAGTCACTGCAACTAAGAACCCACCACACATTTAAAAAGATTACCTATATCTTCTTAAAACTTTATACGAATAATTTCCGTTAATTTTTAATAAATTAGTTTTGCTTAATTTACTTTGTCTTGTACAGGTTCTCTAAGTGGTTGAAGCGTGGGCTATCTCTTCGTTCCATCTTCAACACAATCAGTGCGGGCGATGCATTTCAACTGTTTTATTGACATTACTCCGACTATTAATAATATCTTTCAAGTCAATTTAGGTAGTCAGTACTTGATCCGTTCCATATTATAACAGTAAACACTTCAACCCACTAAACACCAAAAACTTTTAACTAAAAACCGACGCGTTTCGACAGCAATGCTGTTATTATCAAGGCGTTTAGTGGTTGTTGGTGTTTAGTGGGTTAAAGTGTTTAGTGTTCTACTTCTGCACCAAGAGATCCAGTGAAGAACTTCCATATTATAACCCATTTATTTTGATTTTGATCAAATTTCCGTAAAGATTAAAACTTCCTAATCAAGCACTATCATTATTATTATATTAAAAACTCCCGGATCGAAATATCCACGATAACATTATTTCTTTTTCGCGTAGCAATATTTTTGTTCTCAAGGAACCGGGGCTAAAGCGATTTTCACATAGTCTATTTTAATAATAAATAAATAATAATTTAAAAAAATGCTTTTTGCTTTCCGAATCCGGTATTTCATAAGTACGTGAATTTATCGTGGTTATTGTAGATTGAATTTTGACCAACAAATCTGTCGTTTGCCGAATATATTAGCCATTATTTTTCCTCGCCGAGACCAACCCCGATGAAGTCGAAAGCACTTTCCCTGACTCCGTGAATCATGTAGATTTCATCATAGTTTCTGTCTAACCTCCGAACCGACATTTTTTATCTTTTCAACAGGTAATTTTTACTAGTTTCATTCCAAAACCGCAAGAGTCGTCCATATCAAAGATTAATTGGTGCCTTCATCACGAAACCCGCATTGTGTCTGATGATAAATAATGCTGATTGCCGAATAATGTCAGACCACTTTTTATCAATCTAATTCAACTAGTCATTTAAATTGAACTAAATTAAAATAATTACAACCGAGACGCTTACTTACGTTTGAATTCATTGTAAATAGTATTTTTCTAACTTTTGACTTATTATGATAATATATCTTTTGTCAAACTTTGTGTCATTGCGTAACAAATCTGTTGAACATTTTGATTTAGTTAGTTGAAAAATAATTTAGGTATTTAGCAGTAATACCTACAATTACCAAACCCGCGTATTTTTTATACAAACTTTATATTATTTCATCTGTACATATTTGCCTTCGTACAGTTACCATCTAGCTTAGATTGATTAAATCATGTACATTTCATTTGTTTGATGTGAATAAATCTCATTTGTATATCAGATGTATGTATGTTAAAGTTTTAATGTATTGGTTATTTTGTTAATTCAATAGTCATATGTATAACGTTAAAATTATCGGCGAGTTTTATTCCATATACTAACCGTGGACCGAAATAGAGAACACACAGGTTCATCCTACTTACAGAGGGAGACACCACTTAATTTATATTGATTTAATTCATTGGCAAATGACAAGTTCTTTGTGACAAGCCATATTACTGAGAGTGAAAAGTTGATACCAATTTGCCGATAGCGCTATCTGAGAATTGTAAGTAATATTACGCACGAGACCCTAATCAGCTAACGCTAGAGTTAATTACTATCAAAGTGAAAGCCCCTAAATAACCGATACTTACTTAAACTTTATTACAGTCTAGCTATTAAATAGCACGGACTGATTTTATATGTTTCTCTGTAGCTGGAACAAACTTGAAGCCAAGATTTACATAAACTATAATCTATTTAAGCATATTCTTGTGCTTGCTAATAAAGAGACAGTGCTGTTTGTGTTTTTAAAAGGTCTAGGCGCTTCTTAGGTTTGGCTACTACACATACATCGCTACATTTTGTAAACCTGATTCTATTCTTTGCCAAGTTCCTGCCTGAAAGTTTCCTGTTTGGAGACAAGCCTTGATATAGGAAGTACATATTGTATAATTTAATCCCATGTCGTATACGTTACCAAACTGAAGTTTATTTTTAGTGGCAAATCTGTCAAACTTTTATAAAATGTTATGCATTACGTCATTGTCGGCTGACAGTTTCTTTCCAGCAAGAGAGACATGATGAAGTTCCCAGTGGTGACGGCATCCTTTACTTGCCCTGAAGTCGTCTTCTTCTTTTTTTCGTCAATGATACCCAACATAATTTTTGTAAAAATAAAACAACTGCAACCGCTTCAAAAAAGGTGATCAGATTATTTACCATAGTTGACGAAGAATAATGTGTCAGGCTGATATGCTGCGATTTGAATAAAGCATTAGATACCTACTTTTGATCACAAGATACTGATGGATAAACTGTTCTACAAGAGAAAACGGCCTTGAATTATTCTATAGAAAGAATCGTAATTCAACGAAATACCATTATTATGTTTTGACTTATTTGTGATATTTAGTTTTCAAGGAATTGCACTTTATTGGTGTCAGGTACATACATCGAGTGTTTGACAAGGTGAAGGGAAAAGTAATTTTGTACTTAGAAGATGATATTAAACAGTTTATTTATATTAATAATGTTTCATTTATTTTATATACTTACAGAACAGTGAAATTTGCCGCAAAAATTTATTCTCTGCTAAGTATTAACATTTTAAAACAAATGACACAAAATTTTGTGGTTTTGTTGACATTAATCAAAAGTCGCCAATATTCCAAACTGAAAATGTTACGTGAAGTACAATCATTTACAAACACAGTTTGCAGTTAATACGTAAACTGTAACCAGATGTGAGATAAGTTACTTAAAAAAATATAGTAATCGAACCAAATGTTGAAGAGAAAGTTAAGCTCTAAAAACTCTGTTTATTATGTCTACCATAAAAGTATGTTTTAGATTTACAAGTTATGCCTATAAACAACCTTAACAAACATGGTATAATCGGGTAATTAACATTCTTTTCTTTAAAAATTGCAGCTTACTTAAATATAAAAATAGATTCAACTAAAATTAATCATTAAATAAATCATTCCTTAAAAAAATGACAGCATATCTGAACAGCGAAACATCTGCGAAAAAAGTCATTAAACGAAACCAATATCTTCAATTATACTTCGCATAATATCTCGACAAAAAAAAACCAATAGCACAACAGAAAAAAATCCAATTCAAACTAATAGCCGGGAGATCGGGTATAAATCAAAGTTAATTGCGGTGAAATTAATTCGTTATCCAAGGTCGACTTGACTCGGTATTTCAACTACTACGTCGGTATATCTCTCTCAAAGCAGCAATCGCGGAATAATGGTGAGTAGTTCCTTAAGTTTTGCTTGCAGTAGTGACAGCTATAATTCGCATCTGTAGTATCTCGCTGATTGTACGAGTAGTATATAAATAAAATATACGGTTTTATTATACATTTCCAAATCTGAATATATAAAGTAAGCAATATAGGGGAATGCATAGGGAAGCTTGTCGTCTATTAAGTGGTTTTGACGTTCACACTAAGGGCTATCCATTTCCTGGACTCCCCAAGTGAATTACACGGGTATTGTGTAGCCACGTGGCTCTTCTGGGAGTTGTAGTTATTCACAGTTCAATGTAGCCGAATAATAGAATGTATTCATGCAAAGTCCTAAGCTAATATGACCGTGTACGATGGGGTTAGAGAATTGTCCCCTTTCAACTAAGTTTTAAACATTTACTTAAATAAGGTTGCCAAAAGAGGAAAGCAATTCCATTGTGTCATATAACAGATTTGAATCAGGAGTATACGTTTAAAATATACAGTCTTCTATTAAATTTAAATGTTCTCCCAAATATTTTCTATATTCAGAAACAATTTAGTTTAAGAAGCACGACATGAAATCACATATCTAATCAATCAATCTCTATGATCGCATACTCCAACAATTTATCGACATTGTTTATCTTAGTTGCGGGTATCAATGTCACAAGTTTGATTAACATCGACAGGTCTTTAATTATATTTATAATAATATCTATTTTGGCAAATTTGCCGACTCACACAACTACATACATTTTCACTTGTATAGAGAAACAAAACATATCTATCCAAATCAGTATACCTTATTTTAAAATTAGCTGTTTGAAAAATCTGGCGCTACTTTGGTCTTGTATTGTAAATATAAATAAAGACAAAAAAAATTACATTTCATGCTAAATTTATACAATAAGTATCAATTGAAACAGCGTCATCTATAATTTTGCTATTTAATTACTAGGACATTATAATTCACCCATATTTCTTTAGATGGCACTGTATCATTTACAAGATTTAATGTGCGATTAATTTACTTCTATTTCCGAAAACTATACACCTGACATACGTTTGTTTGTATTATCTAATTATAATTATAAATTTCCAAGTTTATGACTTTCTCAGTATTTTGTTTAAATACAATGGTTTTACAACTACATCAGTATCAATATCAGCATTACTTTTATACTTTCTTTAAAATAATATTTCTTTAAAGTCGGTTGGGACATAAGATGTGTTAGACAGGAATGTTAATGGACAACGTTTCTCAACTTTTAGAATTATAATATCGCTCATCAATATTTTGTTGGTCAAAACATCTTTTGAAAAATTTGTACGCCTGAACTCAAACCTTTCAGGCCGGTAAAGTTTTGATGACACATTTCAATTACTTCATAAAGATCAGTTGATTTCTCTGTTCTAATTATAGATAATAGATTTGGCCAGACTTTATTACCTTCTAATTTTGAATTGTATAGTGTACAGGGTGGTCAGATAAGAATGCAAAGTGCTGTATCTCTGAAACTATTCGTCGTAGAGACTTGCGGTAAAAAATTTTAAGACTAAAGTGGTTAAAAGAAGACCGTGGAAAATATTTTCACATTTCCAAGATGGTCGCCATGGGGCGTAACCGGCATCTTAAACTTTTAAAAGTGATTTTTCACTGAAATCCACCCAGTAAATGTTATAAAAAAATGCTTTTTAAAGCTAAGCTTTACTCGAGTAATTTTTGTTTAACACTTTTTGACGTATCTATTAAAATAAAGTGGTGGGGGTAATTCAATGCTCTTTTAAATAAACAGCTGTAACTCCTAAACGACTGAACGGATTTTAACAAACTTGGTCTTATTGGAAAAAGCATTTATTGTTCCATCAAACCTATCTTACCTGTGATATGTCTATTTCTTAGTGATGCCGCTAGAGCGTGCTTTTTGGATATAATAACATAAAATTGCAAAATTCTCTAAAAAATTAAAGGCAATATGACTTTTTTTCATAAAAATGTAGCGAAGCGATATCTAAATAGGCTAGTCAAAACCGTATTTCGATATCTTATTCGTAGCCTGAAATCTTGCAGAAAGAAAATTTAGTTATTATTTAGTTTAGATTGGGCAAGCAAAGCAAACCTTCACACCCTCCGAAATCATTAACGTACTCGTACTTTGCCCAATAATCAAACAATAGTCAATCTTACTGCGATTTCGGACAGCGCGATGTACACAATCTTCTTGGTCAAAAGAGCCAACGACTAACACATTTTTTGCATGTTAAATTTCTTTGTAAGAACCATGTATTTCGGAATCGGTTTAAACTAGCTACTAATACTAAATAAAAGCAGTTGTCATAATAGTAATAATGTGAATAATGACCTTGTATTCACTTGGAAAGTTTGAATCAATCACATTTGTGCGTTGTTTTTAATTGCAAGTAGGATTTATAAAGGTACTGTTCTTTACGGGCCTTATTTTGTGCGAATATGTGTTTAAACTCTTGGGCGCCACGGTATGTGATGAAATCCCCTCGTAAACCCACGATGACGGACGTTACTCGATACCGAAATATAAGAATTTATTCTCCTGAGTAGCAAAATAGCGGCAGTAATGACTCTTAACTTAATAAAGAAAACCTGTACTTACTTTATAAATTCTTATGATTTTTTCTTTATACGTTCCCAGGACGTGCGGTTGATGGAGGATTCAAACGTTTCAACACTGAATAATACAACAGACATAAACTTATATGCAAATAAATGAATGAAAAAATGGAACAAGTAAATGAGTAACAAATATATTGAATAAAACAGAAATATATATAAACAAAATTAATAACTACGAGGGCAAAAACCTTAGGAACTAAATGCACCTTGAAATACTAAAACAACTACGCGACTAATACAAAGAACAACAAAGGCTAACTAGTATTAAATACAACTAGTGAGATATTTCCAACAATGCAGCTTATTTATTATTTACAATTTTGTAAATTTTAGGTTCTTGATAATAGTGAATTTACTTTTTTTTTTTTCAGGAGCTCTGATATTTTCGTGGCTAAATAATGAAATGATCGTTTGGCCAAATACCTTTGCAAATTCTTTCTTCCCGTACCGCTTGGTGGATGTCGGTGCCTTTACCGCTGAATGTTAGCTTCTTTCGATGATTTGTCGCAACCGCCGCTTCATTGCAGATTTGTCTTAGGGTTCGGGTGTCTTCTTTCTTGCAATTTCATTAATCAGTACTTCTATTAACTTCGTGCCGGCCCCTCACCTGTAAACACGGCTTTTATACTAATTTTGTAATATGATATAAACTAATTATAAGTTCACTAAACTGGCTAAGCGGGAAGTTCCGATTGTCCGTTCCGCATCATTGAGGTAAACTCTGTCGCATGACTTTTTTTACGCAGAATTAGGAATAAAGAGATCTTCACATTCATAGAAACACCATATGCTAGTCAAGGTTGCCATTTTTCTATATATACAGTTAGGGATATATACAGTCACGTGCAGTGAATAAATTAAAATAAAATAATAACATTTTCTTAATATATCTAATAAGTACTAGCAGTCCTTATTCCGTTAGGATATAAAATAAAATAATTAAAAAATCGCGTTCCGTTACAGGTTTAAAGTTCTCATAAATAAGTAGTCGACTTTTCTAGAGAGTGAAAGTACAGCAAATACTATTTTTTTTAACTAAACATATGACTCAGGTATGTCAGGTATTTAAAATTAAAATGGCCGCTTTTGCTGTGGCCCGAAAGATACATCTTTATATAATTTTTATTTTCTTAAAATTTTCTATACATATTAGCAAAGATATAATTCTTAATTTTTTAACTCGAGTAAATGCACTTTGAAAGCGTCATTGTCTATATTAAAGAGAAACTACGTCAATTCTGTTGTCAGTTGAATATGTAGTAATTACCAATTAATGACTTATTTTCTTTGCGAAATTTCAGCAAACTTAGAACATAAATTAACTTTTTTCTTTCGAGATCTTCTTCATTTTCTTATTCCGGTCATATTTTTTATCATGCCTGTTCAAAGTGATACAATGTCATCAATTGGAGTATCATGTTTCAGCATGCATTCATGCGATGACAGTATTTGCTATAACCTAGCCATATGTTTGACCTTTCGATGGTAATAATCTTAACAGTTCTTGTTTAGAGCCTGTGAACCGATATAAATCAAACAAAAAGTTAAACTTGCGCTCTGTTATTTATGTCAAAAAATTTACCAACTTCATACAGCTTAAGATCTTCGATTTGCGAATTAGTTATATTATCATAGAAAACATGTTAACTGTTCTTCGAATAAAGAAACCATTCCAAGTTCCTTTACAAGGGTGTTTAATTTTGACGAAGTAAATCTAAGAAAGAGATCGTTCGTTTTGAAGTTTATTATGCTATTTAGATTTAGTTCTTTCATAATAATAGTAGAAGAAGAATGGAGTAATTAGAAAAAAAAGGTAATAAGGGGTTCGATGTTTTCTAGAGACTAAATTGAATTTACAAGAATGTTGTCAGTCATGGATAAAGTACACGTCCTTGCAGTTAAAAAGGAAGATGGACTTAATTGTACTACCTACTTTAAATGAGAGAAAAAAATTATTCTCTTATTACTCCCCAATACTCTCTTATTTGACGAGGTAATGAGAGAGCTCATTATAATTTTCTTACAATCTGCGCTCTAGATAATAAAAGAAAGCGTCTTCAATGAGAGGAATGAAGGGTCAATAAAAGCAAAACAAAATCTGTACCAAAAGGGAACATACGTAGTTCATATTCACTGTTAAAGAATTCAGCATGTGAAATTCCTTCCCTTGTACTGTCCTATAACTTCCATAATAGCTTGCTTATATTTCATACAATTCCAAAAAAACTTGTTTAGTTACCATAAACTGGTTGGTTTCTTTCTATCTATTTTTTTTACGATGTTTCTGTAAAATAGCATTCATTTTATGACGCTTGAATTGAGGCGACATTATACCAACGAGCTTCACAGGACCATGAAAAATAAACTTGCTTGGAGCAGGCCAGTCAAACTTATCGTATCGTAGAAATTTACTAAATACCAAGTTTAGATTCACAGTTTCACTTTCTTCTGAAGCTATAAAATTTAACTCAGAAAAATCGCGTTTACAACAACTGTCTTGTTCTTAAAATATATATTTTTTTAACTGAAACGTTTTCTTGGATGAATGAGCGTGTATTGTTGCTGGCGTCATTGTTGTGGTAGATGGGGGTGAAGACTATATTATATCATCTGAGTGCCTGGAACAACCAGCTGTAAATTCCTGGATTTAAACCATTCTTCCCATAGCATTGAAAGTTTTTTTGTATATGCTAGGATTGCCATTCCACTATATGTCTGTGGCATCATGACTAAACCCCTGGTCGTCTCAGTTGTAAACGAGAACTAAATCCTTGTCAGGGTCATCGTGGGGGTAACTGTGGATGGCATTTAAGGAAGCCTGTAAATCATTTTGTGATGGTTGTACGACCTTTATTTGTTTCACATAATCAGCAACATGAGTGAAACCTTCAGATCTACCTAAGCCTTCACCACTTACAATTTTTATTTTAGGTAAATTGCAATCCAACGGTAACGTCCTGTTTTTTTATAGTGCGATTTTCAGGATAGTCCTTTTGGCAGCTAGGCAAATATTTTCCATTTACTGCGAAAGTCCACATTAATAAGTACCTACTACATCACAATAGCCTTGATTTACAGGTTGTTCAAATTGCACAAATGCAAAAATGCCAGTCGAATTTGATACATACATATTTGGCATAACTACGATGTTCTGAAACGTGAACTGTTGAGATATGATGGAGGAGTTGTAGATGCAAGGATTTCGGAATTATTGGATTATAATTTTTTTTAGAAATAGTGTAGATTTGCAATTTACCCATCCACTAAATTACAATTTCATTTATTGCATACGTAATCCTCCTTCAGCTATGCCTGAAATATATTAATAAAGAAATATAAATATATTATAAACATTTACAATAATTGACACTAATTGTAAGACATACATATATCTATTTCACTTTTTAATTACTCCTAACCTATAAGCTAGAAAACAGTTTACATTAAACATAGATACAGTGCTGCGTGCAATTATGATTGTTATTACAGCAAATGTTATTACTCGCTCAGGAATAGACGCGTATTCTAACAGCCAATAAAACTACACGACGTTTAATGGCAATTTTATTACGGCAAACACATACCTTACGTATACAACACAGTAAAGCAGGATGGGTATTAAGAGAGAAGAACTATTGAATTTCACGTAGCGTATAGCTGTATACCGCACCGGGTAATGTCGGGAGATTTTACGACTAGAAAATAATGATCCGCGTCCATGTTTTACGTTTTCGACCTGCCTCTGCCTGTCGTAATCTGCTCGTAAATCCCCGTCGAACGCAACGCCACGCTGCTGTGGCGAGACCGCGAACTAACACGGACTTAAAAAAATACAAAAAAAGCAAGCGATTCACTCACGACATCCGAATACGTGCGTAGTCTCCGAGAGATAAAAGAGACTGACTGGTGAGGTTGTTGTTGTTGTCAGGTAGTGTGTCTACCTAAGTAGCCGGTAATCTTTACAAAACTTTTACAAGACACGACACAACAACAGATACAATAACACAACGCGGCTTTAACAAAACAACGTCGTCGACAACGGGATGGTAGGAAAGCAAACATCTGGTCGGTCATCATTATCAAGATTCAGGTATTTACTGGAGTGTGTAAAAGAGGGATGGTGATAACCGGTAGCATTTCAACAGTAGCACCTGATCTTGCGCGGCACGTGGCTTGATTTCTCGATACTTTGCTGTCTCACCCTATCCGTATATGAATTGATGAGAGTCCTTTTAAGTTTTATAGAATGGACTATAATATTCTGTGATAAATTAGAACCCAGATTTTTTGACAAGAAAAATTATTTCGAAAAAGATCGTAAAACTCTCTTTACTCTCCCTTTGATATTGAACTTACTTAGGGGGCGTTTAGAAATAGAGTAATTTCAGCGCGGGTAACATTTGGATTTTGTGATTTAATTGTTGCGGTAAGGAATTTCTTCACTAGATTCGTTATGGACAACTTACTCGCTTACACTTGGTAATTCCCTTCTGACTGATAGGGCCAATATATGGTTTGTCGATTATTTCCGTGGGATAAACAATCAGCATCTCTAAATATGTCTGCATTAATAGATCAGATGCCCGACATTATAAATTCTGCGGTCATGTTGATGGGGGTAATTGCTTTATCCAGTAGGATGAACACGAGATAAATACTAATTCGTTTAGTGGTTTTAGTATTCACTCCCATTCAGGCTTACTATAGTAACTTTAAATGTCCAAACATACCCTTGTCTAAGGGTGCCAACTTATGACATTTGTGTTTCGGGAATGGCAAACAAGCATTACCATTTTTTAGTCAGATTTAGGGCGTCTATAGCCAGGTGACTCTCATTGTTATGCATAATCAGTTGTAGTTCATTTCCGATAGAAAGAACTAAAGTGCTGGTTGATATACCCAAAGTACCAGGTGATGCATTAATAAGTCTGTGGTCCTTGAAATGGTAGAATTAAGTGATAGAATAAATGTTCACGCAGCACTAATACAACAAATTATAATGATCTTACTACCACGTTTACCAGAAATTGTTGTTCTAATTTGCTTAGTGTTTTTATCGCGAAGAACACGTGGTGGTGTGTGAACTGTTCCCGTTGTATCCAACTTTCACACGGTTTGGGACGAATTCATTCAGCTTTCCAAATAAGAATCATCTCCCTTTGCAGACGCAGTCAACTTGATTTTCATTTCCCGCGTGACACCCATTATGTTTTCTTAAAATTACTCTATCAATGTAACTTGAGCAATTTGACATTTAACCCAGACATGCCCAGATTTTTTGTTGTTTTCTTTTCCTAAATTTTTGATATATTTACGTTCTTTGGGTACTAAACATTATCCAAAAAATATTTTTATGCCTGCCTTTTTGAAACACGATGTTTTTTTAATAGGACAGTGGGCAAATATAAATACACTCTATTTTTTTAAATTTTATTGACGGAAATAAAGTAATTATTTCTAACCTTAAATATAAGAACTGAAGCTCAGTAACTAAGTGTATATCGAAAGATTATTTATTTGTATGGCTGTCAGGAAAATATCTATATATAAAGTGCGACGTTGCATTTAGTTTTGACCTTGAGATGACATATTCATTGTTGGTTTTGTTCAGCTACAAAATGATCCATCCTATCATACCTTGATTCAATATTCTCTAAATTCGAAGGTTTACCAAACCGTTTTCTAAGAACATTGTTCTGGTACTATTAATGGTACAATTAACGATGTAACTACGCCTCTTCTAAAAGTAAGTTGATCCATTTTACTCTGCATCCCAGTAAAACCCGTAAAAAAGTTAAAATTTAAGGCATACGGTAAGTCACAAGCACTGCGTAGTTGTCGACATTTTCTAATATAACTGAGGCACCTAAACCCATGGGTTTATACCACTCTTTTATTTCTCATGTGGCTCTTTAAAAACTGCTTGCAACCATGACAGCCATAGTAAGGTACCATGGCTTCGTCTACTGGATGATTTTCAGTAAGTTGTGCGAAATTCAAAAATTGTTCATTCATTTTCTCGAACAATAGCCTCACTTTAGCAAAGCGATCACTGAGGTCTAAACTGTTGTTATCACAACAGTGTATAACACTCATTATGTACTTAAATCTATTTCTGGACATTGCATCAGATATTATAGGTGTATGGACATCTTTAGCCAGTTCCCAGTACATTCTTCTTCGTAGATAAGAGTGGCAACCACTAAATAATAATAATTGGTAACATCAGCATTTTTGTTTTTATTGGCAGCATATTGATTTGTATGTTTAACAAGAACCTCAACAACTTCATTGTCAAAGAATTGTGCAAACAATTCTAATGGAGTTCTATTATATGATGCACAATTTATTTGTGACCAACTGATATCTAGTAAGTCGTTGTCTAAATCTCCTTGCATCCATGTATCCATCTTCTTCCCATTCCTTGACGTCCAAGGTTTCTTGTAAGAATGCTTCGGCTCTTGGTTGATTGCCAGGTAAATTGTTTATTGAAACTGCGTCGTCGTTACCAGAATCTTCTTCTCTGGGGCATTATATTTATATCTCCTTTTAAAAGAACACCTAAGTTTACACGGTCATGCAAGAGTTATATTTTAGGTTAGATAGATTTATGTTTATGCTCTTACTCCATTCAGTTTAAGAGTGCAGTAGTTGGCGCCACAATCGGCGTTGGTTTTACTAGAATTTAAATATACCGCTCAATTCAAAATCGACTTGAGATTTCAAAGCGGTAAATATACAAATACATTTTTTACTAATAATGTCTACAGAATCAATACATTTCTACTTTATTAAGTTTTGTTAAATCTTTGCTTGCAGTAATTAATAAGATTTGTTTTTCTTATATAAGATATTAAGACTATGTATTGAAATTGTATATAAGGTGTATGACTGTTATATTTATTAATATTTCCGCAATAATTGTATAGACAATGTATTTTTCCAAGGTCGAAATCTATCGTATAATTTGTTTGATGCATAGTCCAGACTTCCTTCATATCCAATAATCAGTTCTATTATTTGATGCTTGCAAATTCGATATTGAACAAGTCACACTTTCTGCTACTTCTAAGATTGTCACTAATACCAAGTTTAATTTAACAGAATTCCTTTTAAATTAAGCCATTCATAAAAACAGATAGTTTATAATCTATTTTTTGAGAATTTTGCATAATGTTGTTATAAAATATCTCATGTTAACGTTAATTAAAATATATTTCCAAGTTTTATTTTTGTACACTTTAAATCTTGGGCACTTGTCGAGAAGGCCTTCATCCAAATTATCATAGGTTGTGTGATTGCCATTTGTAAATTCATCTTTTATTGAAACTGCAAAGTCAAGCGTTAAAGAATCTACAACAGTTCCTGTAGCCATAATTAAAAAACAATACGAAAACATCTTGTGATAAGGTGCTCTATATAAAAGATGTAGCGATGACGTAATTTGTAGCCGTTTAATCGGTAACTTGCAAAGCTGGCTCAGTCGTGATGAAGACCAATGAAAACTGATGAATTGTTCTGCTTCTGTTGCAAATATAAATTATATGCCATTTAATTTATATGTTTTCCTGAAGGATTTTTAGAGGATAGATTTATAAAATGTTATATTATTATGATAATAATAGATAAGGAATTTGATAATTGAAAAGCCTTTTAATGTAAGGTATTCAAAATTTTACAAGGCAGCAAATATTTATAATTTCCAAGAACAGTATTTTTTACATGCCTCGATAATTGACCAAAAACGAAATAAGTAAACGCTGACTCTTTAAAGTGAATGATGTATAGAAGGAAGATTTAAGCCAATATTCTTTTACAAGGCCTACAATTTGCTTAAGAAGTTCTGTAGAAAAACTTACCCAACAAGCCTAAGGTCACTACGATAATTTGTATTCATATTTCACTTACTTGCAAACAGGATTGAACAAGTCAGCTGCGTGGACCAACGCCACCACGAGAAAACATAAAAACAGATAGAGTTATAATATAAAAGATCTCTGTAAAGTGTCCTTTAAGAAGGACAGTGGGCATACCTGGGTTTGTATATCAAATAATAAAAGAAAAATTTCTAAAAACAAAGAAACCGCTGATGATCTGCTTGAAAGAACCAAAAACTAGGTGCTCTACAGATGATTTTGACTGAATGGGGTCATAAGCTTAGGTAAAAATAATCTTTATCTATATAATTGTATTTAATTATAACTATCTCAGTATGTGAGAAAGCAATCTTTTAATTCAATTCTTGAATATTTACGTTCAAATTTGCCGCTCTTTGTGACACAAACAGTTTTGTCATACCGTTTCAAAGAATGTTGGAGAGAAATAGATATTTCAGAAAGTGATACGTCGAAAAGAGACGCAGATATTGTTTCCCTCCTTTGATATATATTCCTGTTTTGTTAGATGGTAGGAGTGAACAAGAAAATATTCAAAAATTACATCAAAATTAGTTTTTAAAGCATCGAAAAGATGACTAAAGTTGAGTATTCTATTGTGCCGCATTGTTTAAATAATTCATAAGAACATGCAAAAAAAAATCTTCTAGGTTAAGTTGAACACAAACTTAACGTAAATGACCTTTCAAAAACATCTACATACATGCTTATTAGCATTAGTGTAGGTATTCAATCCACTACTTCACTAATTTGTATCTACCGGTGACTTACCGATGTGCTAACTGAACACGACCACTGCTGACGTTATCAAAGTAGCGCGTTTTGTCGACGTTTACATTATTATCCAAATTTATTTTAATATTATAAAGTACGAAATAGTGGTTTCTGTAATTTTAAAAAGATTTTGATGTGTGTAAGACCTCATTTCGATGTTTTAGGAGTTAGATTACAATAAATTGTAGAGCAAAACTATTCTGAGATCATCAAGTGGTTTTCATTTGCAAGAAATTAACATCCACAATTTATACGATAAAAAACAGAAGATTGCTTCATATGAAACAGCAAGAATATGTTACTCTTATAGAGTCTTCTTTTGGGCACATTCGTCAAGTTTTGCAAGACTCCTTCTTACACACACAAAAATTCGCGGACTATGTCTATAGTGAGCAGAGCAAGCATAAATGGCCCCCGGGGCACGATGCCTTTTTCATGAAAAACATTTTATCAGATAAATGAAAAAAAAACATATTTAATTATAAAAGAATAATTATAAATTTAAAATATATTTGTCATAAATCGATCAAAATAACTAATAAATGAAATTTTCCTAGAACTGTTGTTTGCTTTGTTACACAAATCGTTGACTCGTTGACAACTCTAAATACTTATTAGAATATTTTGATATTCTTCAGTTTGCTTGTATAACTACCTGTAAGCCTTTAAACATTAATTAACATTAGGTTTTGTATGTAATCTTCATTAATATTGCTCCATTTTTCATCAATTGAGTTTATTAAATTCTCGTTTCTGGGTTGAAAGTACATATTGTGTTCGCGCTTGTTCTTTATTTAATTAATTTATTTTTTCGTTCTTTTGTTTTAGATTAATAATTGTAATTATACATATGTACCCTGTACCAATATTCAGGTTATTCCCAATGCAATCAGCTTTAAGATACATTTGTGTCCTATCTACTAGTTTCAAATTTACATTGCTATAAGTTTACGTGACCATGCTTTGGTGTAATTTCCAGATAATTTATTAATACGTATTTACCCTGTAATACCTCTTTATTGGGGGATAATAGTCAGTTTTGTGAAACTTCTATTAAATGCAAATATCCCGATTCCGTTACTACCTGAATCCACAATTTCTAGAATGTTGATTTATTATTGTATTAAAATTAATAGTTGTATTTAACTCTTCTCGGTAGTAATAATAATATGAGGTGAGGAAGGATGTTAAAGTTTTATTTATAGTTGCAAATAGCTAAACGTCGCAGTTCTGATAACAACCTAAGTAAACTTCAATAGATCAATTCTATACTCAATTCAAGTTTTAAAACAACCTCGTCTGTATTTTCTCTATACCAATCAAGGAATTTACTTCGGACAATTGCTGAAATATAAATTATGCTGGATGTAACATGCGAACAGATGGTAACATCATATTTTCCAAAAGATTGGAATATATTTGCCCATTTAGTTTCCTATCTATATGCCTATTGCATCCACACCCTGACAACTAATCCACCTCTACATATATTTGCAATGGGCATGACATTATATATTAAATATTGTTCGTCATATTCAATATTTCGTTGTCGATACACCCGAAAACCTCCATCAAAATAACCGAATATTTTAGGTAAATCATGTTGGACGAAATAATAACAGAATAAGCATAAATATTTCTTTAAACGCACTACTAATTTAACGTTAAAAGTTAACGCATTACATTACATTTTGTTTATAAAATGAATATTTTGTGTGACCCTCTTTACTCTTTATTACTTCAAATATGCATTTTGGCATTAATTCAACTAAATTTTCTATTATGTTCGGCTCAATGTTTCTCCAAAATTCTTTAACATAGTTTCGAAGCCGATTTGCTGTTTTGAATTGTCGCCCGTTGTTGCAAACTCTTGAGGCTAAGACCCTCCAAAGGTTTTCTATAGGGTTACAGTCAGGGCTGCATGCTGGCCATTCTAATAAGATGATATTTCGCTGGTTGAACCACTCTTGATAATTTGGAAACGTGAATTGCAGCGTTATCTTGTTGAAAAATGAATTCATTTTTATCACATCTTCACTGTACGGTTATAGAGTTCATTTTAGTGGAATAAAACACACAGGCCATTTCGCTCGATAACTGAATCAGTCGATAGTGAATCGGTAAAGCGGGTCGATGGCCGCAGTGGTTAGGCGGCTGACTATCGTTGTGAGAGGACGATAGGCGCCGGGGTTCAATTCTCTGGAGGGACGGTGACATTTAAGAGAGTTTAATCCCGGATCGACTTGCCATTCGCTGTTGGGAGCAAAGTGATTAACAGCACGGCATCATAAAAGGCGATATGATGGTGTCACAAAGCCAATTGAACACAACATACACACACAAAAACTACACCGCGAGAGTTGCAGTGATAGCCAGACAAGCGATACAGTTTACGGAGTCACTGCAACTAAGCACCCACCACATTAAAAAAAATCACAGTACCGCCCCCAAAGTTTCGTCTTGATCTCATTACCTTTTTATCATTTAGATCGTGCCAATAACAGCTATAACAATCAGGCCCATCTAAATTGAACTTCTTTTCCTACGAAATTATTACCTGCTTCCATTCATCTTCCCAGGTCATGTATTTCTGCGCGAAATTCAAACGTGCTGTGCTGTTTTATTACTTTCTGTTAAATGCGGCTTTCCTTGGATTTTCCTCCATCTTATACGGCTGGAGTGATGGAGAAGGTGTGCAATGTATTGCTTCGTTACGGGAAGTTTTAACTTATCTCTCATTTGCATCGCTGTTAAGCGATTTTTTGTTGCTTCATGTCGTATTTGACATCTTTGTCTTGCCGTAAGTTTAGTTTTTCCTTTAGTTGGCACTTTTCCCCGTAATTTTCACCTTTTTTAAGAAAATTCCCGACCACGCCTTCGGATCTTCCATTTTTTCGCTCTATTTCTCTGTTTGACAGTTTTAAAGTTTTCAATATTTGGATTTGGTCAATTTCTTCACTGGTAAGTGTTTTCTTTCTCGCCTATACGCGCTACATACGACTCACATCATAGTAGCCATGTATCTACTTAGTAATCATTGTTCAAAACTATATCCTCTATGTTTTTTTGAGAAAATGCTTTGCGTATAAACGAATATTTACCACTGTATTGACAGGAAAGTTACTACCTGCACAAGTACTTACCGTTGTCTCGAATGCATGTTTTCGCACGTAGTTGATTAGTACTTTTCTCATTGGTTGTGTTCCTTTGTCGTTCCATTTTCTTACTCATGCTTTGTTCTTCGCTCCATCTTTTCTTTATTGTACAAACTGTCTTACTAACATCGAAATGTTCATCAGTTTGACAATAAGGTCGATAACATTTTAAAAATTAATCCTTTTTAATATTTAAATTTTATGCCCTATCTTAGAGTGGTTAGATAAGGCAGTTTCAGGCTTTTTGTGAAAGAGTGTATTAGTGGTTATAAAGTTGTTTCTTTAAATATCGCTTAGTGTGACTGATTAGCATTTGTTGCAGTCTAATTTATAAACGACATTACCTCTTTGTTATTTTATCGTAGAACTCTTTTGAGAAACTATATTTCTCTTATAATAATCTAATGGTGCTTAAATAAATATGCTAATCCAATAGTCTGGTCAAGTAAACTATTAAATAAAATGTTCTGGAATAAATTGATTTTTAGTTATTTAGTTTACGTGCATTTAAAATCCAACAAATGAGGTAATGAAATAATTCAATAATTTTGTTTTTCCGAAAATAGTTTGAGTATTTTTCAAAATTATGTCTTCAGATATTAGATCTTGAAAAGTATTTTCAAACACTTGAAAACCAAATTGAAAATGTTACTCATTTTGTGCAGGAATACAATTTATAAATAAATGACAAACATGTATGTATATACGACAACCATCTTTTTTATAATCTTTCCGCGTCCTCTCTTATCGGTCTATCTCTCTTTACACGCAGTACCAACTCTATTCTCTCCATAGTAAATTTACGACTTAGTGTTAATGCTTGCGATTCTGTTTTACCGCTTTTCCGCCAATAAAACATTGTTTATTACGTTATTAGCGCGGTCTGTGTTTATTTTATGGCGACTATAGCCCATTCCTGCCCTACTCTACGCAGAGAGAGTGACTGTAATTCGCGCTAGCTCTACAGTGAAATATGTCACCCCGGTTACATTGAATTATTTCCTAGGTTTGCTACGTATTCCCTTACACGAATTATGTATTATACGCTCGTTTATTTGCCTTCTATTCAAGAGGAACTAAGTTCGTGTGTGATATGATATGTATGTGTGTGCCAAATGTATTTGCGAACATTAAATCTGCCGGTTAAATTAAATTTATTGCATAGCTTTAGTGAAAATGTGCGAGATGTACTCGATGAATTATATACGTTGAAATAAAAATTTCTCTGAATAGATTATTTGCAGCTGGATTTCACACGAATTCATCATTGAATTGGTGAAATTGTTCTTGGCAAAGCTTTTGACAGTCATGGGGCGACAATATGTATGGACATACTGTATATTTCATTCTTAGACCAAAACTCCATGAAGGACGAAAAAAGAGAGGGAGAGATAACATTACACCGCTTGCTTTTCAACGACCCGTCGACGTTTCCTGGTTTTATTGAATAAAAACGCCGAGCTATGTATTTGCATTCATAACCGCACGGGGTAGTGGGTAAACTCCCGGCGCGACTAGCGAGCGAGATTATGATAATATCTCCAGAACGGCAGTCCGCAAATCTCCTCATCCGCAAGCACTGAAATGAGAGAGGGAAAAAGAGGAAGAGAGGGAGCTTTGGGCTCGGGACTTCCATTTCGATATGGTCTTCCTCTTTTATTCGATGACGACACGGCAATAAATGTATAATGGCGAAAACGCAGAAGCAAGAGAAGTGTAGTGGTTCGTACTATGCAGGTTCTCTGTATTCTGTATAGCTCCACCATCAATGCGTAGTAGTCTCCTGTATCGATCTTTTTTCAAGTGCTGAAGGATGGTATGCATTAGTAGTATCTAGGTGGGGATAGTATATAGGTGTTGTAGTAGGACTCTTTCCTTCTTCTCAAGTGCTGTACACGGTTTAATAATGGGAAGACGATTTAGGAATTCCGAGAGATTAAAATGGAAGTATGAATGGATTTTAAGTGAAAATCACTTTTAATGTGTGTAATATCATATATAATTTGAAAAGAAACTAGTTTGCATATCAGGTGCAAAAATCTCACAATATTAAAACTGTTAATATAAATAATACTTATAGAAATACAAAATTTTGTGCCACTAACAACTCCTCTAAAAGAAAGTCACCAGAACTGAGTTGAGAACATCTGAGTCATTCATCCATACATTTTCCATTCAAAAGTAGGGAAAACATTTCTCTACAAAATAAAATCATTAACATAAGTCAAGTAAAATACAAAATTTTGTGCCCGAAACAACTGTCCCAAAAAAAAACCTGAACAGGAACCGAGACGAGTGTTATTTCCCATTTAAACTTAAGAAAATGTACCTCCATTGAGCCTACAATAATAAAATAATTAATATAAATAATATTAATTAAAACCATATTTTGCGCCCGCAATAACTTCCCGAAAGGAAACTGGATTTGTAACTTATAAATCAAATAACGGCCGATCAACAAACCGGACATATTTTATTCACCACGACTGTACGACTCTGGCTTCCCTTCAACCTCAAGCTGAAAGCAATGTGTTCACAGTTATTTGAAAGGGTGTTTTAGGTTGGCTGATTGGAGTGCTACGCGACACATTCAACGTCGACACGTCTGCGAATGTATTTTGTTTATGTTCATCCGCGGGTGGGATTGCGGTTCATTATAACCCGTAACCGGAGATATGCGGATTTTTGCAAATTCACTCTTCAGACCCTAATACTCTGTTTGTTTTCGAGAGATAGTTATCTCGGTCGGGTCGGTCTTAATGATTGCATTATTTCGTTCGGCTTTAATTAAGTTTAACAGGATTAGATGTTGGAAATTAATGGTTTAAAGATTGTGGGGTGTCGCAGAATCACGATCCCAGGTTATATTAATGTAATTAGTCTGACATCATCGATTTTGACCAAGATGAGTAGCGTACAACGCAGGCGATTAGATGCATTTGAGCGCTGCAGTTTTCCATTTCCCTGGGAGTTTGTTAATGCTACACGATGCGGTGTCTCTATGTAGGGGATGATCGAGCCGGCGCAATTAAAAACCGGTTGCAATCGATAATCCCAGCTCTGCAAGATGCAAGGAGACATACAATCGGCGTGCTTCGTACTTTCGTCGAACGACTCGCGTAGTAGTAGGTACCGTTTAATTTAATAACCTCAACCATATCTCTAACAACGTTACTCTCTTCTTACCCATCCTCCGTCGCAGCACCGCAAGTACCACAGCTCCATCGTCGCATTCACCTCGGGGAGGCTACATAGATAATCCATTGGCGTTTGTTCGACACTAGTGGTTTTGGTAATTTGGCTCCGGGCGCATCTTCAGTCGATAAATTGAGTGAGGTGGTGGAGGCAATTTAAATTAAGCGATGGCTGTAGTAGTAGTAGTGGATGTTTATTAAATATTCCGGACGGGATTGTTAATCGAGATTGTGTGAGGTTATGTTTTTGGGCGCAGTGGAAAGAGCTACAAAACAATATTTGTTAAATTCCGATTAGATGTTTAAGGAGATGTGTATGGGGATGTCATGAGTACGTAAACCTGACTGTCCATACGGTGAAAAATGTTTTATCACGTTTTCTGTGTACTTAAGCTTTCAGATTTGAGATGAGTTTTTGGGTCCGCTATTCTTTGTTCGTAACTTTGTAGATGTCGTTCCAATCTGATAAAGTATTTATCTTGTTTCTTTCTTATTCATTTTTCATGTGAGTCGTCTTTGGGAGCGTGAACCTTTCTCTGCATAGGACTAGATGAGGAATGATTACCAATAATAATAACGCCAACATTTACTCCATTATTTTGCCAAGTGTGGCAAGAAAGTAGATAAACCTACTATACTCTGTACCTCTGTATTTGTCATGGTTTCTTAGGTTGTGGTATGAATACTAGTCTGGTCTTTTCAAATTTTTGGGTATTCACCGATACATAATATCGTATTCATGATGTTCACTAGATCAGTTTCTATATCCGTACATACCAGTTTAGCTACATCTGCAGAAATTCTGTTTGGACTAGCTGCTTCTCGTTTTTATCGAAAAGTGTGATGATTTCGACCTCTTATTTTGACCAATGGACTACTTCAAATTTGAAAAATAATTTCTTCTATATATTGTTGTATTTTGTTAGTACAGTTATTTACTATACAAACGTAAATTCAGGCATAATCAAATCTATTCACAACGAAATTTACCTCTCAAAAGATATAATCTACCACGGTATCCAATTCCACCGTATGGGGAACAATAACTCATTCCATTCATCCTCTGCATAGACGCCTGTAGAATACATATACATACGTCGCCACATCATCAGTTATTCATGGCTAATGCTCGGAAATTAGCGACTCCGATAAGTAGGGGTGTCAGACAACGTAGCGACGGCCACGCCGCTATACCACCATCATCGTGTGTTTAAATCATAAGGTCGAGTGCCGTCTTCATTGCGGCTTGTTTAACGTCGCCCCCGAAAGGGGGTTTAGTGTCGCAATTAGGCGCTTCGTTAGTCGGTTTCCAATTAGTCGGTCACTGTGTGTGCGTGCAAGTAACGTACTCCGTTATAGGTAACAACTATTTGCTATCTCTACCTTTGCTGTCGAGAGAATCACGTATTGTTATGGCGAACTACGTTCGCGACGTATTGTGTAGTAATTTGCGGTTATAATGTGGCATTTCTGATGGATGATTCATTACCCTGCTAGATTACGCTCTAGATGAATTGTATGACTATACGCGCATATTATGCAATCTTATTACAGAGCTTGTATAACCAAAATAACCTAAACATGTGGTAGTTTGATCAGGCTTAAATTGCTTTTGTTTACATATCCTGGAAAATGCTGCCCTTACGAAATCGATTTTTGAAAGCTCAACTACCTAAACTACATTTTTTAATTAATTATAGTTACACCTTACATTAATATTTTTTATTTTTTTGAACAATTTGCTTTATCTTGTATTTTTTATTACAGGGTTCCGATGCTAGTTCGGTGATATTCGGTTCCGCGCCGGCGTCGCGGAAGCACGAGTTCCCTGGTGCTTTACCTCCCAGCCTGCCGTTGAGCAACGGCACCAGCAACTCGCCGGTACCGGCACCTACACCACCTGATCTCCCAGCGCCGCTCCCGGCGCCCGCGCAACTCCCGCCGCCACCGCCGACACCGTTGCAGCATCCGATCGTCGTAGCGCCGAGTGTCCGCAGCATCGACGAGAAATCGACGCCGCGACAGACGCAACAATCGCTACCACCGCCGCCGTCCCATCTCATTGACGTTGGCGGTATGACGGTGACGGCAGCCGCAACCGCCGTAACACCATCATCCCCACCACCAGCCACCAGTGTTCCTACTCTTCAACAGCAATTATTACCGCCGCCTCCGACGCAGACGACGTTATTACCGCCGCAACCGCAGATACAACCGCAACCAATACAACCGCAGCAAATAGTAAGGGTTTAGCTTAAGTAGATTAGCTCTTATAACGTAGATCTGACTACAAAAATGCAATTATTTCTTAATACATAAATAACATTATTATTATACAGCAACCACAACATTTACAACCGCAACCGCCGCCGCCAGTGACGAACGTGCAACCGCTTCAACCGGCTCCCGCGGCAGCATTAGTGGCGCACCCTGTTGGAGATTCGGCGCAAGCTTCGAATCATGCTCGAACCGAAAGTCCAGCTGTTGCCACGTCTGCACCTGCCTATCATCCGCCTTATCAACCACTATACACTCCGTATTCGGTACACTCGAACTACTCTTCCCCGAGTGCCGCGACGGTAGCGGTACCTGTCGTCGCTACCACGGCGGCAGCGGCGCCACCTCCACCAACTGTCACGATTACCGCTGCGCATACCACGACGACGGTGGTAAGCCGACCGCCTTCGCCTAGAGGGCATTCGCCGACTAGGGAAAGGGAGAGTTATAGGTAAGTAATAAGTTATAATTATTATAAATGTACGATTTATGTACTGTAGCCAATATTAAGGTAGATACATCCATGTGAGGTGCCATGAGTAGATTGAGTCGAAGAAAATAAGCACTTACACTACTTTCCAAACTTTATTCTATATTAAAACCATTCTATTTTCGCAGCAGTAATGTGAGTAGCTTAAGTCGGGGCAGCGTTACACCGCAGAGCTGTCCACCACCTACTACTGTGTCTTCTAGTCTCAGCCTGGGCAAAGGTTGGAGCGGTCCAGCGCCTCAATTGAGTCCAGCACCACCGCGTCCCACCCCACCGCTACATCCCTCGTTTCCCGCGCCCATGTTCACAGCCCCATTACCTCCTGTATCCAGAGCGTCGCCATTGACGTCGAGCGTACCGCCGCCTCCAAACCCAAACCCATTCTCCGCGGAAAGCCTCTTCCAAACGAACCAAGCCGATATGTTGCGACGAGAGCTGGATAATAGGTTTTTAGCAACGCAGGATAGGAGTCTCAATGTAGCGCCGCCACCGTACTTAAGGACGGAAATGCATCAACACCAACACCACCATACTCACGTTCATCAGCATACGACGTCGTTGCTACCGCCACCGCCTTCATCGACGTTGTTCCCATCTCCGTTGGTACGACCACTATTTAATATATGTGTTATCAGCAAAAAACTTTTTTGTCCAGTTTAAGGATATACCCAAATTGGGTGCAGTCGAATCTCCGTTCTACAGGCAGAACTTAACAATGCCCAATTACCCCGGATACACACCAAGCCTACTACATCCGGGTTTAACAGCTGGACCTACACCTTTTGTGCCTCCAAATCATTTGGCGCCTTTTCAACCGAAGGTAAGCAGTTTTTTTCTACATATCAACAAAAAATAATCATCCTTTTCACCTCATCTCATGTTTTCCCTTATACTTACCTCTTTATTGATTAACATTCAGCTTTAATTGATGAACACACCTTCCTAGATTTTACACCGTTTATATAATAAATAACACGTGTTTAGCATGCGATCGGAATTTATGGAGGTTTTCGAGTCTCCTTTCTCCTCCTCCTTCTGAGGGGGATGCCTTTGTTAATGTAAACGTTCTTTTTATTGTTTGATGTTTTGTCCTTTTCACACCAGAGCACACTAACTGGCTGCCGTCCCTAACGCTTTGTCTCTCTTTTTTGTCCACAGACCGTTGCGCAAGATCCGAGTAAACCTAAGGCGATGGTAGGTAAAAGCTAAACGCGCACTGCTTAGCCTCTCAATGAGCTTTGTTTGCTGCGATCATTTACATATATTTTACTCTAATTCTTCTAATATTAAGACTATTATTACTTTGAAACAAATGTTCCATTGGTTTTTTGTTTTAAATTTTGACGGCTTAGATACGGGGCCCATCAAAATATGGTTGTACTACAAATCCGGTTGCAGATTGATTTGACATTTTACATGGCGAGCGATCTAATCCAAGTGATGACTGACATTCCCAACTATCTAAGCCTAAATCAACAGAGGATACAAATAACTATACTAGAGCATACCAAATCTCACCGGCAAGAACTCTGCAGGAATGATCGACTTGGAATCTAACAGAAGTCATGGTTCTGTTACGTACTTCTAACTGCCCCCAAAGGAGTTGGTCTATCAGGATGCTCTACCACAACACAATTCGAAACTACTAACTACAACGCTCAAAATCTGTTCAATATTGCTGGTGTATTATATAAATGATTAAGACGAAAATACATGTTAAATACATAACTTAAGCTACACATATTTAACATGATCGTTAAAATTTAAAATAAAAATTCCATTTACGAAAATCTTTCTCACTTCATACTGTAACATAACACAATATTATCATCCCTATTACATCTATTCCTTTAAAATATATTGCTCTATTGTAGAAAACCGGAAAATGGAACGCCATGCATGTACGGATAGCGTGGGAGATCTATCACCACCAACAGAAGAGTGGGGAAGCCAAATCAGGCGTCGCTAAAGATCTCTTACGGCCTCCAACGCACCTCTTCTCACCTAGTGTTCATCCGACGAGACCGCACGAGATGCCATTCCCGCCTAGTTTAGGCCCACACAGACCGCCGACTTACGACCAACCCCCGCATCACGGCTCTCTTTTCACTGCACCTGCGTCGCATATAGGTAGTAAGTATTCGTAGCGCCCTTCTTGAGACACCTAAAACTAAAATTAACACTGTTTTTAAGGATCTAGTATATCCCCTTTTACGCGGTACGGAGCTGCCGCAGGGTTCGCCTCTAGTGGTCCGCCGTTTTCTGTTTCGCCTTTTGCTAGCGGGCGTGACCTTGGATTACAATTACACGATCCTTGGCGAGGATTGCAGAGAACAGTACCGACTTTTCCCAGTGTAAGCGCTCTTCCGCCTAGTTTACCCGGTTTACCGCCGCCTGCACCTTGGACTATAAAACCCGATCCGATTCTAGAACAAAGGGAGAGAGAAGAACGTGAAAGACAAGAAAGAGAAAGGGAGAGATTACGAAGGGAAAGGGAAGAAAGAGAAAGGAGAGAACGGGAAGAAAAACAGCGAAGATTAGAACAACAGGTAATATTAGGTCATCAATATAAAAGAGATGAAAATAATTTTGATTTACATTTTAGCAACAACAAGAACGTGAAAGAGAACGCAGAGAAAAAGAACGACGAGAGCAAGAACGCCTGGAACGCGAACGTGAAAGAGAACGCATACTCCATCAACAGCGTCTAGCAGAAAGTACAAAACAGATGGCGCCTGTATTACGTGACCGTTCACCGATGAGGAACGGCATGTTAGATCCCAATGAAGTCCGTATAAAAGAAGAACCGCGCACGAAAGAGGAAGAGGCTAGCTTGTTATCGCGAACGGCGGCTGATTCGCGATACCACCCTTACCTGCGTCATCCCGCGCACACGATGCAACCCCCCGTTTTGGATAGAACTCGAGTGTTACCCGCGGCGTTAGCTCATCATTATCAACCGCCACCGGCCACGCATTGGCCACCGCCTGCCGATCCTTTTTACCGCTACGATCATCTGAGGTATAATCCTCTGATGGACGCTATGAGGATGGAAGAGGAACGGGCTAAAATGTTCGCGGCGTACCCGCCGCATCCTTCGCACCAACTGAGGGGTAAGGATCCCGGTTTGATGCATCTAAGACCGGGGCCGGGACCCGGACCCCCACCGCCTACTCATAAACTGTGCGCTACACCACCTACGGACTTACATAAGAAAGAGGAGCCGCGATAGCGTATGTGAAACTGCTTAAGATAATGTTAAATTTCGTTTTTAGTGGTCTACGAAAGGAGAGTGTGATGATTTAATTAATACAGAATTTATTTTAGTAAGGGTTTAACACAATTAGATCAACTATGTTGGGATTAAATATCATTTTAATTACTTCCAATGGTCTATCAAAATTTGATAAATCTTTCTAAATCATTACACATATTTGTCATAATTGAGGGTTGTTATAAATGCAAGCTTGAAATTTAAACTTGGATAAAAGAAAAATCACATTTATAGTTTACAAATTCATTTTTTATATGACTCTTCAGGATTTACTCGTGTATTTTATTGATAAATATTTCATAAGGCCAACGGATATGTAACAGAGATCTTATCGTTACTAAAATTTATTGATATAAATTTAATAGAAACTCTATCAGTCGCACTCTCATTCGATCGACTAATTTAATTTAATTTAATTGATCTCATAAATCAAAAGCTAGGACTTTCAAACTAAATAAAAAAAACTAAAATACCACCAATCTCGAACGAACGTTTAAAGAATATAATATAAATATGGATATAATAATGATATTTTTTGGAGTTGGGCGCCAGTTCCTAAGATAATATTTTTACAAGTGGCTTTTTGTACATGGTCTCAATACCGTCATCCCCTTACCCTACCCAGTTCCCTTGCTCCTTAGACAAAAAAAAATATTCGTATTGATCACCATTCTTTATCTCCCGTTTCAAAAATCTCCCAGTTTTGTAACGAATCTGCGCCGTAATATGGATATACGGAACACTAGCGGTTAAAAAGTGAACTGAAGTGCGTAGCGCGCGTAATTTAAACAAATTAAAGAAAGAACAGAAAATGAAAAATAGACACTATATTTAATTCTAACCTTGTCTTTTTAATTCCCGGAAGAAAATTTGTATATAGATACACACCGTTTTTAACGATGGAAAGAAAATGAAGCTTTATTATATCTACATTTCAACACTTACAAACAGGTTTGGTTCAGATTTAATCGAATCATGTTCAAAATTCGGAAAATTTTATATATATTTTTGTTTAATAAATTCTGTTGTGATTCAATTAAATGGAACAAACCAGTTTATCAAAAAAAGTTTTTTTATTATACTCCGTCTTTTTTTTGTTTAATCATATCCTCTTTGATTATTTTTTATTAATTTTAAAAAATTATTTATTATAGTTATATGTCTCTTTTTTTATCGAAGATTGAATATTGTTATTTTTTTAGCGGTTTAATAATTTTAATAATTTATTTAAGACTGGCTGATCAGAAAAATGTTCTGCATACGAAATGATATATCGAGACTATTAATTTTTTTTTTTTATATTTATACACCTAATTTGTATTATTAATTGTGTCATTTATTGTTAAAAGTTAAAAATATGTACACAGGAAAATGGCAAAAATTGATGACCATCCTTATTCAGATGAAAGTAATTGTGTATAGTGTTTTCAATTTGTAATCGAGGTGCAGATTATAGACAAGATTTTGTTGGTATTGATAATTTTTTAGAAATCGACATCTAAAAATTGTGAATAATTATGAATCAATTTTATATATTGATTAGATTATAATCTACCGCATTATTTTACCCACAGAATTAGGGTATTTAAACAAGTATGTGACCAAAAATTATATACGTTATATTTAGAAAAACTTTATTTTATGTAGTTAAAATCTATTTCTATCGTATTAACGATTTAAAGCGTAATTTAGTAGATGGTAGATTCGAAATAATGGTTTGTAATCCATACGTTTTCTATGAAAACTATAAAAAAAGAAACGTACCTATATTTTTTTGATATTTCTCTTTCCTTGGAAAGCTATTAATATGGTTAATCGGAATTATCATATATGTATTAACAAAAACACAAGAAACTGATTGTATGGACCCTTTTCATTTTGCACTTTTCCATTGTCCTTGATTGATGAAATATGTTTTATGTCAAAGTTTATGATTAAAAAAATACAGCATTTTAACTCATTCCATTGTTCCAAAATTTTTTAAAGAAGTATAAAACTTAATATTAGACACTTAAAATGTATGGAATTCGGAAATTCTGAAGACTTCTCAGTTATATACAAAAAATTTTTCTTCTGGAATGCAATTTGCTTAACATCATGCAACAATTGTTGGTATTTTTTTTGTTGTCACATCTGTTTTATGTATAATTATATTTTTTGTTGAAAAGTCATTCTCATAATATTCTGAATGAAGGGATTTCATGTTGGACACACTTCAATAACGTACCTGAAATTACATCCTTGTATTAGAACAGCATGTTTAACTACGACAATGTCAATGTATTTACTTCAAACTAGTATACTTGATCAAAATTTTAAAAATTTAGAAATATCGTTTTAACGGCATATTGAAGGCTTCCAATGGGCTTTCGGGTTTTGACTCTATAATAGTACTGTAATGTAGATGCAATACAATAATAAATTAAATACAAAATAATGTAAAATCAAAACATAATCTACTAACTAGACGCTTCAGAGGAGAAAAGTCTGCGCTAGACACGAAAACCTGGTGTGTGAGGGATGTCAGGATGTCACGATAACTCCATGTTTAAACCACGCGAGAGGTGTGTTTCACCTAATCTGGAAAGTTATATATTTAAGTCAAATCTTCACCAGCATTACCTGCAAACACGTTAATCACTTTAAACTATCTTTCCTTGAATTTTATTCGTTAATCTTGCTGAATATTTTATTTCAAAATCCAGTTTTAAACAGGTTCTATAATATTAACACGGGCAACTGTTTCCACGCAATGTAAATTATTTATCGAGCATTTTGTTACTTTTTGGTTATAACTGTAGACAAACGACCACAGCATTGCATATAAAGCGACTGAATTCGGTGGCTACGCTGAGCAGGCAAGCTTAACATAATAAGACCCTGCTCTTTGGTCTATTCTAGTGCTCCTAGGTAGTACAATGGGCGTGCTAATCCAACATTTACAATGTGGTGTCAATTTTAAAAGTAACTTTTCTTTCATCCGACCTAAATTCTAATACAAAGCCAGTCTTCCAACAGGAGCTGTATCAATCAAGTCCTTTTAGGGTAGGTGAAACATCTAGGTGGAACATCTAGAACCTCAGTTACTGTGTGGATCCCACGTTCTGCGCTAATGATAAAGGGGTTACTAATAGAGAATAGGATTTTTGCTTCCTGTGAGAAAATTGTATAATTTTTCTCGTGCAAGGTAGTACAGGTACAAAATAGTTTTATATGTCTATTCAATCTTTTTTCTGTACATTATTCTATCGACATGTTTTATGCAAATGATGTACACTTGTGCACGCGATTTGTGTCTCTCGAGCGCTTAGTTATCCAAATAAAGCCTACCATTACTGCTTTAACAAATAATGTTTAAAATGTTATTCAAAACGAAAATGAGATAACATTCTTAAATTTTTTTATATATTAATTTTAAAACCAAATTATAGCCGACTTGAAAACAGATTCAGAACACAAAATTTTTTCTTCTTAAGTCCTCAGTGAATCTCATTATATACGCATATTTGTAATACGAGATTTGGCATAACTATCTACATAAAAGTCATCAGTTTTCACACTGCGCGTAGATATAATCTTCGCCATGAGATTCGGTGTAACCTATGCATATTTCGTGCACCTATGCATTATACCTTATGGTGCGCTTTAGCGAACTTTTTCGCATAGCTCGCTTAGCTTAGCTGCGCTACGGAATGGACGAGAAACCTGTCACACTCCGTCATATAAGCACATGTTCGGCGTAGGGTAGCGCAGCTACAAAAATTGATCAAAGCCAACTTTCGTAGCCGAACGAGCCGAGCGATTACCGTAAATGTCAAAGATGTTGACTATATCGCTATTTTGATTTCGTTAAAATGGATGAAATTAAAAAATTAATCAACGTAGTAAACGGAAAAATATAGTTCAAATATAGTCGTCGTCAACTTGTAACTGTTTCGTGACCACTTCAAAAAGAAATTTCGTTTTGAATTTCATAGGTTAAGTTGTTTTAATTGAAGAGCTTCGCTCGTCAAATAACAAAAATTCGCTAAGACTATACGAAAAATTACCGGAGCTGTGCTGTACTATCGAGCTGAGCTAAACGAGCTTTGCAAAGCTGCTAAGGCCCACCTCTACTCACTACTTTGTCGTCTTTTAAACTATCCAAATTCTTTGCAACACACAGGCATTAATTATGCTTGTTTAAGTTAAGATAAGAGTTTTGCAAGTGATACGTTATTGCAGTTGCTATTATCATAATTCTTACCAACGAAATGACACACTTTGCTTCAGTTCTGTAGTTTCCGATAGAATTTGCCTCAATTCGAAAGCTACTGGCACAGCTCGCCTTAATTACGGAACCGCTGTCACGATTTGACACGATTGTGGGACTGCTGGCATTATTCGCTTCGAATTGTAAACTACTACAATTGTCTAACCTCTAATTAAACGAAGTGATGGAAATCTCTTGGTGAAACATTTACCTAACCTATTTACATCTAGGAATAAAAATGTAAGCGGTATATTGTCTTCTTTGTCATCGGTAACATTATGCGGAGTACGTTCAAATAGAATACTCGAAGCATATGCCGCTTCGTTAATTATCTCACGATTAGTGGGGATAAATCCCCATTGCCCGTCCACTTATCAATCATCATCATCAATTACGTTGAAACGAGGTTTTGTAATGGTCCGATCAGGATGCACGTCCCAGTACCACAACATTTCTTGATCCTAATACAACTCTAAAGAAACAGATGCGGCTTTATCTAAAGGAGTTTATGAGTGGTGCTGGCATGCAGACAAAGTAAGTAAAAGCACCTTCATATTTTTTTGCATTGGTGAATGAAACCAATTCCGTATCTTGCAGATCTGTACTTTGCTGTAGGTTGGATTTATCTTTCCCGCCACTGAACATCAGACTCCCTACTTCATTTTTCAGTATCTAGTCAATGTTCTATAAAGGTAAATCGTTTCCACGCTACATTGAGAATTAAAGACATTCTTCAGCGAAAGCATTATTTGGATATAGCATACACCATCATATCGGTTCCCGAATTACTTGTTATTATCTTAAACGCAGATAGGTAGAAGTTTTACAACTAAATTGTTACTCTTAAGTTTGTGGCATGTAGAGCACACCGCTGAATATAACACTAAGGGTGGGTTTATCAATGTGAAGATAAAAGTGTTAGTTAAGTAACTGACAGATATTGCTAACTGACAGATAAAATTTAGCAACTACAATACATTATCTCTCAGATAACTTCTATTTCACACTCAATAAACGTTTCATTGTAATTATCTTACGAATAAAATTTTATCTGCAAGTTCATTTATTTATCCTCACATTGATAAACCTACCCTAAGAAGGGCGCCTATAATAATGACGTCACATTTTCAAAAATTATAAATCTGACGATATTATACGGATTGGTGGAGTTATAGGTTTATATGTACCGTGCGTATTACACACACTAACGCACGCATATTTTGCATGTATTGTACGTGTTGCGTCTTATTTCCTGCCTGTCTGGATTTTGTTGTAATTCTTTTAGCCTCAAAATCTCCGCCTCCTCCATCTGCAGGACGAGTGGAGGGGTCCCAGTTATTACCTGGACCGCTATCGTGGACACGGTACTACAGCCACTTGCCACTCTTAAAAGTGCTCTCCTTTGTAGCCCTTCCAGGATGTCTATGTTTTTAACCTTCATGGCTTGCTGCCATGCGGGGCACGCATAGATTACTTGCGATCTTACAACACCGTACAGGACTTCTCTTTTTCTGCTAATAGGCCCTCCCACATTAGGCATTATCCTCGACAGACCTCCCAAACTGGTTTCCGCTCTACTTGCAATGTGTCTAACGTGCGGTCCAAACATCAGTTTGTCGCTCAGTGTTACCCCTAGGTATTTTAGTTCTTTTTTTGGAACAACATCGTTTCCTAGAATATGAAAAACTATGCCCTGGCGTTTTCTCGGCCCCTTCATAATCGCCGCTTCCGTCTTATGGGGTGCAATTTGCAGCTCCACGTGATCAGTTTCTCCATTGCCTCATTTGTTTTAAACATCAGTTCCCTCTGGTCCTCCGCCTGCACAATTATAATCAAGTTATCTGCGTATGCCATTGTTGTTACACCTTGCGTCAGTTCCAATTTCCAAATCTCGTCGTAGAGAATGTTCCACAACGTGGGCCCCAGAACGGATCCCTGGGGGACGCCTGCACGAAGCTCCATGTTTACTTTACTGTTCAGACATATTTTCCTTTCCCTGAAGTATGCTTCTATCGTCCTCAGAAGATATAGGGGCAACTTCCTTCTTTCGAGCGCCTCCGTTGTCCGGTCCCAAGCTGCCGAATTGAACGCGTTCTTTACGTCCAGCGCTATCAACGCCACCCATCTTTCCTTTGAGTCGTTAATTTTATCTGCGACCGCTTTTATTGCGTTGATCTGCCCTTCACGAAACCGAACTGTCTCCTAGACAAACCACCCGCCTTATCCAGTTCCGTCTCCAGCCTCTCCTTAATCAGACGTTCGTATAATTTCCCCAGTATACTGAGTGAACAGATTGGCCTGAATGCCGCTGCCATGTCCATTGGTTTGCCTTTCCACAGGAGTATCACCGTGACATCCTTCTATTTCCTTGGAAATTCCTGCGACTCAATCAGCTGATTAAAGATGTCTAGGAGCTGGTTCGGGATCGTTTCAGCTATGGCTTTTATAGCCTCGGTCATTAGGTGGTCTGGGCCCGGCGCTTTGCCAGGTTTTATTTTTACGACAGCCCCTTTTAGTTCATCTTCTGTGAATAAGGGTGCTGCCTCAACTCTGTGTTTCCGTTCCTTCCTGGTGGGTTTTTGTGCCGAGAACAACTTTTTCACTATTTCTAACTTCCTAGTCATGCTCGGGTTATAGGGTGGAGTAAGTTTTCCCAGCTAACGCATAGCTATCTTGAAGCCGTCTTCCCAAACGTCTTCGTCCAGGTCCTTCTGGCTTCTCTTTGCGTATTGTACGTATTAAAATAGTATTAACGCTTGATACTCCAAATAATCTTAGGCAAGATGAAAAGGCCCAGTTATTGATAAAGTTCTTTATTGAAAATGTCGAATTTTCGAGTCTGGCAAAATGTCTTTGCATTTAAGCATGGTTTTACAATTTACAAAGTTGTGTTTTAATAATTTTATAATGTATTTTTTCTTCAAAATTACAACAATAATTTTAATTATTTGATATTATAGTTCTATTTTTTGTCCTGAAGAAGTTCGCATTCATGAACGAAAATTCGACATTTTCAATAAAGAAGTTTATCAATAACTGGGCCTTTTCATCTTGCCTAAGATTATTTGGAGTATCAAGCGTTAATACTATTTTAGTTGCCAGTACTCCGTTACTGTCTTCCAATTGTACGTATTATCTGTAGGCATAGCAAAGTTACCATAGTGGAGGGACATTCGTAAAGGTTTTCGACTTTCAATCGTATTAGTGCGGCAGGTGTGATGTAAGGTTGCGCATGTTTGCTTTTAGGAATTAGTACGTGTAGCTTGATTATCTAGTTGTCCAAATGATGTATCTATGCAATAACATTGAACTGAAACAAAACTCGCTAAAATAAAATTCTTATATTCAAAACAAAACAAAAGTCTGAAATTTACAAAAGCGAGCGAGGAATGTGTTTCTCTCTTTCAAATACGATACCTCCTATGACATGCATAACAGCCCCTCCTCTCTGTATCACATACATAAATACGTACGTACATGTCTATGTGTGTGTATTTAAAGTCGAATGGGAACCTTTCGCTATTCCAATTCCTACAGCAATTTTTTATTACCGATAATTCCGAAAATTATTGAAAAGCAATAGTTAACGAGGAAAAAAAAACATGTTTCAAGATCGACCTGTGATTCTACACTTCGTGACTACAATAAGTTGAAAACTTGTTACTTTTTATATTTCTTGATATGATGTATTGAATAAATTAAAACTAACACCATCACACAGATCAAGAACGACTTTGTATTACGTGTTTGCATTCATTGCGGGTTAAGTGTTCCCTGGCTTTGTTACATACCAGACTATCGAGCTAGTTTGTAATTTTTATTTACTTCGTTTCTCTAAAATTAAAAATTGTGTTTCTAAATCAAATAATATGTTAAGTAGTCAGCCATAGCACAATATTGAGTTAGATAATAGTGCGTTTATTTAATTTACTTTGTCAATTACTCATTATTTTCAGCAATAATTCACATTAAAACCTCAAAATTATTTCTTTTTGATTAATTTCACATAAATTATATGAAAATCGTGGACCAAAGAAATCCAAAATCTCTCTAAATATCTGCATCTTGAAGACTATTTTTTTAAATATTATATAATTTAATGTATTTGTACATTCTTCAACGACTTAATTATATAATTTCAAACAAACGAATCAATGCAATCAGAAACGAAGATTATAAGCCATTTTTCAAGTGATTTAATTCAGCATTACTGTAAGAGATAATGGGAAACAAACACTCGGTATAACTGCGTTGTTAAATTTTTTCCGAAACGAAGAAAATGTGAAGAACACGGACTTAATAATATAATTACGAATAATTTATAATACGTGAAAAAAAAAAAACAAAAAGAAAGGAAACGATAACAACAACACAAACATTTTGTAGATAAATAACTTTATTGTGCTCTATTTAATGTTCGTTTTAGGAGACAATTTTATATGTGTACGATTCTATGAGAATCAAGTGATGTAATATATAAACTAAAAAAAAACACGGTTTCTATCTGTTAGAAACTTTTAGTCATAAAAAAAACGTCTTGCAGTTTTCTTTTTTATCTTATCCTCACTTGAAATACACCCTTAAATATTGTTTGTTATATATGGAGATCCGGAAGACGAAAGTAATAGATATAATGTATGCAGGTAATGTATGTAAGTTGGCTTAAATCACACAACAGAAGTATAAAGAATATATATTCATTTTTTAATTTTAAATTCGTACAAAATATATAAAATGGCAGAACTTATTTAATATACAAACTTAATTATGTAGACAAAAAGATATATTTACATAACACACAATATTTAGAGATTCTATATTTGCTTTTAAGATTAAAATCTATCTAAAAATATGAGATGATTCAAGGCTTAAAAAAATAAATAACGCATTTAATGATGTCATTTAAATAAACTTTTCACATTAACTACTGCAATGTATACATATTTTAATTGGAAATAATAAAATAATATATTTCTTGAGTTTGCAAAATGATGAATCTAAAAGGATATGCTTAATAATATCTACGAGCTTTAAAGAAATAATACAAAAATAGACTCAAAACAAATGTACACAACATTCACAAATACTTTAATCCATTATAAAATGAAACGCCATAAATGGTAACTAATTAAAATTAGGAAGATTAAAACAATTATTTTTTTTAATTTAAGGCACATTTCACACATAGTTTGAGACTTTCATCTAAGGTACTAAATTTTAGGTAACGTTGATTTTCTCCTTGCCAGTCGGCTATAATTTTGTTAAGTAGGATTGCATCTGCACACACAACATGATGGAAACAGGAACCAATCCATAAAGATACCTTTACAATCATTATCTGGATCATAAGCTAAGAGCCTGTACCATTTATATTTTTGCTCGCAACCACAATCTCCTTGACAACGACCTGTTCTTGCTTTGGTACAAACCTCTTGATGGATGGCTTGTTCGAAATGGCGAGTGTTTACGATGGCACGAACTTTTCCCCGCGGAATTTGACGCCCAAAAGGGTGTTATAACTTCAACTTTGCTTTCACAAGCGTCGACTCTGGAACATAAAAATAAAAAAGAGGAATATGAATTGTGTTGAGTTTTAGTATTATTTTTCATTAATACTAATCTCTTTCGAACATATCCAATAATATTATTATTAATAATGGTTTAATTTGAGTTTGTATAACAATTTTTAGAAATTTTGTCAAATAATAGTACTTACTTACCGAGTTGTTCAGTTGGTAAAATAATTGCTTTAAAATAAAATTCTGAATAAATTTATTTTTCCTATTATTTGGTATAGACATAAGTTACATAAATACTAAATATAACTAATTTCAGTTCTCATCACATTTACAACTACAACATGCCTTATACAAAAACCAATCCATAAAGATTCCTCTACAGTCGTTATTTGCATCGTAAGCTAGCATTCTAATGAATCTATAATTCTGTTCGCAGCCGCAACCATCTTTACACCGACTAGTAGTTTCTGCTGCACATACTTCTTGAGAAATGCTCTGTTGAATACCGGCCACATTAACAATCGCTCTTAGTTGTCCAGATGTATTGTTAAGCCATAACGGATATATTATTTCTTGCTTACTTTCACAAACGTCGACTCTGCAAAATATGTGGAAAAATGTTGATTTACTTTAATCTGTTTTTCTAAAGTTGCAATAAGCTGATCTGATGAGCTGGTTGAAGAAGAGATGCTGCGCTAAACGCGCTTTTAGATGGGCTGCTGCTTTTGAGAGATTTAAGTTAAATGGCTGCGAATGTAAGTTGATTGTGCAAAATGATGGGTGGTTATTACAGAAGTGCAATATTATTATCACAAAAGATTCCATCGAATACACAGATAAAAAAGCTAATATGGCAAATTTCATATAAACATTAATAAATTTTGAAATGTGCTTAATCAATGTGCAATGCTGTATTCGGTAAAACAATATCGAAGATAAATTGTCGACCAATAAAAATTAATAGTTTTTGGTACAAATCAAAGAGATATTGGCAACAAGATAGAAGAATTAATTTTCTTAATTTATTTTTACAAATACATAAATATACAATCTCAATAATCTTTTTTTATAAATATATAAAATATCAAATTTTATTACTAATAAATCGTAATAGAAATAGTAAAAATTAACAACACAAATATACATACGAAAGAAATGATTGCAAAAAATACTGCATAATTAGGAAATATATATCCAAACACACTAAATCTCATCAGTCACAAAATAGAACACACGATAATAATTTATATATTGCACCATATTATTTCTGTCTAATCTGTTTTTGTGGTAACTTAAAAAAGAACACGCATTTATCGTTATGTAGTCATTCCATTATTTATTGAACTTGCACTCTGTAGTTCATTATTGGCACTATTATTATTGAATCTTCCGAAAAATTTATGTAGTAGGATTACATCTGCAGACGCAACACGAAGGAAACAAGAACCAATCCATAAAAATTCCCTTACAATCGTTATCAGGATCGTAAGCCAGCAGTCTATGCCATTTATATTTTTGCTCACATCCACAATCTCCGGTACAACGTGCTGTGCTTGAATTCTCGCAAGTCTCCTCGTGGATCGCTTGCTCGAAGTTTTTGGTATTGACCACAGCCAATCTTTTGCCGCCAGAATTGAATGCCCAATACGGGGTTACGATCTGGGTTTTACTTTCGCAAACATCCACTCTGAAATTAGACACGGAGGATTTTAGATATGATAACACTCCCTTTTTTCTTACTTTATTTTTGTGGCGTAATTGCGGCAAGGAATTGCTGTGGTATAGCATATTGATAGGTTAATAATGCTTACTTGTTTTATTTAATAATTTGTTTTGGATTTTGGTGCCTGTTAAAGAAAGCTGTGCTTCGGTTTTGATTTTTTACAAGGTACTTTAGCGTGCAAGATCACTATATTACAGCAATTATATACATACAACACTCAATTTATTTCACCGTGATATATATATGCTTGTATCATAAAGTAGTTAAGGTGTTAAATTGTTAATTTCAAGCGTATCATGCTATTATCATATTGTATAAAAAGTATATACACGAAAATTTGAAGTAGGTACTCTCAACCGAAATTGACTTACATTTATAATAGGTTTAGAAAACTATGAAACCCTACAGAAAACTAAATCACCTCTACACCAGCCACTGATAGATACCACGTTTCCCACGAAAGTGAGATTACGGATGAAATTTACTGTAGGATCGACAGTATTGAATCAATCGGATGACTAACACGATCTTCATATTTGTCCTAATTAAAATGCTATTCTTTTAGAAAATGTTATCTATTAATCTAGGTTAAACGACAGATCCGGAAAATGAGTTGCCCAGCACCCGTATACAGTGTGGTCATAAAGTTTGGAACCAAGCTTGTAACCGCATTATTTTACATTTTTAGGAAAAACGCTCGGACAGGTAAATTTTCTTTTTTAAAACGCCATCTTTTGACACACAATTTTTTTCTATGACGTCATTGGTTTTTAGAGTGATGACGTCATCAACCATTTTTTTAAATAGAAACCCTATTATTTTTTTATCGTTTTTATATCCTCCAAATAGTGATATAAAACAATTGGTATGTTGCATCACAATTTTTTTAAAATAATATAAATTTAGAAAAAAAATAAGAAAATTTTATTTTTGTACAAAATTAAAATTAAATTAAAAAAAATACATCTGAACTTAAATTTATTGCAACAGTTAACGCAAATTTTCAAAAATGGACCCCACCAACCAACTGACACTGTCCCAGCCGAGTGTACACACTTCGTATACTACGCGAATTCGTTGTTTTAAATCTTCTAAAATACACTTTCGAGTTCAAGTAACCCCACAAAAAAAAGTCTAACGGAGTCAGGTCAGGAGAACGAGGTGGCCATTCTATGGCGCCTCTCCGTCCAATCCATTTATTAGGAAATATTTCGTCAAGATAGTGGCAAACCTCTACACCATAATGGGGAGGTACCCCATCTTGTTGAAACCAAATATTTGGATGGGGTACATCACCATCCTCGTGATTTGGGAAAATAACAGCGAGCGCTGGAACCAGTTTAAATCTTAAAAATTCTAAATATTGCACAGCAGTCAAATTTCCGTCAAAAAAATATGGTCCTAAAATCCGTCGTCCAATCATTCCAACCCATACGTTAACTTTTCCTCTGGGCTGAGTATGACACGCTTGAGTCCAATGCGGATGGGTCTGCGACCAATATCTGCAATTATGACGGTGAACAGATCCATTTAGGCGTAGCTTCATCAGAGAAGACGATGTTTTCCAAGAAATTTGCATTTTAGTCACAACGTAACATTACGTCTTCACAGAACTGCAGTCGACAATCTCCGTCATCCTCATGTAATTCCTGTACAAGTTGAACTTTGTAAGGATGATAGTGTTCTTTTTTAAATAAGTTGATGACATGTGAGTGACCCACCTGATTGGCTAACGCAAGTTGTCTGGTGGAAACATGATGCCTTTCTTCTGCTTCTAGAAGCACATTTAAGTTCACATCTTCTCCTATTTGAGGTCTACCTTGCCGTGGTCGATCGGATTCAGTTTCGGTAAACTTTTCAACTAGTTTTATCACCGTAGACCTGGCAATTGGAGGTCTATCAGGATGTTCATGGTTAAACAATTCGCATGCTTCTGCATGCGTTCTTTGTCTGTCCCCATACCCAACCATAATTAAAATTTCGATTCTTTCTCGCTCAGATAAATGTGCCATTTTTTATATTAGCGAAAATGAACAATTTTTACGCAATGTCTAACAAATTTAACGTCAAAAATAGAAGTAAATAATTCAACAATGTTGTCGCCAGAGAAACAATTTCAAAATATTAGTGTTCTACATAATTTGTATAAAAAGAAGAAAGAATGTCATAAAGAAATATCTTGCAAAAAATTGCGTGTTTTTGTTTTTGTACATTTTTTGCATAGTAACATGAGTACATGTGCTTTTTACGATCCGCTTTGTTTGTTAGTTGTTTTTTCTGTTGTTTTGATCTGGAGCGAATAACGCAGATTACTATTGATCGCAAAGCATCTACACTCGGCTGGGACAGTGCCAGTTGGTTGGTGGGATCCATTTTGAAAATTTACGTTAACTGTTACAATAAATTAAACTTCAGATGTATTTTTTTTAATATAATTTTAATTTTGTACAAAAATAAAATTTTCTTATTTTTTTTCTAAATTTATATTATTTAAAAAAAATTGTGATGCAACATACCAATTGTTTCATATCACTATTTGGAGGATATAAAGATCTACCAAAAACGATAAAAAAATAATATGGTTGCCATTTAAAAAAAGCGTTGATGACGTCATCACTCTAAAAACCAATGACGTCGTAGAAAAAAAATGTCAAAAGATGGCGTTTTAAAAAAGAAAATTTACCTGTCCGAGCGTTTTTCGTAAAAATGTAAAATAATGCAGTTATAAGCTTGGTTCCAAACTTTATGACCACACTGTATATAGTGTTGTTTCATAAATGCTCGTACTATTGTAAGTCATCTATGTAATCATCGATAGGATTCGCATTATGCCTTGCTGTCAGTGGAGTCCATTATAATTGATATTCAGAAAGCAATTGTGGTTGAATGCTCGTGTAAATGAGGTGTTCATCAATTTTGTAACGAACCAAGATTTACGTGTTACCCACCCCCATCTTAAATAGTAAATTCATCAAAAAAGAAGATATCCGGAATATTTTTGAATGGTAGATGCATGTACATAAAAAATTGATTATAATTCTTCGAAATTCAAACAGAACAGCTTACGTTTACTAAATGGCAAATGGACAAAATGCCGAAAATAGTTAACTTGCGCCATTCTAATCCTTTCAGAATAATAAAATAGTAGTCAATGATAGTCATTTCTTAAACTATATCGATATTTCTAGTTATTACATTCGACACATTAGGAATATACCTAGTTAAAGTGGTCCAGGTATTGTTGAAGTCGTAGAACCATCTTTTTGAGTAGCAAGGAGAGCACTATAGACCTGTACTAACTTTGTGTAAAGACTGTAAGGAATGTTAATATGGTAATATCAATGTTTTTCTTATTTATAACAGGGAGATACTGGTTTTTTATTCTCAGAGTGGAGATGGGAAATAATAACATGCTTATAGAGATGCAGAATACGAGAGTGCTACGTGCATGTATGCTACTATTTAACAAAACTGCTTGGTTCAGCTATTACACGAACAGCTAAAAGATGTAATACCATTTATTCTTCGATTCTGATTATAATTTTACATTGTGTTTTTTTATTAATTTGTATAAGACGAAGTAAATCATCTGGGTGGAAGCCATCACCAATATTTTCCTCTTGATCGCAACAACACAATTAGAAGGTAAGGATTCCAATCCTATCGAGATGTGTTCAGGTGAGACAGATTCTTGTCCAATTGCAAGTGACCCTGATATTCAGGGCAACTTTACGTGCCATAGTGTCAAGCTGACATGATTTTGGTTGTGAAACAGCTTCATTCTTTTATTCATTGCGGCAGTTTTCCATTATGATTGCTATTCAGAAAGCAATTGTTTGAAATGAAAGTTATGCAGCGAATTTTACTTCTATTCGTTGTTATTCCTTGCTTTGCTAGCCGTTTCGCCCTGTCCAGTATGTTCCAGAGTCCTTACAAGAACAACTATCTTCCAAACAAGATGGTTGGAGCATAGTGTCGAGGAACAATTATTTATAGTGTAAAGCGCGCTCAAGAAGTCGGACAGAATTAATGATTTAGGAATTTTAAGCATTATATTTTCCGAAGGGCCACAAAAGTGAGTAACTTAAACCATTACAAAAAAAATGTGATTCGGCCAGTTATTGTTGACATATCCTGTAAATATTCCGTCCATTATGGAAGTTGGAATAGATGATGTTGCTGTAACCTGCCACTGAGTCTCCATATTGCGAGCATATGGAGAGTTCTGTTTGGATAATGTGCAAATGTAATTTTCTGAAGGAAAATATAAGATAATGCCGAACAGATCGATTAGATAACATTTCTAATCTGTGTGCCAAAGTAGTTTTTCGTCGAAAATCAATACTCGGTATCTGCATTAGTTGATTTTCCTGTTTAAATGCCTCACCTACAAGCGCCTTTTGGTGAAAATTAGATTCATTGCGAAAGATGGACAAGTGAAGATGATTTCACCAATTCCAATTTACTATATTTAGCGTTTGCAACGCAACTATACTACTCGAACAGTAAAAGAATGACAAAAAGAAGAAATTTGCAAGAAAATGCAATAAACACAAGATTCAAGAAAAATATGAACTACGTTTCATCATAAAGAAGATCATTTCTTGGCAACAAGGGCAAACTGTCAATTTACAAGATTATCTATTATGAAACACTAACAATGTAACCGGCATCTTCGTAACAATAATCATATAGCGCTGTTACTAGGAAAGATATAAAACCAGATTACAAGATCTGATTTTTTCCATATTTCTGAAGTAGGTAATACACATAAGCGTAATACACGTGACTCAATGCACGTTGAAATGCGAGAATGTACAGTATATTATAACGTATTTACCAACGGATGTTGTAACAGTCGAGTCGGAGCAAAGATATAGAAGATAAAAATAATAGCGCACATTATTTTGCATATCGTCGACTTACATTTATAATTTCAAGGTTGGTAAGCTGCACGATCTCAAAGTCTTTTTACAAGAATATATTGTTTCGATGTATGTACAAATCGTACGTAGGTATATAATTACATAGTCCTTTAAAATTTAACTGAAATGTATTTTTATAAAGTTAATTTTATATTCCATATTTTTGCCGTTGATTGTACACTCGAACAAGAGTTTATATCTATAGAAATTAAAAATGACAGGTATAAATACATTACTATAAATGCTTATTATAATAATCTAATATTACGTTTATAAATAGCTCTGCGAAAGTAGTAATTATGTCTGCAAACGTAGCGTGCAATGCATAAAATACATAAGAACGTATATTTGATTATAAAAAAAAGTATAAATTATCGTGGGAAACTAGATTACCGTTTTATTTAAATGCTTTTTTGTGCTATAAATCCATAATTGTAATGAAAATATTACTGATTTTCTTTATTAAAGTTTATGCTTTGCTAAACATGCGTTTGAAAGACAACGATATTCAAACTAAATATTCCCTTTCAAGGCTGTTTTAGAGGTCGTAGTTATAAGACTGGTAAAATAATTCTCGAGGCTTTAAAAATGGAAGCCGAATACATTGAACTGCAAAGTGAACAGACAACCTTAAACAAAAGAAATACTAAATCATCTGAACGTTGCAGTCAAAAATTAAAGAGTGAAAACTACGGTAACCAGAGAAGTAATTACGCTCTGATATTGTCCTGTGATGTATTACCCTTTTGATAATAGTTCCATTCGTTTCATTCGAATTGCTCGACGAACTTTGCCAAGAACGCTACAGTAATATTGCGAGTTCTGGCTCATCTGATTCAAAAAATCAACATATCACCTTTTTAAACCCAAAATACATACGGACGGCACAAATTAATGTGGTCGATGGAGACGAATCTGAATTCATTGCATACTTTGCTTCTTGGATTCTGGTATGTCATACTTTGAACGACAAAATTGCCAGAGAAAGTTAAATTATACTGACTCAAGACGTTTGCTTTATGTACAGAGAATATAGAAAAAGTGAAATATGGATAAGATGTATACTCTGTGTACTGTAGGCGCACAAAGCACGTACCAATCAAGAAAAAAAAGACTCATTCGTGGTTACCACAGACCAATGACAATTCCAGTAAAACATAATCATTTAAATTCGATAAAATATGTTTTTTTCTTCAAATAAATATGTACAGTGATGTGCTTTAATACTGACTCACCCTTCGAGGGCAGTCGGCTATCTATCGCCGTACATAAAGATTATATTTATAAAGTTTTATGGCACTGAGTCAGTACTAAAGCACATCACTGTACATACATATGTACATCAAGTCAAGAAAGTGATTGGAGGGTTGCTATTTACTCAAGCTACTCTATGCTGCTGAAGAGAAAAAAAGGTCAGCATCACAGGTCAGCATTCTTATGGGATTTGGAAATGCGAGATTATAATCCTAAACGTCAATTGCATTCTAGATGCAAAAAATTAAATTTAATGGAAGATGAAAGCGATGATGCTCAAATAAAACAGTAGATAACTATAAGGTTTGACTAAATGAAGCATTTAAAGTTTTTACAAGATAATGTAAAGATAACGTCTCACATCATTTATCGTAAGATCAAATTCCTCTAGATCAGGATCTGGTTATTAGTGCAGGCCAATCCAAAATATTTAGCACAGGTTAGGATTCTGTCAAAGAAGTTCGCCCAAAAACACAGAATTCTTACATCAATATCCATCATACGCCACATTTATTTTCTGAGTTTTAGTATGACACTCTGTCGTCCATTCAATATTTAAAACAGTCCAATAACGACAGTTTTGTTGACTAACATGACTACTAATAGATAAAGAGCAACGTTGTGTTGTGATAAAAGGGATAGAATTGAATGGAGAGGATAGAACAGAGATCAACAAATATAAAGAGAACATCATGACAGACAAACTGGACATAATTGTGAACATTAAAAATACGTTTGGACTAGAACCCAAAATATATTCATCTACGAAGTTAAAGTAACAGTAATCAAAGAACAAAGTAAAATGGAGAAACATAGAAAGAGAAAAGATATGAAGTGCCATCAATAAAGTGACAAAGTTTTACATTATACTACTGCCTTTTGCTACCTTGTTGCTTCGTATTTATATTTTACCGTCACTTGTGTTATTTCCTAGTTATTACGACTTTATTATGTTATATATATTATGTAATATCTTGCACGACCATTGTTCAAGTGATTACTGGTATGATTGTAATAAAATATTGAAAATATTTCAAGATAACCTAAATGTAATGTCAACATGACAGTAGCATACTGTACCGACTTATTAGTGTTCTTAACATAAATTTTTCGATAAGCTGGAGACATTTTGAATTGATTACCTTGCAATAAATAATGATTTAACTAAGAAATAAATGAAGATACGAGAATATATAACGTGTAAGGTCAAAAAAGGGCGCATATGTGTGAAACTGACTCTATAGAACATATACTTCTACACAGCGGGGCAGATGAAAGGCAGTAGACACAGCCTGTAGTCTGCTAGATCAATTCTAGCCAGAGTTGGTACATCAGCAACCAGAAATTAAAAAGTGAAAACTGGTCATAATAGGAAACATCCCAGATACTACGCACGGATGCGTAGGGACACATAGAGAAACGATGGTTTATTATCTAATCACAAAAATATCAATAAATATATACTGCATGACATGGAAACTGCAACACCAAGAAGAGGTGCGAATTTTTTGACCAAACTTGGTAGAAACGTATAAGGCAATAATTGATTAAAATTTTGTTGCGATAGATCAAGTTGTCATGGCACATCTGACACTTCATTCAGTTTTCGCTGACATTAATGTGTGGTGTATTTATTGTTTGTTTCAAATTAATTTCAACGGTTTTGTCTTATTATACCTTTGTTTAACGTGTTTAAAGAGTTTTATTATACCTAGAGTGCGGCAATGTGGAAATTATCGCCAATTAAGACAGAGGTCGAATTGTTGGTTTGCGAGTAGGTGATTTTTCATACAGGGAAATTGCAAATCGCCTTAACCGGAACCAATCCACCATTATGTGCTGTTAGGGAGGATCAGGAAAGACGCCAAAGAGGAACCGGACGCCGAAGAAGAACTAATGAGATACAGGACCGCCGCCTTCGCCTAATGGCACTAAGAGACAGGTTCTCCAGTACCAGATCAATTGCTGTGGTTAGGTAATCAAGGTCGTCCTGTAACCCTTCGCACCGTTTATCGTCGAATTAGGGATTTCGGCTTACAATCTTATCGCCCACATCTTGTGTTACCACTTACGGCTCAACACCGACGGCAACGTTTGAAGTGGTGTAGATTGCGAATGCATTGGATCGTGGAGTGGCATAAGGTGATGTTCAGTGATGAATCTCGATTTTGTCTAGGGATGCATAATGGCCGTATGAGGGTCAGACGAAGACGTGGGGAATGCCGTGCTATTCAGTTTTCGTTGAAAGGCATGTGCATCGAGCAGTGGGTGTTATGGTATGGGGTGCTATAGCATATGGGAGTAGGTCTCAGTTGATATTCATCCAAACCACCATGAACGCCCAGCGTTACATTGATGAGGTGGTAGAACCCCATATTCTTCCATATCTTCAAACGCTGGAAGACCCACTTTTCCAGCAGGATAATGCCCCTCCCCACGTAGCGAAAATTTCCATAAATCGCTTCGAAGAGGCTCATGTCAATATCTTGCCATGGCCACCCAAATCCTCCGACCTCTCGCCAATAGATAGAACATGTGTGGGACATTATGAGACAAAAACTTAGGAATTTAGCCAATCCTCCGCAGACACTAATAGCTCTCCGTCATAAATTACAGGTTGCTTGGGACACCATACCCCAAGAGGATATCGACCACCTAGTCGAATCAATGCCACCAAGAGTGAGGGAGTGTGTAACTAATAGGGGCGGCTCGACACATTATTAATAAAAATTATGTTAAATTGTGTTAGTCTTTTGTTTTTTTCTTTGAAATTTTAATCAATTATTGCCTTTGACTAGTTATACGTTTCTACCAAGTTTCTACCAGTTTTGGTAAAAAAATTCGCACCCCTTCTTGGTGTTGCAGTTTCCATGTCATGCAGCATATACCTATGCAAAGTACAGAGTATAAATGAAAGATCAATGATTGATCTTTCGTTGAAGTCGTACATGATGTAAGAGTCAAAAGCAGGTATGATATAAGCAATGATTATTTTATAGTACAATTAAAAATAGTACTGAAAATCAAAACAACAGATGCGAAGACTACACAAGTAGCAAACAGCAAGTTATAAATATCAGGAAAAAGTATGAAGTGAAGGAAAAACGCAGTAGAAGTAAAAAATATATATAAAGAAAGCTAAGAGCAAGTATTGGGAGGAATTGAGTATCAAATACAAAAGAACGGTGCAGGAAATTGTTCTACTGAACTTTAAAAACATAGGAAAAGGTAAAAATAATCCAGTAAAAAATTTTAATGCGAATACAGATCACAATAGATGGCGAGAGTATTTCATGGACTTATTAGGATCAAAAAAGAAGATCCTGCAAAAATGATTATTACAAAAACCCAGAAGAAAATCAAAGTATGAAGCAGCTATAAAGGAAATTAAAACCTGGGAAGAGCAACTAGCAATTGTAGGGAGAATAAATATAAGAAGTATGATTGCTGAAAAACGGGACTAGTATGAAAAATATGACTTATTTCCATTTCCAAGAATCTTAATATTAATGGTTAGGTATGTATTTTTTTTCAGTTTCACCAGGACTTTAATACAGTATCTCTGATTAACAGTTTGACCCTTTGGTATCCATTCAAATACGATTATGCTCCTGATGGTGAAGAAAACCACAAGCAGGTTTCTTGATTCAGTGCAACGATTGCCTCTTCGTTTCTGGATCATACTGAAAAATCTATGACTCTTTCTGACAATTCTAGTTGTTCACGGATTAGTTTTAAGATGGCAGAACAAATGTGTTCCCGGTTCTGTGCCACTCTAAAACTCATGTAGGTAATATATTATTCTTACACACCTCCTTCAATAATTTAATAGTCTCAGTTGGAGATTTTTTAACTCAAGAAATTTGAGATTAACGCGTTACTACATGTTTATATTATGCACGATTTCGCGAAGACGACTCAGTAACGTTCACTTCAGTGGTCCAATTAAATGAGCTACCACGACCAGACTAGTCTTATTCGAGTCTAGATACAGGTGAACTACTGTCGCTCTCTCTCTCTCTCCCTTCCTGCTACTGGTCGTGTTCAGTTATTGGCGATTAGACATTAATTAGCGGAATATAAACTAAGAATCAACATTGAAAACTACAAGTGATGGTAAGAACTAGAGATACTGAAGCAACCTTGTCTATCTCAACAACAGAAGAACTTCAGAAACTAGTTGCATCGAATACTTGCTATCACTTATTATATTAAAGCTTATTGCAGCAACTGAAGCAATTGATTATAAAATGCTAAACAAACAGTTTTATGCTTAAGTAAGTGAAAACACGGTAGAAACGTGTTTCTTGCTATGGTTATTAAAAAACACAGCACTCAATGAGCGGAGTCTTTCTTACCCAAAACGATATGTAAAATTTACTGGACGCAGTAAAATTTGTTGCGGTTCTGAACGGTAATTATCAGTACCTACTGTATGTACGGCCACATTTAAATAGTCATTTACTTTCTCGATCCATACACAATTTTCCATACAATTTTTGCGTATTGCTATTGATGATGATTTATTAAGATTATATAAGAATATTTATTGGTTACATAAGAAAAAATTCTAACCTTACTTTTAAAATGCACTATTACAAATTTATTGAAGATATCACAATTTCATAGAATTTTAGAAACAATTCATCCTAATTTTAATAATAGTAAAGTTTACGTCAGCTTCGAAAACATTCACAATTGCAACACGACCTATAAGAAAACCAGTCCAAATAAATCCCCTTACAATCATCATTAGTATCATAAGCTAATAATTGAATTTGTCTATAATTCTGCACGCAACGGCAATCATCTCTACAACGTTTAGTAGAATCTGATACACAGACTTCTTCGTTGATGCTCTGTTCAAAACCCATCACATTGACTATCGCTCTTAGTTGTCCAGCGGTATTGTTCAACCATAACGGGCTTACGATCTCTCCTTTAATTTCACAAATGTCGACTCTGTAAAATACGTCGTTAAATGTTGATTTGTTTAAATTGTTTTCCGAATCTGCAAAAAGCTGATCTTATATGAGTTGGTTGATGAAGATACGGTGCGGAATGCACTGAAAATACTGCTGGATTTAAAGAAGTTAGATACACGTGCAAAAAAATTGATTGTGCAAAATGAGGATAAAGCACAAACTTTAATAAAGAATATATTTCTTTTCACGACAACAAAATAATAAATAACTATTAAAAAAAGCTAGATGCAAAACATACAAAACCAGAAAGCTGGAAAAATGCTAATAGTGCACAATGCAGGGTAAGCTTAAAATTAATAACAAAAAAATCAATAACACACCTTCCAGTTTCACTTCTATTCCTAGAAGATTGCCGCGTATCCCTATGTACTCCTCCAAACATACTCTCTCTCCGGCAGGTTCCAAAACAGGATCTGGACCCAACGAAGCATGTAGGTCCGGTACTCCAGGTTTGACCGATCGCTTCTGCTTTCCAGATCCTCCAAATTCCGGCGAGTTCATCGTGAACTCGCCGTACATCCGCTTCATTAACGCTTTATTTTCATCTATGAATAATTCTATGCGATCTCTGCAAAGAAATAGAAATATACATATGTATAGTGTAGTAGGTGCTGTTTTTGTAATATTTTTAGTTTAATCTCTCTTCAACAAAAATTGAATTAATAACACGGATTGTTGACATATAAATATCTTTGTATTGTTAGTATAGCTTAATATTGTTTAAAGGAATTGATAAATAATCCAAACTGCTACCAATAATGAAATTAAAATTTTAATCTTTAAAAATTATATACATTTTTAGCAAATTAAGAAGTTAGTTTCAAATAAAAAGGGATATATTAATACAAGGAACAAATTATATTTTTGTTTCGGTATATGTAGCAAATAAGGGTTGAAATAACGGTTGTTTGTTCAAGATGTTAATTATTACCAAAATTGCTGGAGATAAAATGCACGAGAGCAAATTAACTACTTGAATCTTATAAGACCAAAAGTATGGCTCTAGAATGACAGTTTTCGTGTCTTTAAATGCATTAGTACGAAACCGCTGTAAATAAACAAATGAAATATTCATGTTCAAGTTCTCCTAATTCCACCAAAAATCAGTAAGTGCGATTATTTAGTTTGGTAATGTTGCTGACTAACTCGGCTAACCCACAGACTCAAAAAAAAAACAACAATAGTTGGTAAACCGTCCTTGCAGTCTAAGTAATAAGGAAGTAATCTTACGGTTTAATACAGTCGACATAGCTTTCGACTTACATTTCTTTTGTGTTTGTAAAATGAGTCACTGGAGTTGATGGTTTCAAGTTACTATTATAAAGTAAAACAGCTTTGCGACTTGTTTTCGTTGTTGACTCTTGCGCTTTCAAGTGTGAAGGTTTTTTCAGATGTTTCTTCATACTCACATCTGATGTCGGTCCAGTTTGGGCATATAAACAGGATATGGTGGACGCCGTCCACTAAGCTACAGTACAGACACTAGTCCGAAGCCACCTTTCCTCGTTGGTAAAGATATTTCCGGAAACAACCGTAACCTGTTAGCGCCTGTGTACTATGGTAGTCGGAGTCTTTAACAGGATCTTTCAACCAGTCTCTTATGTTTGGAATCAGCTTGTATGTCCAGCGGCACATGACACAACTTGTGGAACACTGCTTCAACCTTTCTTAACTAAGTGACAGTTAGATGACATTTCATTTGTTTCTTGCCAGACCGCGTCAACAACTAAACAATAAATGAATCACTGTGCCAACTGATGCAACCTTTATATCTGCACGTATCGATTCTAGAAGTTTCCATTTTAGCATATTCTCTACTTCTCTATGGAATGCGTGATGTAGTATACTTTGTATTTGGCTCCGCCCTTCCCGAACGTTGCGGAAACTGGTACTAAAGAAGAATAACTAGAATATGCACCTGGCGAAAATGATAAAATTGACTTAATACAGCCAGTTGATCAACATTGCCTAAAGATCAATTTCTAGCACATTTACTCCACAATATTAACAGCCAAATTTTGATGTTCGGTGACAATGTAAAGATATTCTGCACAGTTGATTCGGAGGAAGATTGCATATTTCTTCAGGAAAATTTAACAAGGATTCATGACTGGTGTGAGAGAAATGGGTTGTCTTTGAATATCTCCCAGTGCAATGCGATAAGCTAAAGAAGAAGAAAGTGTCCCGTTCAATTTAATTATAAGTTTGCACACAGTTTTATCCAGAAATGCGTTCATATAAAGGACTTAGGAGTAACTTTTGATAGAGAACTATCAGTCACTAGCCACATCAATCGTGTTGTTTCGTCAGCCAGTAAGATGCTGGGCTTTATCTTGCGCAAAACCAAGCAATTTACTAATATATAGGCTTTAAGAACTCTTTACTATAGTTACTCGTTCGATCGAAGCTCGAATATGCATCAGTTATCTGGAACCCGATTTATGAAGTACATGTAAAAACAGTTGAGACGATACAAAGACGATTTTTGAAACACCTATGGTACATCAGTTTTAATATTTATCCCTATAGAGGGTTTTCATATGATATTTTACTTCGTACCTTTTCCATACATTCTTTGGAAACTAGACGAATTGTTTCTGGTTTATGTTTACTCCACAAGCTGATACATTACCAGGTTGATCCTCCTAATCTTCTCTGTAAATTAAATTTTAGTGTACCTCGCATTACCGCGCGAAACACTCGAATATTTCATTTACCACACGCTCGTACAAATATATTACTAAGGTCTTCTCTTATGTTCTTGTGTCATTCTTATAATAAATATGCGGATTATTTTGATGTATTTAATAATTGTTCTCTCAAGAACTTAATTTATTAGTTTGATTTATATTATTTAATATATGTACAGTAGACTCCCTCTTGTTCGGCCACCTCGGGACCGAACCACCGGCCGGATTTCAAAATGGCCGGACTATCCGGATGTACCATTAAAATTTAAAATCAACAAAAGACATTAGGTTTGTTCGATTTGGACATTTGCGTCTTACAGCAAGTAACAAATATTTTGAAGCTGCGTTTAGTTTTTAAACACTAGTTGCAGAGTAAACGTGACGTTTTAACGCTGCTGCAATGGACTCCAACATATGTTTTAGAGACCGTTTGATTTGCGTTATTGCAAGAACAGTAACCATCTATAGTTTATTTTAGAATACAAGATTGGAGGAGAGTGACTTATACATAAAAATTAATATATATCCAGGTAGATAAATATACAGTATAGAATTTTCCATCTAGATTAGGTATTTGTGTCATCTTTATAATAATTATTATTATAATATTTATATTATTTATATTATTATTATTATATTTATATAATTACCATTTCCATTTTGTTTTTCATTCGCATCATTAATGAAACTCATAACAGTCGTCAGACTCATAATATACAGATAAATTGACCTAACCAGCCCTAACTGAATAGAAACGGTACGGTATACGGTACACAACAACGGACCATCTATTTGAAAATGTAAGGTTAGTGAAAGGATTATTTATCCTACTCTTTTTTCCGAGCTACCTATCTCTTTTTCTACAGCGAAAATCTGCTCATGGAGTGGATTAAAAATTCTTGACGCTACAGTGAATTAGCGTCAAACTGCAAAACTTGATATTTCTAATCGAACAGATTCCTCGCCGCATAAAATTAACGCGAATCAAACCGAACAGCAACGTTGCAAGTGCGCATGAGCGTGCGTTAAATTGTTTACTGCCGAAGCCAAATCGAACAAACCTATTGTTTCAACATATTTACAACATTATGTATTTACTAAAGAGACGGATAAAACTGAACAGAAAGACACATTACGTACTGTAAAAACCCACCAGAAATTTATTTGAGGAAATTATGTACTGTACACGTACATATTACTTGTCTCATAACCATTAAAAATTAAAAGAAATCTGTTATTTTCTTTGGCTTTTTCTGGTTAAGAGTGTTTTTGAAAGCATAGTCACTCCACTTTCTCATAAACATCACGTCAACTGTTGCAGTTGCTTGTTGCTCTACGTACATCGTCGCACGTTCCAGTGCTGCCCTTCTATCTTCATGGCTTAAATTTCCCTCACTAGTCCCTTCTTCCCCATGCTCGTCATTAACTTCTTGATTCATTACAGCTTGAACAATTTCATCGTCATTTAATATTTCATTGCCAAGCTCATCATCGTTGCTTACAATCCATTCCGTAACATCGCCCTCTACAAGTAGCCACTAGAATTACCTTCTGGCAGTCGTTGAAAATCTCTTAGCATTGATAGACTGTCATCTGGTTCCAACACCTGAATAGTAGTTTCATTAGCTTTTGGGTTTTCTTGTTGGGCCTTGTCAACGATCTCTTCTATACCTGGCTAAACCTTTCTCCAAGACTTTGTCAATGTGGATGAAGAAATCTCATCATATGCTTCCGCTGCCATATATAATTGTCTTTAGGGCCTGAATTAGTCCTGTGTCACCCTTACTGTCCAATTTACCTAGGATTTCAGAGAGTTTCCTTCGATATTTTCTTTTAAAACGCTCAATAACCCCTTGGTCCATTGGTTGGGAAATACTTGTTATGTTAGGTGGCATATACATAAGCTTAATACCACTGTGACCTTCACATTCTAGGTCCTCTTCAGGATGTGTAGGTGCATTGTCAAGCACGAGAAGCGAAGGCGCTTCTCGTGCTCGATTAAGGAATCGGCAAGTTCAAAAATGTTAAATGTTGCTTTACTTTAGGCACAAATTCGGCAACGAACCATTCTTTGAACAAATAAGAATCCATCCAGACAGATTTCTATGTCCTGTAGTACACTGGTAGACAATTCATATTCAAGTTCTTAAATGCTCTAGGTTTTAGCGATTTTCCAATTACAAACAGAGGCAGCTTATGTGACTCTAACGCATTCGAACACAAAGCAACTGTAATTCCTTCTTTGTACACTTTAAACCCTGGTGCTGACGTTTTTTGTGCTGTGGCGAAACTTTTTCGTAGCAAAAGTTTATAATTCAGTCCCGTTTAATCGATATTATAAATTTGTTCTGGACTATATTTTTCATGAGCAATAATACTCTTCAACTTTTCTGAAAAGCCAGTTGCTGCCAGCTGATCTGCTGACATTTTTTCCACGCATACGCTGATAAAATGAACTCCATGGCGTTTTTTCTACATTGACAACCAGCCATCAGTTGCTGTGAATGAATCTTTTCCTTCAAGTTTTGCGCGAAGAATGATTGCCTTCTCCTTTAAAATTGGCCCATTTATTGGAGTACCTCACCTGCGCTCCTGTATAAACCAGAACCACAAAGCATCATCAACTTGTTCAAGTTTAGGTTTTTTTAAAGTACATCGACTAGACAGCACTTTTTCAGCTTCAATCTGAGTACAAAAAGTCTCAATAGATTTCCGGTTCCGACCCCAGTCATTTACACTACTTTTACCGACATTAAATTGTCTACATATACTTTGGACCGATTCACCTTTATCTAGACGCTCTAGGATACTGAGTTTTTGTTCCATTGTCACATTTCACTCGTTTTAGAAAACATTTTTCTCAAAACTAACTCGCATACGTACACTTATGTACTCACAACGTTCACTACCAAAAACAGTCCTACATATGTAGGTACTTCTATTCTACGGCCGGATACTAAACATTCAAGATGAATCCTGTTGAAGGTCGTTATGACTCAGCTTCATAGGACCGGCCGAACTATCCGGCGGCTTATCCAACAGAAGCCGAACTAGAGGGCGTCCACTGTATGATGATGTGTACAGTAATATGTTTGATCCATTTTGTTGGTTTCAATTTGTCCTGTAATTGGTATGCATGTTCTGTTGGACAATAAATCTATAATAAACAATACTACCGGTATATAAATTCGTGCTAGTTTTAAGAAAACAGATGGCTGATTGAAAAAGAGGAAATTTTAAATCGTTTGGCTCGTTTGGTCGTTTTTATAAGTGGAAAAACACCCTAAAATTTGTAAACAGAGAGTTACTTCAATTTTGTACTTTCACTTGATAAAGCAATATTAATAAATTTGTGTTCCAGAGATATCGATTTTTTTTCGAAATTATACGAATATCAAAATATAATTGCTATAATATTACACATTTGCTACGATTGTGAAGCAAAGCTTCGTAAATTTGATTAGCGTAATTTTATGGTGGCACCAAATGAACCTACGTATTTCCTGCAGCTCTCGTAGTGCTACCTTCAGATAAACGTAATATGAAGAATATCTGTCGGCAAGATTAAGAACATACTACCGTAATAACTGCTCAATTCACTGGAACTCGGCAATTACCAAACACGACTCCGGCTATATATGGAAGAACAACGTAGGCGTGCAATTTCTGAATACTAGACTATAGTAGACTCATTAATCTTAATTGAGCATTCGCTTTTACTTCTGTAAATATTTCTTCATAGTTTTGAAGTATTAAATTACGCAGCAATATTTTTCAATGAATGGATATTTGAAATATTTTACAGGAAAAGGAAAAAATATATAGTTAAATAATACTCACAATGGATATGTGTTTCCTGCATTCGGGCAGTACAATTGGTAATCACGTTTAAAACAGGGAACACCTCGAATAAGATTTCCACGGACTTCTATACCTAAAGCCAACGATAACGCTGTCCATAGTATCTGTAAAAGATGAAAAATATCTGTAACCAATTAATATATACCTCTTTCTTATTAACTAGGGTAAAATGCAGTCATTGTGGATCGAATTTTTAAACGCAGTATCTCATAAAATTTAAACATTTAAATCATATATTCGTAATATATTTTTGGTAACTTTTTCAACTATTTTAGAAACTTAAACATCTTAAAATTGTGCAAATATCAAAAATGCAAGTTGAGGTGCTTAATCTGAGAACCCCTACGAGAGAATTGTTGCAGAAGAAGAACATTTAAACTTGCGGAATACTTTAGAGATGAGAAGATAGCTGTGGTATACCTTCAGTATGTAGTTGTCGTAAAGTTACAAATAATTTTATGCAATCTAGATTATCATCGTATGTACAGGGCGTAATTACAAACAAAACTAATACTAATACAAACTATTACTTGGCTGTTTTGATTTCTTGGAGTACTTCTGTTTTCATTGCATATTGGTAGGTTTCTATTCATTTTTGCGTTCTTTAAATTTGTTAAATACTTTGCTGCTGTAAGAATGTCTGCGGTGTCAATTGTTTTACGTTTCGTTATATTTCGCGAAACAATTTTCCTCACGGAATTGTTTCTCTATTTATGGCATAAATCCCAGTTTTCCTAAAACCACTAAGAATTATCGACTCGTTTATTCTGCCCCAAACTTGTCCTAACAGATTTGAAAACTCACGTTCAGATAGCTGCTTTTCCAAAAATTTTGCGCTAACACTCTATAAGTAAACTGCCCCAAAGAGCCTTGAATGCCATAACATCCAGAGCTGCATGGTCAAAAGAACCACTTCTACGGAAATATGTAATAAAAGCCAGTCATAAATTAAAAGGGCAAATTGGTCTTCGTAGTTCTGAAACAACACGTTCGTAAGCCACAAAAAAGACACTTCTTCAGTAATCTAGTCGTCTTCAGAAACCTAATATAGGGTTCCAGGGTACCCTTCGCTGCCCAGCATATTATTCCATAAATACCTTTGCTTATGCAGTCTCATAGTAGCCATGGTCAAAGGATCTACACAAGCAAGTACTGTAGTGGGATAAATAAACGAAGTGATAGCGATTCCAAAAATGTAAAATACATATATTATTTTTGGAGAACTATTTGAGAAAATCATTAATTCAATATTTATAGAATTTCACATGTTACTTGTACATGTAATAGGCGTCAAAATAGAAAAAGTTTCAAAAGGTTATTTAATGCTCATCATTGAAAAGCGACATACAGGATTGGTTTTTCCAAGAATCGAAAATACCCTATAATTCGAAAACGGTAATAGATAGCGAAATTAGGTTTGCGCCATTATGCGTTGGAGAGCTCTGGAACCGCATATGATTTTTTTTCTACCTCCCACAGGTTTCCTGGGACGCCCGACAACATTCGAAAATGGGTCACATTGTACATTTCGCGTTTTGGTATCATCACAAGATCGTATAAAACATCAAACATTCTAGCGGTTTTTCTGTCTGAACCTCATGTTTGTCGTTGAGCCAGTGGCCTACATCAAGTACTATGTAGCTTGGTACTTTTGGGCTAAGCAAAATTTCATATTTGATTAGAGCAGTTATGTGATCCTCCTTTGTATAGAATGTTCTCCAGTTTATTAAAAACATCGTAAATAATAATGAATGGATCTGTTTCGTGTCGACTTCCGGCCGATAAGCTTAGCCTTATTATGGCATAACATTTCCTGAAATTACAGACCCAACCATTTCCTGGGACACCATCTTTAGAGGGATGACAAATAGTTCTTTCTTAACAAATCGGGCTACGACTTCAAACACTTCTTTACACGATAATCTGCAGACTCATTTGCTCATTGTTTTGATACGGTCTGCCAAACTTTCTTTTTCGTCTATTGTTCTATAGATAGAACTCTTCTTCCATTTTGCGGTACCTCTAAATACAAACTAAACTTATTAAAATTTGCCAAAAACATACAACGTTGATACGCTAGTAACTCTTAAATTTCTCAGTCTTGGTCTTTCACGTCAGTCAATTACTTTTAATCCTAAGGGGGATTTGTTAAAATTGCAAGTGAGTCATTATATTCATAATAAAATAGCGACAGATTTTATTATTTAAGTGATTTACTGTGCGTGACCAACGCCTTACATTTCTCGTAAGAATGACAAGAAATTGACATTACTCATATTTTTTATTTCTTTTCGCAATACTTACACTAAGCACCGCCAAGTAAATATTTCTCATGTCCCTGAGTATAGCTCATTAAAACTAACCGTTTAAGTAATATAATGACAATCACCATATCGACATAATTTATAACATATACATATACCCGGTGTACAATCCATGATAAAATTGTTTAAAATTTATGAAAATAAATCTCTATTGAATATATTAACAAAATTATGTTTATTTTCCTTTATAAGTACTGTAAAATGTTAATCACTAAATTTGATTTTTCCAAACTGATCAAAATTAAACCCAAACTAAATAATAGATTGATTTATTTTGTTGCAGACTATATGTATGTGTAACACATGCACAATTTAATTGTGACTGTATTATCTTTCTCTGTGCAGAAAAACAAAATTCGTTCAATGTCGAATCGTATAAAGAACGTGGTTTATACGTTTACACTCAAGCGATTAACTAATTATATATAATATGCATTATTATAAATAGTTTTTTCTCTTTCAACGCAAATGTTCTTACTAAAAATTAAATCTATTTCAACAATTTTGTATCGTCAATCAATAACATCATAATAATAAATCCTTAAACAAAAGTGAATATGAAGATATTCAACCTTGTTTTAATGCGCACTAGTTATTAAAATTGATTAAAGGAAAAAATACCCTCAAAATATCAATAAAACAGTACAGTTTCATTGTTGTCTGTAATTTTCGCCTTTTTTCTTGAACAATTCCATTGTTTGCGGCTAACTAAACGGGTATTGTCTCGCATGACTAAATTAGATCGGTGCGTAATAGCAAGAAGTAGCAACAACAAGGATACACGACAATATCAATATCGACATTCTAATATTTTCTTTTTAAACTTGGAAGAATTTTTATACCACTAATATAACGTGTATATCGCTATATTCGATGGAATGAAAGTCAATGGTCTTACAGTTGGATTCCGGACCTTGACACGCCCGCTACCATGTCGAATTCCGGGTAGTATTTCCGGTGCACCCACATTTCTGACTATACTATTGTTTAAATTGTTGTTAATACTACTGATTGTTTAAACTTTTATGATTGGTAGTTATGTAAATAATATAATACAAAAAGAAATAGGAACAACTTATCTAATTGCTAAGTACAATTTTCTACGTTAAAATTATTTTTTAACATAATATAAATAGTTGTTTTATTGTTTAAATTGTCGAAAGAAATAAATAAAATTGTGATAATACTACATAAATCTATACATATAAAAAGTTCTGACCTGACTTATTTACAATCAATCTGCTTTGCTCTATAAGCGCCGTTTAGTGAACGATTTTCCACTAATTCTCGTACTTTTCGATTTATTAATCATTTTGAATACTTTTATGGCTTTTTTTTATATATTTGTTGAGTCTATTTAAAGTACCACACTTTGAAGACTGCAATAATTGTGAATAACGGGTTGTGTTTAACGGGTCGATAGCCCCAGTGTTGGGAGCAAAGTGATTAACAGCGGGGCATTATAAAAGGCGATATTATGCTATCACAAAACCGTTTGAACACAATTTACACACACAAAATTACACCGCGAGAGTTGCAGTGATAGGCAGGCAAGTAATACTGCTTACGGAGTGACTGCAACTAAGCACCCACCACACATAAAAAAAAGTAATAATAAACGAAATCATCGATTGATACTCATTCATTTGAGGGTGTGATCACGAAAACAACCACAAATAAACACATAAACATATGTTGTTTTATGTGTGGGTGCTTAGTTGCCGTGACTCCGTAAGCTGTATTACCTGTCTGGCTACCATGCAACTCCCGCGGTGTAGTTTTGTGAGTGTAAATAGTATTCAAATGGCTTTGTGACAGCATCATATCGCCTTTTATAATGCCACGCTGTTAATCACTTTGCTCCCAACAGCAAATGGTAAATCGATCCGGCTTTCAACCCTCTGAAAAAATGTCACCGTCCCTCCAGAGAATTGGAAACCCAGCTCCTATCGCCCTACCACAACGATAGTCAGCCGCCTAACTACTGCGACTATCGACCCGTTAAGAAAACAATTGAAGTCGATCAAGGCACTAAATATTTCTACCAATTCTAAATATATCTCGAAAGATTTGGCAGGTTTCAAGCTTTAAATAAGCTTCTCGTAATAACAGACGATGTCATTGTATAGATGTAGTGACATTTACAACGAGTAACAATGGTATTTGAAATGATAAATTACAAAAGATTTATTGATCTCTTTTGGTAAAAGGAGAATTATTAACTGCAATTGTACGCATTGTCATAAATGTTTGCGCTGCAACGCTTTAGTGTAGAAAAAGAAAGTATCAAAAATGTGCTGCGATGCAGACAAAATATAGCTTTTAATTTTCAAATGTCCAGCAAAGCTATGCATATAAAAAAGTACAACAAACGTTTTTAAATAATGTCATTTTGGGCAAAGCAAGTCGTAGAGGGCAACTATATGCATGCTTACATTCAAGGTTTAAGCTTAGATATAACACTTCATAAGTAACTTACTACTGCTACCACTAGAGAAGGCCAAATTCTTGCAAATTTGAATTGGTCTAACTTATTGGTCTTAACTATCTAAGCTTGTTTTCAAACTGGCTTTAATATCCTATCTAAACTAGATCTGATACAGTTTTGAGCTAGTTCTGATCGAGTTTGGAGCTACTTTTAAACTGGTCCTTTTTAACCTAATTACACAAAACTAGGTTAAGGCTAGTTTTAGTCCAAGTGAAAACCAGTTCAGAAAATCTCAAGACAAGTTTAAACTACGTAATGTCAGCACAAAACCAGTTTAAAACTAAGACAAAGAAGTTCATACCAGGTCAAAACCAAGTTAGACAAGCTCCAAACCAACTCAAAACCAGTTCAATTCAGGTCAGTACCAGGGTAAAATATGCCCGAAACCAGAGTCCAGGGCCACCAAAATTATGGCTAAGAAGTATGATTTAGAGTTGTTGAAACCATTTTCCAAGGCCACCAAAGATTCTGCATCCCACAACTTTTGTAAAAGTCACAAAATCGAAAAGCTCCGGAATTATTATCAACTCTCACGTAACTCTATAGTTGCACTTATGTCTCAAAGTGAAGTTTCTTGTGCGATATATCTACTACTGATATGATTTCATATATTTCTAAATTAAAAAAAAATTATAAAAAACAAAAATTAAAAATCCGCTTTTTAAGTTCTGTTTTTGTTATGTGAAATACAAATATTATTAGCCGCAGTGGTTAGACAGCTGACTATCGTTGTGGCAGAACGATAGGAGCCACAATAGGCAATAGCTTTTAATTCTCCGGAAAGACGGTGTCATTTTTCTCGGAGAATTGAAATTCAATCGACCATTTGCTGTTGCTATAGTCTATTTTTAAAGTAGAGAGGGTGAATTCTTGGTTGAAAGCAAGGCCAAATTACAATGTATCGATCTTGCTCACATTCTGTCACCTGAGACTGTTTATGGTTAGGTCTTATTGTTTCTATTATTTCTCCGTTATTTCATAAGTAATATACAAGCAATATATCGAAATAAATACAATTAAAAGTTTTATAGTTGGTCTCCAATATGGATGCACAACCAAGTACAAGTACCGCTGCCCGTGTACATGTTTGTTCTCCTCTGAAAAAGCGTGAAAAGGCGAGTCATTTGCGTAATACCGAAAAACAGACTCTTTTCAATCCTAATTAAAGAGTATACAGCCTCTGGAAAATGTGTGAATCCTAAAAAGATTACTGGTAGTCCATCTTTACTAAAATCCTTTGATGAGATTGTGAAAACTGCTATACGGCAAATAGTTCACAATATGTTTCGGCAAAATGTACCTCCTACATTAAATAAGGTGCTGGTGCAAGTAAAAAATAATGAAGATTTGCCAAACATGAGTCGATCAACATTGTATTTGCTAATGAAGCAAATTAACTTTAAGCAAGAATTATTTATTATATAGACATACATGTATCTATATAATGCTATGTCCTCTAGATACTTGAAAAGGAGCAGAAACAGCATTTTGATCGATGGAGATGAGATTGTAAGATGGAGGCGACAATATCTCAGAGATATTTTACAATATAGAGCTCAGGGCAGATCAATTTTCTATTTGGATGAAACTTGGGTGAATTAGGGTCATACAGCATAGATAGTGAGGACTGACACAAGGATTCACAGTCGTAGACAAGCCTTTAACGAAGGACTTACGACGGGATTAAAAAATCCAGTTGGAAAAGGACGTCATCTTATTTTGCCATCACATTGGAAATTGTGATGGCTTTGTAAAAGATAGCATATTATTGTTTGAAGGAAAGAAAACCACTGATTATCATGATGAAATGAATACTACTATTTTGAAGAATGGTTCTCTCGAATATTAAACTATTTACCTGATAATGGTGTTATAGTTACAGATAAGGCATCATATCGTAGTTGAAAAATTGAAAAGCCACCATCATCGTCATGGAGAAAGGTGGATATTCAAAAATGGCTAACAAGCAAGGAAATACAGTATGATGAGGATATGGTCAGAGCTGAACTGTTAAGCTTGGTTAAAATTCATAAGAATAATTATAATTCCTGTGTAATTGATGAACTGGCAAAATCACAAAATAAAACTGTGTTACGATTACCTCCTTACCACTGCGAACTGAATCCCATCGAGCTTGTTTGAGCCCAAATAAAAATGAAATGGCTCCGAAAAATAAAACATTTAAATTATCTGTAGTGAGACAATTATTTCTTGACGTCTTGGAAAATGTAACTGCTACTACTTGGCAAAAATGCATACACCATCTTATAAAAGAAGAATCTCGTATGAAAGATCTTGATACAATCATTGACGATGTAATAGAACCATTCATCATTAGAGTTGGAGAGGATAGTGACAGTGAAGATTTTGATTGTAGTTCGATATCATCATCATAATGGTATAGATAGATGGATAGATATATGAATGATGGATGATGGATATATGAATGATGGATAGATATATGAATTTATTTCTAATAGTTATGAGCAGCTCATAAGTTTATGATAAATATTTTTATTACATTTGCATTTCTGTAAATAAAAATTTGAATGTAATTTTTGCAGAAACTGTAAGTTTACAATAAATGTATTTATTGTATATTTTGTAATAAATAAATGTTATGTATTTTATCTATCCTCCGTTTACACTTTCTAATATTTAAATTCTTTCCTCTTCAGAATTCTGACGGTGAGTCTATAAATTTAATATCAGAAAATAAACTTCATCAGACGAAACTCACTTTAAAACTAAAGTTTTGCGATATATGTACACTCGGTTGATTTAAAATCGACTCACCCGCCAAGCGACGTAGACCTAATGTCGCACACAGAAACTTTCAACATTTATCTGGATGTTTGTAGTAATAAAGCAATTTGCTTATGAGCAGGTAAAATAGCTACGTAATGCGAAATGAATGGGAAGATCGCTGCAAAAATATATTCTTTTTCAGATACTTTTAATATCTGCATTATTACGTAGTATAGCGTTTGCCAAGACCCATTACCATTAATGACATATAAACGCAAATAAAATATTTATTGTATTTCTTCTTATCCCTACTTAACTGAATTTAATAATATGGCACAAATCAATTTTAGAACCATAAGAAAAATTATTTATCAAAGCAGATAGACAGTTCATCTTAAGTTTGTTTCGTTAAAAACACTGATTTTATGCTAGAATTAATGACAAATCACACAGTCAACAAATAAAAATGTATTTCAAATAATAAAGAAGGTAAACGAAAAGCTAGTCAAACTGAAAACAAATTAATACACAGAAAAACTTTTTAATTATTGGTTGGTTCTGAAGGACATTTTCTGCACTATCATGCGAACACTCATTCTCTAAAGTATATATAATAGACTTTTATATCTTGCCCCCATTACTCATGTAATTTCTTAATTACATAAATACTTAGAAATATAGTGAAATTGTATGCGATAGCGATTTAACTATACAGCTGCGGCCAATTGTTATAGGGATCCTAATAAAGTAAAAGATATTCGAAAGTCATTAAGAATTATAATAATATAAAATAATAATATATAATTATAATAAAATACTATAACAAACAGCAATGCCTTTTTATTAGTTCTATTTATATAGGTTGTATCAGTAAACTAGCGAAAAAATATACCCTGCCTATATCGTTTGGCCGCGACTGTATGTTAAGATCGCATTAAGAAATTATCGGTTTAGGAATTTATAAATGATCCCTTGCATATGAAACTGGATTTCATAGAAAAATATATTGTATATACATATAAATATCTAGTAATTTACATACAGTTGACCATACTATTACTGCTTTGCATTCAGGTACCGCAATAAACCATACTTTCATCGGGTTTTATGGCAGTTTGAATCGATTCTAAATCTACCGAGTGTACATACGTAAGAAGTTCGATATGGTAACAGAGTTACACCTCCCACTGTTGTATCTCAAGTTTCTTGGTTGATATGTTCTATTTTCCAAAGTTTCTTTTTAGTTCTTTTAAATGACGATGCAAATGACGACAGCAAGTATTTATAATTGACGTAAAAGTAAAAGCCTTATTTGAAAAGTTTATTTATTTAAACATGTTCAAAGACAGGTCTTGTAGTTTAAGTAGAAGACTATTGAAAATATTAATACAGCGATAAACCACAACACAAACTGTAAATTTTACAGAAAATATAATAGAATTGTTATTTATTATTATTAATTAATTAATTTAAGTTTGTCACAAAAGATTTTATATGCTTCGCTACAGTGTTCCTTATCAAATCATTAATAGCGTGAATTTTGTGAATACCAATATTTTAGCTGTAAAAAATTGATTTATTTTCTTTCAAATGCTCCAATACACTATCAAACTAAATACAACTGAAATGAACTTTCTCAATACAAAAAAAAATGTAGGTTTACGGTAATGCATGTAATACAACAAAAAGTAACTTTAAATTACATTAGTGACAGTGAAGGTCAAACTCTTTTGTGAAATTTCTGTCTGCATTATTGTACAATTGCGTTAATTTGACAATTATGTCCGCGACTAAATATCATCACGTTGTGGATTTCTAGTTAGAAAAAATATCACATGCTCCATTTATTTACATTATATTGATTGTTTAACAGTTTCAAGTAGGAAGAAAAGAAAGACTGCATAAATCTGAAATGGATTACAAAATTTCCCATATACATAATTATTTAGCAAATATCCTGCTATTATCTTACAGAATTCCGTCTACGTCACATTATTAATTACGATTAGAGTAGTAATGACGAAAAATATTCTGCACAATCATAAAATGATTCACACAATATGAATATTCGAACATATTACGTATTTAAGAGAACTAACAGTGCTATACGAGCGTCAGATGTTGTTTAAGGATATCCATGACGTCTCTTACTACAAAACATATAGTACAAATGTTAAATTTTTAAGTTTGCTTAACGATGTAGACGTACAACGACAGATGAATTAATACAATATTATTCATGAATTGTACAAATACATAAAAACTAATAATTTCTATTTCAACGTAATCCTCCTCCTAAACAACAACCTTCAATGTATTGTGTGCAGAAGAATACTTCCGAAAATACATTGCCATTTATAATCTGTGCAGGTGTCGATTTTCTTTTAAGTGAACTCAGTAATATTACAAGAAACATACCTTGCATATCAACTTTTTTAACACATTTACTCCTTCAAAAACTAGACAAAAATTAATTACATGTTGATTAGAATTAATAGAGTACAACTATTGTAAACGATATATTACTACAAGTCTTATCCAACTGAAACGTAATATACATAATCCAGCACAAGCTTAATTAACATTTAAGTTAATTAATCGTATCTATTTACATATTATATACATTTCAGTAACTTCATTCATAATCATAACGAACTTGTTAGCCTGAAAGGCTTTACACACCATACAGATATATGTATTACATAAATTATGTACAAACTTGTTGATAATATATGGTGTGTTAATCGACTAATTACAATACAGGACATATTTGTTGTTCGGTTTTTTTTCAAGTGGTAACAGTTTTTCAGACGAACTCAAACTTAAAAGGATATTATGAGAAAAAAGCGTAGATATGATCCCAGTAAATCTTAATGGAAATGTAATGGTATTTCCAACGTGCTAAGATCCGGCTTTTGTCACTTTTGATATTATTATTTCAATATTTTAATCTATTCATAACTACGCGCGGTTAACACTGTAACAAATTTATTAATAATTTTTACTATAAAAGGGTGTATTTTTATGTTCAAATTTCATTTTGCACGCAACAAATTTACCTCGCTTATGTAAATGAGACATCACTCTCACAATTTATACCATTTGACAACGAATCGGACGAATTTGCAATGCAAAGTCTGCCCATTCAAGTTATGTATCGTGTGTAATAGGAAGCTAGAAAAATATAGATCACATCAGAAAAAATAAAACCTGTTAATAGCCGCAATAAAATTGATTTATCGATCTGTTTCCATCGTTATAGATTTCTTTTGACATGGATCGAGATTAAATTTATTTTTTCGGTGTTGAAATTAATTTCGACATATATTATTCGGTATAAACTATAATTAAAGTATATTTCATAAAAATGTAACTTTTTTGGTTTCAATGTTTTAGTTTTAATATTTGTAAACACCTTGTTTTTGTTGCCTTGTTTAAAAACTTTTAGCTAATAAATAAAGGGCCTCTAAACCAAAAAAAGAAAATAAAATTTAGTTTAAAAACCTTTAACGTAACAGCATAATAAATGAGTTTAAAAATAAGTTGGTGTCAAAATAACTAGGAAAGTAATATGTCAGAACGCAAGGACCTAGAAGAACTGTATAAATATAATAATAGAGTTCTAATCATATGATACCAAGTCGAGCAAAATTGCATAAATATGTGCCATTAAAAACGAATACAAATTTGAATTAGCAAATAAACAAGTATGGTTATGTATAGACAGTTATAGTATGAGACTGGATCGTCTGACACAATACTGCCCGTACTGATTGATGAGAGAATTAAACTAACATCTGTTACCGATGTTGTCAGTACGATGTGTTGCGTAAGGTGTTTGTAATTAATCATGGTTTAAGATCTGGAAAACCTGAGTCAGTCTTCCAACGTGACTTATTTCATGCTTAATCATTAATCACAACAACCACTTTGTAACAGTTGAATAACTTACAAAAAAAACGTCCAAATTTTGCTACCAATCTCTTGCAGTTTTGTGACGTGTAACGATTTCACCGGAAAGTCCTTTATTAAAGAAGCGACATTTGCCCTTGCGATAATAATCTCGTCCACTTCAGTGACGAATCTTGGTCGAAATAGTAGGTTGCAGCTAATTTCCTCGATCCTTGGTGCTATTTTAGAATTCGTTTGAGCACTAGATTATTGATGATAACGTGCAACACTTGTGGAGTCCGATACCAAAATGGTGCCAGTAATTACTTTCTAGCTTTAAATAAATACGTGTGAGTTTATGATAACGAAACTGTGGATTTGTTCAAACATTCTTATTGGCATTTTAAGTGAAAATTGCCGCAAAAAGAATCTTAAGAATGTATCTTATTTGTATCCAAATAAATTTCCAAAATAATGACAAAAGCCAAGTGATAGATCACGATGGTTTGACGAGATTATTCCGTTGAAAATTGGCATATGTTACGTCTATTGTAATTACGATCCAGATAATTTAGGCTCTTGACTGTCACCATATTTCCCACACATTTTTTAGGTCTGCATAATAATGCAATTACAATTTATATACTGCATATTAACATATGTAATATATGATAGACATCTCCTGGTACTGATTCTACTAGACGTGTAACAGTGAGAGAAAATAAGTGGCAGTTTTACTACAAAACTGAGCTACCTTCTTTTGAATTTTAAAATTTTTGCATATATGTACAGGGTGGCCATTCGAAAACGAAACGGCATTGATTTTGGGCATTTAATATCATATAAAAATAAAATGCTCAGATACTTCAACTTTGTTTTTGAGGGGGACATTTATTAGGCGTACAAGCAAACCCTCATCTGCAATCCCTTAGGCAGGATGGAACTGACCCCAAAAATCTTAAATAGAAAGGTGGGTCGAGTTGTACGTCGATTGAAAGGTCTTTCGATTCTCTTTATGGCATTACATTTCATTATGATGCTCAAAAATTAACTTTTATTTCTGTTATTAGGAGAAGCAATTTACAGTATCAAAGAGATACCAAACTTGTGTATTAGTCAAGTAGATGTTGAAAGTGCTAAATAAAGATAAAAACTCCACCAACTTCTATGCAGTGGTACAGGTTGTCTTCAAAACGGTTTCTCACATTTTGAAGCATATCTGGTGTTATGAGATGACATTCATTTGTAATTCGCTCCCGTAAATCTTGTACCGAAGTTGGTGGAGTGGCGTAAATCTTAGTTTTTAAATGTCCCCACAAAAAAAGTCTAATGGTGACAAATCTGGCGACCTTGGTGGCCACTCAATAGAACCTCGCCTACCAATCCACCTTTCCGGAAATTCTTGGTTTAAATAGTTCCGTACAGAGCGTGCATAATGAGGCGGAGCGCCATCCTGTTGAAACATAAAACGATTTTCCAAATAGCGTTCATCGTTTTCCGCTATTTCAGTTAAAGCAGGATTGATTGTAGTTTCTAATAGTTCTAAGTACATTTCTCCAGTTAATGTACCAGGTAGAAAAAAGGGACCAACTACGTGGTCACCGAAGATGACAGCCCAATTTTAAAATTAAATTTTTATTTATTATATTTTAGAATTTGTATCCGCCCAGTAACGGCAATTATGACAGTTTACAGTGCCATTGACGAAGAAAGAACATTTGTCAGAAAACCAGATATTAAATAACAAATGTGGGTCTTGATCTACCCGTGCGCTTAGCGTCTCGCAGAATTCTAGACGTCTATCAAAATCATCTTCGTTAAGCTCTTGGATTAATCGTATTTTTTAGGGATGGAATTTGTGTTTCTTCAAAATTCTTTGTATGCTAGTTCGATTAACCCCTGAGAGAGCAGCTAGTTTTATTGTACGCAGTGTTGCATCTTGAATGACATGACCTAGAACAGCTACGTACTTCCACTGCTTTATTGGCTACTGGATTTGCAATATATCGCTTTTTGTTAGCTACCGATCCAGTTTCTCTAAATTTATGCACCAATTCCAGAACATACTTGCGATTAACATGTTTGTCAGGATGCCGCTGATTAAAAACGTCAGCTGTTCTGAATGCAGATTCATGATTTGCAAAGGCTATTGGAATCAGCTCTACTCTTTCGACTATTCAATAAAACTTCCTCAAAATATGGTTCTGTTAATTCTCCAAGGTGAGTAACTGGAGAGTAAGCTGCATAGACGTGCAAGGCAGTGGAATAGTAAAGTCAAGACTTTACTACTCTACTGCCTTATATGCAGCTTACTGTGATTCTTGTTGTTTTTTCTAAATTACTAAGCAAATACAGGGCCGATGTAAGAGACTGAAAACACGCGTCAACGCAAATTGAAGAACACAGTGGAACCAGATTCTATCCATTAAAGCTTGTACAAAAAACATATCCATAACAAAAACCTAGAAGAGGAAGTGCGACTTCTTCAAGCATCTTTTTCAAAAATGGTGCGGCAAAGATTGTTTAAAATAATATTACTGCTCGCAAAATGAGTTAATAGCATATGTCTGTCACAAAAAGCTTACCTATGAATCGACAAAACAAAAAAATTCAACTGCTTCGAATATGTATAATTCGTGATAAAGATATGCAGCTTTGCAACTTGAACGTAAAAGAAACTTGTTTAGGATTCTTTAAGCTACAAGATTATTCCGCTGTAGGAATGACTAAAGAATAAACCTGGCAAATAACACCAACCTGTTAAAGTTTTATAATTGGTAGAACTCGAACATTAAACCAGTTAGAATAGTGTTGTCCGAGAGTTTTTGCAGAAAATTTCATACTCTGCAAAAACAGTTCATATGCATTTTTAGTACCTTACCATATGAAAAGTCAATAGATTGGAAAACTTCAATTAATAAACAAAAACAATAAATTAGTATTTCAAATGGAACTGGCGAAAAAATAGAGTTATGAATTACATTGGATGAGGTCCAATAATCTATTTATATTAAAATAGATGTTGAAAATGAACAATAATTTTGTGAATGAATTTGTTTATCCCACAGATTGTTAGATCATCTCCATCGACACGGACTTAGACTCTTAGGACTACCAAGCAAAAACGACAATGTTACACAAAACATATAGCCCACCACAGAAACAACCAGTCGAATGAATAAATACAACGTTGGTGAACAAGATAAGAATTATTTTTTTTATACTAATTTGCATAGAAAGTTCAACTCAAGCAAATTTTGGAATACCCCATCAACTTCCACAAATAACGAATAAACCCAAACTGAACAGAATATACATACAGGGGAAGAAAAAGAAATTGAAATAGACCCATAGTGAACAAACCAAAACACATTAATGAATACGAGATATTTGTAAATGACTGTTTATATATATGTAAATGATGATTCACGAAGCTATAACGAGGCAATAAAGGAAGGTGATAAATGAAAAGATGCAATACAAAGAGTTAAAAGCACTTAGCATGATGAATCTAGGTAGGAACCCATTTGAAAAAGATATGGATATTGGATATTTAAAACGAAGGACGATCGAATCAAGGAACAAGAATAGTAGTTAGGGATTTTAACTACAGAAGGAGAACATAAATAATAAATAAGAGTTAACGTGCCATAATAAAGTAACCACGCAATGTGGACAGCTATCCTCGGCGCTGAAATATACTCCAACATGTTGTTTAAGTATATTATGAATTTTAAATTGATATCCGAAAAATCGAGTGTTCTATAGTTTTTTGAATAAATGTCTGCTATAGCAATTTTTTTCAGAAAAATCGAACTACAAAACGTCCGAATCAAATTGCAAAAAGTAAAGATATTCATAAAGCTTAAAAATAGGGGAATCCAAATATGTAAAAATATACAGAGTGTTCCATTAAAAATAATAAAGTAGATGGCGACTTCCGGTATAGCCCGAAGCGCTTGAAATCTAATAATATTTTCATTGAAGAGAACATAATTGACTATATATAATTCTAAATTTTCAAATTTATATTTTGGCCAGAACGCCATACACTTCTAATGAACGGTCTCGCTGAGACACCCTATATAGAGTCATAACATCGTAACTAAACATTTGTCTGTGTAATATTTTGTCAAATTACGTAGTGAATTTGACCCACACTAAGAATTTATTCATACTTTAACTGTAAGTGATTTTGTTCTTTTTAACTAGGAATCGAGGAGGAGTGTCAGAATTTTAAAAGATTGGGGAACGCACATATAGAGATGAGTAGTTATATTCATAGTAATGACAAAAAATGTCGAGTAGTAGCAATAAATAAGATAATCTATGTGCGTATGCTACTAAACAAAGTAAATAATTACAACTTGTGGTTTAGTTCAGTTCTTCCACCCAGAACAATAAATCGTAAAATATTCATGAGAAATAACCGGATTTACTCCAAACTGGCTACTCGAAATCGATTTAATTTTTCAGTCTCACCCAATAGGTCTAGTTGTTATGAAAGAGGGCCACATCATAGGGCTATAAAAACTTTTAACGCGTCACCCGAATATTTAAATTTATACTTGTTGAAGAACGTCTTCTACAAGCTAGACTAATTACGAGGGACAACAGAAGGATTAATACAAGACTTTTGGATTTTTATTTTAAATATGTTCAAAGTAATTGCCATTTACAATAATGCACTTAACCATTCTCTCCTTCCATAGTTTAATAGCGTTCAACCAGCTGTCTTTAGGGATACTATCAAAAAAACACTTAACGGCGATGTCAGTCTCTTCTTCTGGCTGCAATGTTTTTCCTCTCAAATGTTTTTTTTTGAACTCAAAAAATAGCCAGAAGTCACATATCGCCAAATCCGGTAAGTAAGGAGGATATTCTACAATTTTTGATTTTGTTTTTCCGGTAAATACTGAACTGTTGTCCCTGCTGTATGGGACGACGCCGGGTCGGCGTTTACCCCGGGTCGGCGTTTACCCTATAGCGTCGACCCTTAAAACTCTGCGGCTGCACTACCCCATCCCTGGTCTCATAGTTCCAGGGCAACGGGCGTGGCTGGAGTAGACTTCGTATATAGGGGAGGATTCTTGGGCGTAAGCATGGGCATACGCTCCGGCAGTCCGGCCGCTAACCGTCGGAATATACGGTGGGTAAGTGAGGTACCCTACGGCGCTTACCTAGAGAACTCTGCAGCTGCACTACCCCATCCTTGGTGGCCACACTCAGGGAAACGAGCGTGGCGAGAGAATTTGGCGAAGATAGTAGGGGAGGATAAAAGTCGGTTCGCCGAGGAGTAGTCTGACCGCTGGTTGTCTGGTTGGGGAAACCTTCGGTTTCACCCTAAAACAACTCGGTGACTCTGGGACCCTACGGTTTCACTGTAGCTGCCGCGGATACTTGATCGCCGGAGGGGCGAAAGGGTTGGCGCGGTTGGCATTTTGGGGTAGGGTTTTTGCCCGGCCGTCCCCGTAGTTCAGGCTTAATTCACGGGCGGGCTGGTTGTACCTCACGGCCAGATTCCGTTTCCCACGCTTGGCCGATAGTAGCCATCCGCAAGGAGGCCTAGGCCCCGTGGGGTTAGATGTGAGGTAGGAGTTCGCTAAAGCGTCTCCAACGGTGACCCGTCCAACGTTGACAAGAAAACTTGTCTAACATGGGTAGCACGGGGGAGAGGAGCCCACCGGTTCGCCGGGCCTCTCCGAGAGGTGTCGGTCTCGTGCGGGCAACTGGTTTCGTGCCTCTTTGTCCTGAGGAGTGTGTGCACTTCCCTGTTTTGCCGCATACCTAACGGTCGGTCGGCAGCTGGTGCTCCTTTTGGGGTCCAGCAACCACTTACGTGTATGGGACGACGCGTTATCATGAAGTAACATGATTCCCTTTCTTGCCACTTTACCGAACACAGTATGCAAACAAATTTCAACATACCATTTAGCAGTAACTGTCTTCTGATCTTTTAATTTAATTGCGGCTACCAAACCCGCACTTCTCAAAAATACTACGTACATAACTTCACCATCGTAGGGATACCCTCATCTTCATGTATCCAGATTCGGCTTTCTTGTCGAGTGGGAACATCAAAAAACGGTATGTACGTTTCATCGCCAAGTACAATTTTAGAAATAATTTGATAACACGTTCTGCTTTTTGTAAATCTGTCAGAAGATGGGGTACAAACCGAATTACAACTTTTTTCAAATGTAAATGTTCGTGCAATATTGATCTCACTTACGAGGATCCAATCTTCAAATTGGACTCGTATCATTGCATAGGTAATGTGGTTGTCCTCTTCCACCATCGTCTTCACCATGTTTTCGAGGTTAACAGCAGTTAAAGAGGGGCAGCTCCTTCTCTGTGTACCACCGACTTGCAACATCATTCAAATTCTTTATACTATGTATAAAAAGTAGCCAATGATGGTGCAAGATCCTCAAATGCCGATTTTAAGCTTTCCACGCACTCATACGCGCTCAAGCCTTTCTTCAAATCATAGTAAATCATTATACGAAAGTTCTTTCGTGATAATTCCATTTTTTTTGATAACAGTAGCTTATTCAATGGACTATTTCTTAGACACTATTCAACCGAATTGCACAAACTAAACTGCAATTGACAGATAAAATATAGTGCATTATTTTATCAATCGATCTACCATTCGCTGTTGGGTGAAAAATGATTAACATAGTACATTATAAACGGCGATATAGTGCTGTAATAAGGCCATGGAACACAATTCACACACATTCAACACACAAATTACACGGCAAGGGTTGCAGCAGTAGTCCGATAGGCAATACCGCTTGAGATGCCAAGATGAAACTAACACCCACCACAGATAAAAAAAAATAAATGATTTTAGAACACAAAAATTCGCTATCTGTGAAGGAAGTATTAATTAGTGTTAAGACATCTAACAAATGCACTTTAAACACTTTGAGGATTATAGGTGGCATGTCAACGGGTCATATAGAATGTTGGTTCTTATGTATACAAAAATTCAGCTAATTTTAATACGAGAGCGCAATTTCATGACTACGACACTGGAATGCGAGAACAACAAATAGCATGCAAGCTATTGGACATACACTTCCGTTCAGAAGCTTGGAAGCTAAAGAAAAGGTTTTTCACAATTACCCTGAAGAAATAAAAGCACCAAAACTATTTTCGGCTTTTAAAAAACTTTTAGAAGAATTTCTGTCTTAACATAACTGTTTTATAAATTAGAAGCCCTCTATTTGCATTTACATAATAGTCACAATTCTGGTAAATCACATTCTACATCACTCAATGTTGTTTATAGAATGAATTTACAGTTTTATTTTTTTCTTTTAGATTACGTTTTTGTTGTATTGCTCCTGTTGAATTATTTTCAAATATTTCTTATATTTTTTATTATTATATTGTCAATTTATTTTACTGATGAAGTTCTAACGAAAATACAATTTACATATGCTAGAATAAATTAATTAATTTATTGTTTCGTTGACCCTAAAAATGAAATTATATCAGGAAGTAAAAGATAAATAACTACTAAATAAGTAAGGTCGTAATATATATCCCGTAATATGAAAAATTTGATCAAAAATCTGTAATTAACAATTAAACAAGTTCCACAAATTAAGTTTATAAAAATTGCAAATACAAAAGATGTCAATAAGTAAAAAGAAACTAGTAGGTTTTAATAAGAATAAAAGCGATGCCACTTTTCTAATACGCGTCTCGATAATGTAAATACTATATTAAGTAGGGAACAGCACGTTTGTTTTTTTCTTCCGTGTTATTCCAATTGATGTGTTTTTGTAATATCTTTCTTTGATCAATAGTTCAGACGACCTTGTGGGAATACCTATACCAATTTTATTTTTAAACGAATGGATGATACACCTTCTAGTAACGTAAAAAAGATGAAATTTCTAACTGATTAAGTCATCAACATCTCCGTTTCAGTTTAAACGTCATTCTAAATCCTCATCCACCTTAATATAATATATTTTAAAGCTTATTTCGTCAATTAAAATCTCTTTATAGCAATAATAAACATATTTTTTTCTATTTATATAAATAATTAAGGAAATAATTAGTAGAAATAAAGACTTACCAATTTAAAAAAATCTATTTTTCGAAATCTCGAAATGTGCCAATCAAAAGAATATATCATCTCACAAATCTATCACAGTATTATTCGATAATATCACACAAAAAATATCACTTTTACCTTATTCTTCCTATTTTTACAAGTTTTAAATTTAAACTCTATCATTTATTTCACGACAAATTCGATCTAGATTAGAAAAAAAAATTAAATCTACCGAATCGGCGAACTTTGACGTTTCGTAAAACAATAAAACAACAAAACAAAAAGCGTACGACCACGAGCTAAGCTTAAAACAGTCTAGCGAATAACTGACGATCTATAGGATGGCTACTTACAAGGCAAGGTCGATTTCTCATCGATGTTAATTATTGGAAAAGGTGGACTGGAAGACCCGCCTATATCTCAGTTTAGTTATGGTGATGACACCTTTTTATTATTGTTAACACTATGTTTAGATGAGGTTGAATCGATGTAACACTTAAACAAATGCGCTTTCGTGTTTGTCTGTTACGTGGGTCCGTAGCACTCTCACTTATATATTGTGCGAACGCACGTAATGCTGACTGATTCTGAAAAGTCCTTATTTTTTTGAATAATATATATATTAAAACAGCTTTGCATTTCTCAGTAAACACATGATTTTGTATTCTTTTTTCCTTCTAAATTTTATTATGACGTTTAACAATGACCACAATATTAGCAGTACCTACCACTAATATATTCGTCATATATGGAATAATTCCTGTAAATATCCACAATAACAAATCTCATTTTTTTTACAGTAGGTATGTAATTTTATCTAAAACCAATTGAAGAAATCCCAATTATTTTTAACTATCACCATCATTTTTTAATTCAAATAACCCAGAATAAAAAGTCCCAAATCATATTAGCATTGACTTACCTTCCTATAATAAATTGTTGATTATATCACTTTCAGCTATTCGATATTTGTTGGTACGTGTTAGCGCTATAATAAATTTCGGCGTCCAATGTGGAGCTCGAGCCCATAAACTTTAAGATTAAGAATGTAATACTCTACCGATTGAGCTAGCCGGATACTTACAACTGGGATTACTAACCACATACAAAAACCTAAATCCGGATAGAATCTTTCATATGTAAAAATCTATCAATTAGCCCAAACAACTAACATAAGATAACAGTTGCCAGCTTAAATAGCGAAGGAAAAATGTAGCAACAGCACTCCAACGTCAAAAATAAAAGAAATGTTCCAGAGCAATAATTTTCGAATTGTATATAAAACTATTGAAACTAAATCAAAACCAAAATCTAAAGCTACGAAATATAAGAATTAACGCGAAAATTTCCAATTATCCAAATTTCAAACTAAGAATTCAAGACTAAACTATTACCAGAAATAAAAAATGCCTAACGTAACTAACCAAAACTCTAAAAATGTCAAAATCGATAATAATAATAATATATCCTGATAGAATCCCATCTGTAATTAATAATCGAGAGGAAGTACAAGACCGTACTACGTTAGGCAGAATCAAATTTCAAAAAAAACGGGACTTCGGTCTGTATTGTATTTACAATAAACAAATCATGGGCCAACGAAAACCGTAAGCTGGCTAATATGTCAAAGGAGGATTTTTCTGTTGCGTTGCAGATTTTAAACAATACAGACCGAAGTCCCATTTTAAAATTAGTATAGCCCTTGACTGCCTTTATTTGATCACTCAACCTGTTATAAAATTTACATCCCATATAGAGTGGGTTAGTTAGTGGGTAGAGTTCTATAGACCGCCAGTACTGTTTCCAAAATGTAAACACAAGGCAATGGTAAAATTCCTAGTTTTCGGAAGAGATCCCTCTGCACGAATACCGCCTGGTCACACCCCAAATATTACGTATTGCCCATTTCTGTAATCGGAAAATTCTAGAAGCCTGTCCATCGTTACCCCAATATATTACACATAACGAAACCGCGATTCAAAACATGCGAAATAATATTGCTTCAAAACCTCTCTGTCTGTGATGCTTGCTTTTCTATAAATGGCGTAACATACAGGAGATAAAGCAGTCGCCAGTTGCTCAACATGGGTCGACCAACCCAAATCAGTATCGATATGAATACCCAAGAATTTCACAGTAGATATCTGCTGAATGGATTGATGTTGAACTCCTAATATATAACTCTCTGTCGAATCCCGTTTCTTCGGCGTGAAATTCATAAATACTGTTTTAGTTCTATTCAAATGCAAACTATTGCGTCCAAGTCAGTCACAAAATTATTTAACATTAGCTGCATATTCGTTAGTAGACTATCCACGTTGTCATCTGAAAGACAGTAACTATTATCATCAGCATACATAACCAGGTTTCCTGAAGTTATGGCATGTGGAAGATCATTCGCAAATAGAATAAAAAGTAGTGGCCCCAGGATGGAGCCCTGCGGAATACCTCTGGTCACAGCCAATTTTGACGACATTCGACCATTAAGCTCAACTACTTGCTTCCTACACGCAAGATAAGACTGAAGCCATTTGTGCATAATTCCTCGAAGTCCATAATTAAATAACTTATCCAGTAGCAAACTGTGGTCTACCATATCGAACGCCTTAGATAAATCCATAAAAATACCAATACACTTCTTTCTGTTATCAACTTCCTCGTATACAGTAGAGAGAAACTTCATTATGGCCGTAATTGTCGATTTACCACTCAGAAAACCATGCTGAGCTGGATGAATTATCTCATGCTTATTTATAAAGTCAATTATTTTTAGAGAAGCTATCTTCTCCAGTATCTTGGAGATAGGTGACAATATGGAATCTGGCCTGTAATTATTTAAACTCAGCCGATCTCCTTTTTTAAATACAGGTATTATTTTGGCAGTCTTGAACAAGTCAGGGAAAGTACCCTCCTGAAAATAATAATCTTAGTGCTGATGCCATCCGTACCAAACGCGTTAGTGTGTTTCAGCTTCTCAATAACAGTAAATATATCCTCAGGTGATACCGTATCTATAAATATTGTAGTTGGAACAACTCTATTAGCAATCTGCACCTTATGAGTACTTTCTGGATAGTCACCCACAAAAGCCTTGTTAAACAAATCTGCTATTGCGCCTGGGTCAGTAATGAAAGCATCATTATGAAGAATTTGTTTGATAGTGTTACCTTTCTTTCGATTTAAATTATTGTTAATTATGTTCCACGCACATTTCATTTTGTTTTTCGATGTAGACAACAATTTAGTATTATGCAGCCTTTTAGCGGTACATATTACTTTTCTATATATCTTTTTGTAATTTCTATAATGCCGCATATCAGATTCATAACCAGATGATACAGCAGTTCTATATAATTCTTTTATAGTGGCACTAGATTTAATAATACCAGCCGTGATCCACGGAGGTCTCGTATATTTTGGTTGCTTTCTACGAACAGTGAAGGAGGTAGTCACATAATAATGCAAGGTGCTTGCAAACATTTGAAATGCGTCGTTAACATTAGTAGCCTGCATAACATCCAACCATGATTCCTTTGATAATTTTTGTAAAAAAGTATTACAGCTATTATTATCATATACATACTCATAAATATCATTAGAAGTTTCAGGTATATAAACAGATATCGTAATTGAGACAATAAGGCTAGTGTGATCAAACAGGCCATTAAAATTTACATAAGCCTTCTTATTTGAAGAATTACTACAGCAAATATAATCGATACATGACTTAATTCTAGTGGGTTCATTAACTAACATTGTAATACCAAAGGTAATTAAGAAATCATTCAATCTCACTTTAGCATTTGAATTTATAAGGAAATCAATATCTAAATCTCCACACAAAACCACTTCAAATGCAGCATTAGAACAAATTAAATTAAGTACATCAACCAATTTAGAAAGAAATACCTCAACATCTGCATCCGGTGTCCTATATAAACATATAATTAGTAACTTATTAGTACAACTAACATAATCTATTCCACAAATTTCGAATTCTTTTTCAATACAAAATTTAGATAAGTAAGTCAATGTAATAAGTATGTAATTCTAACATTATTGTTATCCTTACTCAAAATTGCAACGCCACCATTTTTATATAAATTACGACAGTAATAGCTATGAAGGGTATAATTACTAATTTTTAGAGCACAAATGTTAAAGGGGGACAACCACACCATACACACACAATATGTATATTATTAATATGCAATTCCATTTCCAAGTGATCCACTTTATTACTCAGCGATTGAACATTCTGGAAATATATGTTAAGCCTTTTATCAGAAGTTCGCGAACACTGTAATTGCCATCCGTCTCTAGTAGCTACTTCTCTATCGTCTTCTGTTGATGTCTTCAAACTTGTACGTTCTTCTAAATTCCAAATCGTCGCTAATTCTGGATTTCTTTTTTCTGAAATCTGTGAAAATAATACTTATTTATCTTCACTCCAGTAGGCCATATTAAGGGATTTATAAAATCATTTGATTGGTTCAGCGGTACAGAAATTTTAAACGATGAATATTCAGTAGGTCTTTTCGCATTCATTTTTTCACAATTAATTTCTGTAAAACTCTTCTGAGTTAAATGTGCCTTTATTTCATCGCTAGTTGTGTCCGGTCCCAGTCCACATACATGAAAATGTTTATACGGAGTAACACCTTCAATTAAACAATCATTACCCGTTCCAATACTGTGGAGTTTCTTCTTATTCGTTTTCTAGATACTAGTATAAATTCATCATCTCTACCTTTCATAGTTTCAGCTTCCGCATCTTTCATTCTCAAATTTTCCAGATCACTATTTTTATTTCTAGCTCCTCCTTTTGTCTTCGCAGCATAACTTTCTTTGTTTTTATTTAATGTAATCTCTTCCTTTTCAAGATCAATAACCTCTCGTTTTTGTAATGTAGGTGATTCTATGTTTTTATCATTCCTTGGTTTTTGCCTGATAAGCCTCGTATTTTCTGTAGTATTTACACACTGGTTTTTACCAGACATATCTTTCTGCAGTAATGCTTTTAAATTTATTATTTCGTTTGCTAGTAAAGTATTCTGTTTGGAAAGTTCTTTTATTTCTTCCTTTAGAGGAAGTATGACTGTTTCACTAATTTGTTTTATAATTTCATCTCTCACCTCTTTTACTAATATTTCTTGAGATGAAGGTGTCGGTTGTTCTTTGTTTAAAGTCGTGCATAAAGTGCACATCGATTTTTTAAATTTACTTTCTACTTTCATAACGTTGACATCTTCTATAGATAATTTCACACACTCAATATGAAAATTACACTTACAGCTACCACTACATGTTTAGTCGTGGTATCTATTTATCACTTTGCGACACGTAGAGCAATCGAAAGGCATGTTTATATCTCGAACGCTACTCTACTACATAAAATCCTAACCATACTAATCTAACACCTAAAGATCTTAAACTGACTAACCAAATCTAATCTCAGCATGTCTACAGCTACATCTGAAAAAATTTCGAAAAGATCAGCTCCCAAAACACAATTTCCAATCAAGCAATGCGTCAAAATTGGGTATCAAAATCTGCAAAATTCTGACAAACTTGCCCTCATATAAAACTCAAATAATCAAATTGAACCAACCAAATTCCAAAAATTCTGAAATCCAGTAATCAAAATTAAGAACGCATTTCCAAAAAATCTAAACTCAACCGATCAGATCTAACTCGGAAATGCTAATACCTATAAACAAAAATTTCAAAAGAGCTAATCCAAAATATGAAGATGGAATCAAAGAATGAGTCAATCCTTTCTCCTAATTATTAAATTATTAAAATTAATTAGAGCTAGCTAACAAACACCTGCTGTTATGTGGGTAGCTTCAATGATGTTACAATTATGTCAGAACATTACATTCTGTGAATTAATGTATTCTACAAGTTTTGTTTAGAGACACTACTTGTATTTATTATAATATACATACATTGGGTCGCCAAGTTATGTAAAAAAAATAGAACAACGTCGAGCTACGTTTCATGTCCTAATAGTGAATATATGATTTAACTATATGTATATGCATATATAATGTGACGGTATTTTTCACCGTAAATTTAGTGAAAAAACTTTCACTCTATAGCTGGTTTTACGCATATACATACATACGTTCAGTATCGGTAATGATGAACTTGACCCGCTTAAACAGGCATAGATTTCATCACGATTTTGACAGAAAAACAAAGCGCAAATCGTATGTCATTGTTGAATATAAGTACGACAGTGACGATAGCTATTTGTAACGGAAATACAAATTATACGGACAGAAACGCCTAGAGGTTCCTTATTGCATTCTTATAAAAAATATGCCGAACTTACATCATTTACGGATTATCTCATGTTATTACATGTCATTACATTACTATAACAGAGTATTAAATGATACCCATCTACCTAAAAAATACCTATAAATTGCATTGGCATTCCAAATTTTCATTGCAAGCGGAAGTAGAAATTGATCAAATAAGAAAATGTATTTATATAATTTCCTGCCACATTTACCGAACAACTAAAATATTACTCCATTTTTATGAAAATACTCCAAATATCAGGCTTAAAAAAATGTATACGTAAACCCGGTAATGTGTACATTACCTAACCGGACACGATAAAGTGAGAAAGCTCAGGCCTCTTTCGAATATTATCTACATAATGTGCATCTATCTAAATGACGCACAGATTACCGGTTGAATGCTCCCGTTAATATGGAAAATAAAAAAAAATATGATGTAACGTTGAATTTCCTTTTATTACATAATAATAAAATGTTACTAAACAAAAACACATATAAACCCAAAAAATATTACTAAAATTATGAAAAAACAATTGAACAAGAAATTACTTATTGCACAAGCTATGGATTAATGACAGTTTGTTTTTAACATTTTTTGACTCCTTGGCCTAAACCAACCAATTATTTTCTTACAATATGACGTAAATACGTCCACATTACGAACATCTTTTATAAGAAATGTTTCTTGGCGAACGCTAAATTGCGATCTGGCATATAGATGTTTTAAAATGCCCGTTTTAATATAAATTTTGTAAGAATTCATCGACCATTTTAGTAGTAACGCAAGTATTGCATTATTGATATCAGACAATTTCGGTTTTTATTTTGGTCAGATTGGCTTTTACGGATTCTACACAGCGGCTTGTTACCAAAACCTTTATCTTCAAGTTGCGTTTCACGACAAATGACATGAACAAATGGGTTACATTCATCACAGGTGTGTTCTGCTGATGCTTCTTTAGAACATACCATACAAGTAAGGCATTCTTCTGCAGAAGACCGTTCGTAACTGGGAAGCTAGAAGAAAGCTTTTTGCATATATGATTGCAATCCTTTATTGATTATAGTTTTTTGCGTACCGTAAAACTGGGCGAATGGGGACACTGAGGTGAATGGGGACAAAAACCGGAAAAAAAGTGTATAGCGTTATTTACTACTTATTTATATAAATTAACATAATTTACGTAATTTATTCTGATAGAGGGATTTTACTCTTACCCTTATTTGACCAAATACAAAAAATTTGCCCAGTGTAAAATATGCATATAAAATATTTATATTTGTGATAGATCTTAAGTAATTTTTGCGTACAATAAGAATATTTTTTTTTTATGTTCTCTTACGCTATCTAGCCATCATCCTAAAATTACCTAAATAATTTCCATATTTTCTCGGGGCCACTTTAGTACGTAACATTAAATTTATTTCTGAAGTTGTACTGTAAACCCTTCCAGAGATGTGGACAAGCGCCATTCTTAGTTGGCCATCCGATACATACAGGGATAACATGGATTACTTTTGTATCTGAAGACATACAGAGGCTGTTTACGTCTCTAACAAACATACCAGTAGACGAAACATTGAAGATCATCAAACATAACATCAGAAGAACTACGGGTAGATCTGATACAACTTGCAAAGCTTTACCAAACCTCATCGTACTTCTTCTGGAAGAGAAACTTTTATAACCGAGTAACGAACCAGTACGAAAGAATCGGAGGACCACCATTATCATCTGCCATCGTCAACATCTTCATGCAAGCTGTCAAGCAAGAAGCTATTGAAGTCAGCGCTCTAAAACTGAAATGTTGATACAGATATGTGGACAACACTTATTTCGTCGTATGATAGCATAGATGAGAAACATTAGATGACTTGTTACAATATTTGAACAGACAAAACATGAATTTACACTTTACCATAGAGATTGACAATAATGCCACCTTAGCTTTTCTAGATGTATTAGTGAAACACGACAATAATAATAACATAAGCCATATATCGTAAGAAAACGCACACTGATCGATATCTACACACTATAGGTACTTTCTATTTAACACTGATCAGCGAACAAAACCGGTTTTGCTCGAACGAATTATGTTCTATTTAAAAAATTTGAATTTGAACATAATATTTTTCTGTTCAGTATGTTTAAAACGAACATAACCTCACTTCTACGTAAGTACGCGTTGTGTGGTGTAAACAAATCCCGTTCTTCTTTTGTGCGTTCCTTTCGCAATGCTAGTTGCTGAACATGTTCCTAATAAACATTGATCACGCTTTGCAAATCATGATCCAGAACTTTCACAAATAGAAAGCAGCTTATGTCACATCACCATCCGTAACTAAAAGATTTCTTATAAACACAACAGCTACTAACCAAAGATATACTGCAAAGACAAAAGAAAAAGGAATGAGGACGTAGGTCAACAAGAACCGCAAATCTATCCTACATCGTTAGAATAACCGATTATAGAAAAAGTTAGAAAAAGAGAATATTACCAAACAGTTCAATACTGTCAAGAAGAGAGAGCAGCAACTTGACATCTACCATTAAAATGGGATGATATCATTGGTTTTACTGCAATTCTTGTTTTTTCGCTTTTCCGTTTTTGTTGACAAAGTTCGCACTAGTTTATTTTGTTGATTTAAATCTTTTATCATTTTGTTTCTACTAGTACAATTGGGCGTACTAGTAGTAAATGGGTTAATTGTCTAACAATTCCTCAGTAACAGCTATATATTTTCTTTTAGATCTTGTAATGGTTTAATGAATTTTTTACCTTGTAAAGTCAGCACATTATAATGTTCAAGTATCCGATAGTTTCGAGATCATGTTTTTAAGCTTTTATTCGTGTTACATTTTCTACTAAAGAATAGTATTTTTCTTTTGATAACAAAATATTGGTTCATTATGAATCTTTACTTAGAAGATTTTGCGTTGAATTTATCTTTCATATTTGCCTACAATCTCTAGTTGCCTGCACTGTCAGGAGCAAAAACTAAGTAACTCGTTAACATGATTACGCGGGGTGTACGCAGTAGGTACTAACCATTTAAAACCAGACTATTGCTTTGGCACCAGTCAACCACAGATGAAACACACCGATCAGCCAAAATTGACATATAATGAAAACTATCGCCGGAAACCACCACTTGGTGGTGTAGGTATCATCAGCAAAAAAATGTAAGGGTCCAATAATGGAATCCTGAGGCACTCCACACCTTACAGCTGTGGGCTTAGAAATAGAAGAATGGCTTCCAAAATGATGCCAGATGACAATTACTTGCGTCCCGTCAAATAAATATGATCTAACCCACTCAAGACAAACCCCACGTACACCAAAGCAATAAAGACACAATAAGTAATGATCTACTCTGTCAAATGTCTAACTTCCACTCACACAATTTCTTTTATCAAGACTTCATAAATACAATTCAACGACTTAAAAATGGCATTACTAGTTGATTGAATAGAACCAAACTGATTACAATATAAAAGTAATGAAACCTTAAGAAAATTGAATAGCCTTTTATACATTATTTTCTGAAATATTTTACTAAAAACAGATAGCAACGCTAAAGATTTAATTGGATATATTATTTCTATCACTCTTTTTAAATACTGCCTCTTTAATAATGTTTAATCTAGAAGAAGAAAAGGAACCATGTAAACACGACGCCGACGTATTCACTAATCTGATATTACATGGAATGCCGTCAATACCCGGCGATGCCTGTCTTGATACTGACATAATAAGACATGTTCACGAAATAAAGCAGCCAAAGGTTAACTGCAATATCAACAACCTAGGAAAAGAAAACAGAGTGGCATTATGCATTATTGGAACCGGTTTTAAGTATAGAAATGAGCACCTAGAAAAAAAAACCTCAAAGGTAGAGAGGAGAGGCTTAGAGTATACCTCTGAGATAATATTCCTGGTTTGAGACAGTCCAAGATATTTCTTGGAAACTACAACAAGCATAGAGCAAAGACCTTGCGAGAACTAAGTAAAACAGACTACGCATCCTCACAGGTTACCTTACAAAGCATTGCCACCTCGCAGTTTATTAAAGCTTTTAATCTGGATGGAAAGCTCTGAGAGCGGGCAAACCGCAGCAGCTTACAGCTCATGCAAGGGGCACGGTTTTTTTTTGACATACGTTCCATCGTCCATCAAAATGTATCTTTCGCGATTGTTAACTAAAAATTTGTTCAATAAAAGAGCATCAAACTTCACCCTTTCTAATTACGTGGCAGTTCTTTTTGGCGTTTTTATTCCCCTTGCGTGACTGCAAGTCATTTCTTTTCTTGTCATTCTGCATATTTCTTTGCCAAATGTCATGATGACATAGATCGATTGCTTGATATATCAATGCCTGCAGCGATTAAAACCATTCTTACCTTTACACTGTACAAGCAATGGAACGTGGCTAGTTTACTTCGTGAACAGTCCTTAATATTATAAACTTCAGTGGCATTAGTAGGTACATTCGAAAGACATTGAATTAGGACGAAACATTATAGAATGTTTAAAAGTTGAACCGTTAGTAGAGATACCGTTAATAATAGAAAAGTAATCATTAAACACTTCACAAAGTTTAGGCGGGTCATTTGCCAAATTATTATTAAGTCCTTTCGGTCCTCAGAGGCTGTTTCGCCATGGATTATCTTCCATACAGTTTTAGATCTATTATCAGAATTGGTTTCCCAATTATCATTAAACCTACGTTTAGTATCCTTCAGCTTATGCTTATAAAATATTTGATTATATAAATTATTATAATTATGCACAGAAATGCGTCCATCATTACTGAGGTCAAACAAGATCTTGAACAGATTGGAAAGCTCCTTAATCTCAAGAGTAATCCAACTTTTAAGCTTATTTGTAAAAGAAAAACGTTGAAGAGGAAAAGCAATATCAAAATGTTAAAAAACAGCATTCAAAAAAATACTAAAGTTATCATCTAAAACGACACCATAAGAATATCAACAAGTTCATTTGATATACAATAATTAGTATATTTGATATAATCTAATGCATAAAATAATTTTCAAAATACGACGGTTATCCTTCTCATTTAATTTTTCTCACTTTAACGAACGAGTACTCATTACTCTGCGCATTAACTATGTACATAGATAATGTCGAAAACATGGTCACCTTATAGAAAATTTCAACTTTAATGGGTCTGCTTAGGTAATGTACAGATTGCACTGTCCATCACAATTTTCATGCTGATTCTGAAACTAATTTTAAATTTGCTCCATCACGTCAGGATTTTGTGAAATTTTTGTAAATAGCTTTTTCAAAAAGTACATTAAATTAACTCAAGCAGAAATACTAGGATCTAGACTTCAAGGATAGAAGCTGTTAGCTTCGCGAAGACATATTTCTGCGTATCGTAGAAACCAGTCAGAACTGTCACAGTATTTTTCAACCGAAGAAGGTCTTTCATTCTGCAATAATGTCGATGATTTGAAGCTGACATTAGGTCATCAACACAACCCATAAGAACGGCGTTGTTTTATTGATGCCTCGAAATTGAGTTTGAAAACTGTCCTTCACATAGGAAACGTTTATCCATCAATCCCGGTTGGCTACGCAGTTCATATGAAGGAAACGAATGAAAATATGATTCATCTTCTCGACAAAGTTAATTTCAAAGTTTACAAATGGCATATCAGCGCTGACCTTAAGGTTGCAGCAATTCTACTCGGTTTACAACTGGGGTACACAAAGCGCTACCGTTCTTTTGTGAGTGGGACAATCGATCGAGAAATTCCCACTACGTTATTAAAGATTGGTCAGTCAGAACTTAATATATTCCTGGGCCAAAAAATATACTTCTTAAGGCACTAGTGGAACTAGATAAAATATGATGAAGAATTTTATCAAAGCAATCGATAAGGACGGTCGTCGATTCCAATACCTTCAACAAATATTTCCCAATATTTCAAATGCAAAACTTAAAGAAAGATTTGTTGTAAGACCCCAAATTATACGTCTACAACAATATGCGCACTTTGAAGAGACTTTAAATGATCTGGAACGTGGTGCTTGGTATGCTTTTAAGAGTGTGACCCAACATTTTCTAGGAAACACAAAATTTGACGATTGCATATCAATTGTTAATGCACTTCTTAGAAGTTACCATGAACTGGGCAGTAACATGAGCCTTGTTGGAGTTTGATATCAGTAAGTACCGTAGAATAATATGAAAGAAAAGTAAAAGAAAAACATTTTAAGACAGAACGTTTGTACCAAATCCTGACATGCCAGAATAAATTTGTTTTTATTGTTATTATTGCGACTGTAAGAAAAAATAAAACTGTATATAGTTACGAAAGAAAAAATAAAAAAATTAAAATTTGTTGTCTAGTGTTAGCTAAGTAATATGCATACTAACGACTTCGGCACTTTAGCGTTAACATATACATATATGAATGTTTTCTACACTAATTAAAAACTTTCAAGCTTTGTTAAGTGGAACCAAACTTTTTCTCTGATTGTAAGTGTACGATTAAAACCTTCATAAATCTGTTCAAGGACCAAATTAAAAAATTACGTTGGCTGATTGACAATGTAAAATTGAATTAAGAAAAGAACTACAATCTACTATCATTTAAAGCATATCGATTATTAATCAATATATAACAGGCCCGGATTTAGGATTACTTTCAATTCGAAATATATTTTTTTAACATTTATTACTAAAATTATTACAAGATATCTATTTTTACTATCTTTAATTCCGACATACAAATTTATTATTATTTTCTCATTAGAATTGATAAATATTTTCTTCATTTTATTAAACGAATTACAATTAATATAACCCTGCCTTAAAATTTTGTAATGAATTCAATCTGTTCCATAATAACCACCCACTAGAAATCGACATTCGCAATGCGTAGCTCAAACTTCTACTTTATTATGCGCGTTTGTTTGCAACAAATCGTAATTTTAAATGAAGCTGTTAGTCATCTGTCCATTTGCATGATTCTCAATGACAATCGATGCATAATTCCTTCGGAAATGCTTTAGATTTTGAATGAACTTGTTCAATGAAAGAAACGAATACGTATAAAGGCAGTTTAAATAATCTTATTCATAAGTATGTGTGCGAAGAAATCGCCTATCTTGAAGTATTTAGATTATGTGGCCGAGAATTATAATGACGACTTTTTCCTGTTACTTCAATATCTTAACGAGATATCTGTGTTAAAGAGTGTTGTAGCGTCAGTTGTTTCCGATTGATTTTCAAGGAAATGCATTTATCGCAATTTGTGGTTAATTACAAAAATGTTTAATATAATATACTTTGTTTTAATTCTAGTTATTCAAAGGCGTTCATTCGTCAATACACTCAGTAAAGAAAAACTTTAGCTGTATTCATTTTAAAAATTTAGTTATATCAACAAATTTACTAGGAAATGTTATTAGAGTTTTCTTATAGACATTACTGAAGAATATTATTCGTAATTTATACAATACATCAATCAAACAAACAAATGTATACGCACCTTTAAAATATTTAATATTATCTCTAATATATACGAGAAAACTAATACAGTTATTTATCATTGCGTGCATAGCTATTAGTTGTTATTTATTCCTGTAATGGGTTTTAAATTATTTACTTAAGTGTCCTTAGACAAAAGAATTCAAAGCATGCTTACACGAAAAAAAAAACACAAAGAAATTATATACATATGTAGAATTATCGGACAGTCGAACAAGTTAAGGTACGAAATGAGATTCTGAGGCGAGCGAGGTGACAACCGCTTATTGCAAACATGTCCACCTACACCGCACCCAACATTTGTGTTATGATTTATTTCAATTAAATTTATACGAGCGATTTGATACGTCAATTAATTAGATAAAATTTACAATAGCTCCCTGTCGCCTTACAATTATATAGAAAGTGTAATGCAATGCTAACAAACATCTAATTAAAAATATTTTAAATTGTAATATTCCATCATTTTTTCTAGATAATTGAATTATTCCATAACGCACGACCGGCTAAATTCTTTGGTAAGAAAATTACATGTTTTGAAATATCGATTAGACGGTATAGAGATGTGACACTTTAAAATTCTCCAATATTACACATTATATCAACAATTTCTAGGAATCTAAATAGGTAAAAGATATGGTGGACATATATTTAGAGATGTTAGTTAAACTTTAACCAGCCAAAAGAGACAATGAAAATGGTGGACAAAATGGGGATAGAAAAGAAGAAGCAAGTGTTACAGATATATTGAGGATCACATAGACCTCGAAAATGTGGGAAAACAATAAGGGAGAAATTTATATCGAGGAAACCAGTATACAAGTTAGAATAAATTTTAAAAATATTGCAATAGTTTTGGTAACAGCATTATGAATGAATACATAATAATAATAATAATAATAGAATTGTAGAAGAAATTAGGAAATTTTGTAAACGTGAGCCAAAGATTATAAACACAACAAAACAAAATATTTTTATCATTATTAAAAACCTCTACGACGGCAGGAAACAAAAATAGTAAGAAAACATTTGCTATTTGGAGAATTGTTACTCTCGGTGACCAATATCCAGAGACATCCCCAGTAAAATCCTCATGAATCTCAGCTTCATCGTCAGATGTTGTAATTTGAACGATTCGACTGAGACTGAGACGTTGTAAATTTTCTGTTTCTTTTTGCATTATGTTTTTTTTAGTGAGCTCTTAGCGGTAATTTCACTTTTATTATATGTGACACCGGAAGGTTTTCTGCCGTAAAATGCTACAGGGTAATGCGATCTATAAATTCACAAAAAATAAATTCATCCCACGACAAATATTACACCATATTCCTAAGTGAGAACATAGAAATTATCTGTAAAATCAAGAAAATCTAACGCATTGTTCTTCTTTATTAACAATGACTCGGTAACCTTTTTCAACATATTTTTTTAAATAATGCACACATATTTTTTATGAAACCACAGCACTATTCCAACAGATTCAACTGACATAACATATGTGGTCAGATAAACTGAAATAACTTTACCATATAGAATACTTTAATCTTGTGTTGTCACTTGGGAACTTTATTCAGTAGAGTGCTATCACTTTCAAAGCGACGGAAAAGAAAAAACGTAAGAAATAATCATTACGGAGACAAAAGGCAAAAATTAATCAACCACTTGACAATCCCGTTTAAAATACTGATGGCGGCTAGAAACAAAAAAAAAAAGAACGCTGGAGGAGGTCTATGTAAAAAACAACAACTTCAATTCAAAGGCGCTGCGAATGAATGCAATGAAAATGGATCAAGCGTTAGAAGCGGACCACGTGGTTCCGACCTGCTAGGTCTCTTCAGCGCAACTACGAATGCAAGATCTAATTTCATCGCCCTTCACATCATAACTTTAACTGTATAACACCTCCGACAGTGGACTAATGCCAACCCATTACCTTCTAGTGGGCAGGGTGGGAAGTAGCACACTGCAAGGCACTACACAACAGAAGTCGGTACAGCAGATACTGATTTAGCTCGCACAATTCGTGGATTATCGTTTCCGCTAGATGTCTCGCACCCAATGTCGAAGGTAACTTTTAAATGTCTCAGAACATTTTTCCGGCTGTTCAACGTTCGACATTGAAGTTGTCACTAAATTGGCTCATGTTACTGATAGCATGAGCGATATCTGATCTTATGCATACAGTCAAATTCATCACCAATCCACCTAACTCTTGATAATGTAACTTCTGCACTTCTGGGTTTAAATCTTGCCTGACTTGCTCAATTTTAAATCAGAATTTATAGGAGTACTCTATAGTTTCAATTCCTCTATTCCAAATCTCTTCAGACAAACTCAGACTAACTTTATTTTGTATGCAGGGATTACGTATTATGTATGTATGTATCTACCATCTTTTTCAAATTAAATGTGAATTTTCGGCGGCCAATTCCCGTTTAACAAATGAAGGCTTTGTTTTAAAGAGAATTTCGTTTCTCCAGAAAAGAGTACAGCTTTGATTCACTTCTTCAGAGTAGTTAAATTCGCTTTAACGTAAAACCTTAATTTACTAAATACATATTTCCAGTTAAAAAAATTCGCATTTAATTTGAGAAAGGTAGTAGATACTCGTAGTAGAATAGTAGTAGATATACATATGTATGATATGTCTACGAAATGTTTGAGTTCGGTCACCCGCTTTCTCGATTGGTTTGTTTTATGTGCACGTATTTTTTGTATGATATAGTTCTGGCAAAGCCATATCGGAAAGTGACTAATGATTGTCACTTTGATAAGCTAATTTAATCAAAAAAAAAAAAAATAGATCAGTGTATGCGGATACTGCGTTGAAATCTTTGGGAAATTTGTACTTAACGTTTCACTGATCATGCAATCAGCTTCTTCAGAAAATTTTTGAAAACTGATGTTGTCTTCTGCTTCTCCTTATATAGATAATTCGCTCGGCCAATATTGCAGGGTTCTAAGCAACATAATGTTCAAATTGAGAAAATCGAGTTTGAAAATTCTAAAGGTATGATTTTAAAAAGGACAACTTATCTGATAGATTTATACATGCCTTTTGGTTCGATTGGATGCAATTAACGTACAAAAAGTAAGAAATGTTTACCAGAGGTTCTTGCAAGTGTTGCTAGAAAAGACAACATACAACTTTGTTACTGCTAAGAAAAAATACTTTTTTAGAAACGTGTATCATAGAACTTTGGAACTTGGAAAAAACAACGCATACTGAAAAAACTATATTTTTATTTAAAAGATTTCTCATTAGTAACAAACGAGTTAATTTCCCCATTATGGAAACAAAAACATTCTTATGCCAAACTGATCTTTGGTAAAAAAAAAAACCTGTATCAACACTGCAAAACCTAAACTAACAAAACAAAAAAAACATTGAATTTTTTATAAGAAACCATTAATAAACATAAGAAAGGAACAATCTTTTAAATCTTGATTACATATAGGAAAGAAAATAAATTATTACTATTTTTAGAAAAAACTTAATGTTTAAATTGTTCTTATTCTAATTCGTTATTCTCATTTTTCTTTCTAGTTCGATTAAGTGGCAGCATATTGCTGTAATATTGTAGGTCAACCTCGGGTATCCATTTAAGCATAGATTGCAAAGCTTCAATCTTATTCTGAGGTAAAGTTATTTCTTTCCTATTATTTTTTCTGAGAGTAACAGGTACGACTTCTTAACTAGCCTTGGCAGTGACATGGGTTCTAATACTTCGTCTATATAGGTCGTTTTCAATTTATTTAAAATTTTAAGTTTTATATTTGATTTCAAAAAAGCATTTTGAGAAGTCTAAACATGTTATCTTGGAAAAAGGCACTTCGTAATTCATTTTCATAGAGTATGAATAGAAATCCAAAAAGTAGTGGGATGTCATTTGTATTATTTTGTAGGATTTTCGACTATTAACTTTAAGCAAACATCTCAATAGAGAAACTGGCAAAAAATATTCTTACGCAAACATCGATCTATGACATTATGAACCACATCCACTTCTTGGATGCAGTAGTGTCCCCACACAGTAAATTTCATAATTAATCTTTTAAAATACTGAAACTTTTGCAAAATATGAACCATTGCAAAGCTCATCAGGCTATTCTCATTCTGAGGCATACAGCTATCACTCCAGAGAATAAGTTCTTCGAATTCAGGATGGTTCTACAAGACATGGTTTCATATTTTATACACAGCGCTAGCAATATTGTTGCCAGTCCGTCCATGTAAAGTCTCTGACCAAACAGCACAATATACATCTTTGGTTACAGATAAATGAGCAGTCATGTTGTAAACGCTAATTTTACTTTTGTTAAAAAAGATTTTAATGTCAGCTTTGGGACAACTCAAAACATTTTTAAGGTCGAAGCACACATCATGGGATATCATTTTCTCTATCCTCCTTTCTTTCATCTCTTATGGCCTGTTTCTCTTTAAGGTGTATGATGTACCACAGAACTTTGTTACACCAGTGTGTAGAAAAACTCAATACAACTAAATTCTATGAATCACATACAACTTTGATATTCTGATGTATTATAATTTGGCAAAGTACAAAAGTGTATGTTTTGACATAGGACTCTGTTTTTCGTTTAGTTCGACATCAACTTCGTACAAGGTTCTATGAACAATCATAACACCTTTGTTATAGCAAACATGTGACGACAATAACATACACTTTCGTAATTTTACTGTTTGTACCTACTCATTGTATTAGTGATAACCAAACACGGTTCTATGTATACACCAGACCACATATAACTTTGTAACAGTAAAGAGGAATTATTTTCACTTTTGTAACATACACTCATGTAATATTGGGGTAGCGAATATGTATATTATTTCTTCTTCGCTCCATACATTCGAAATCATTACGAAACATGCAAACTTATCAACGTGACAGCTCTGGGAAAACTTTAATGCAGTAAACAACGGTCGCAAAGATCTATGTTCAATGGATCTGGAGATCAATCACTTGGAATTGCCAACAAAATTCTGATTATATTGGGTTTGCACACAATGATCAAGACGTTTTCATAATTGAAAAGAAACATACACCGCTAAGATACTGTTTCCATTTTTATAGCTTCATAATAAGTACATACATATAACTCGAATTAAACAATTAACGTGCCTTTTGAGTCTTATTACTATTTTAACTTTTAACTTTTTTACAGACTAAAACTTCTACTAACGATAAATTAATATATCACAAAAGGAATCACAAATACACATAGTCGTAAATTTGAAAGATTTGAAAAATCGAAATCATCTTTTTAATAAACAATATCGAATCAGATTGTTGGAAATGCAGGGTGTGGCAACCGCGCAACACCCGCATACCGTTTGTTTCTTACATTGTGTTTTGTAATGTGTTAAATGTTCATACAAATCAGTTTTGTTTTATGGAAATAGTGGCCGCGAGTGCATACCGATCTTCAATCATCGACTTGTACACGCGCAACGAAGCTTCCGTTAAGACTGAGGGAGCGCTCGAGGTGATTCGCATTCGCAGAGCCGTGACCAGAATAATCAAAAGATACCACGAGCTTTAGACAACCTCACCGGACTTTACCCCAACTAGATACATTTTTTTTTATAAATTAAAATATTTTTATTTTTTGACTCTTAATTTGCAGCAGCTTAGTTTTGACACTTTTAAAATTTATAAAATTTCAATAATTACTATAAGAAGTGTACAGTCGTGTCCACGATATTATTGATATGCAGATACAATGAGATCCGCTTTATCATCTATGATCCGCTTTACAGTCGTTCGACGGTATACTAGGGAGGTACGTCAAGATACTCAAGGAGCGAATCAATCGTAATGCGCTACAAATCTGTCAGATGAATTGTCAAAGAAAAGCTGAATATGGTCGTTATCGTGTTGTATCCTCACTGACATTAACGTTTTCTTAGTACAGGCTCAAGAAAACCACTTTTAAATAAAAGCGTTTAATGAAAAATAATAATGTTAGAACAATACAATCAGTCTGCCAACTTTTTTTTTATTACTATCATGCTATGCGACGACTGTCAACCTTTCAAAAATGGCAATTCAATTAATGAAATATAAAAACTATAACACTGACAGGAATCGAAAATTGCGCCTCCACAGGTGTCAAAGACGTCTTACTAACATGATCAATGAATCGCATCTCACAATCGTCTTTTCGACGAAAAGATTGTTACAGTGTAGGCCAAATTCAACTTCCAAAACATCGGGGTGGTTACCAGAGATGTCTTGGACGCAGGGTAGAGTCGTTCACCGGGCTTCTCAACCCCAGTCGATTTTGGTATGGGGAGGGATGTGCTTTATATGCAAGATAGCCCGGCTTCTTGTAGAATCTGGAACCAAAGTCAACAAGGATTTCTATTTGGAGTATCCTGAAGAACGATCTTCTTTCCTGGAACTTTCAGCACTTATTTTTTCCATTGGTCCTTCCAACAAGCACGCAAAGCAAATATCATGCAGTAGTGATGAATGGCCAGCGTCGTCTCTGGATCTGAACCTCTTGGATAAATCTGAGGATGTGTGACTTCAAGGACTGTGGGCTCGTAATAAACAACCATACCATTCGGTATTCGGTTGATGATGAGAACCCATGCGTTCTCGAAACACGTGTCCCGAGTAATTAATCAAAGTTGTGGTGTTTGGTGATACCGATGTTTTAATTGTTTATTACGAGCCCACAGTCCTTGCAGTCACACATCCTCAGATTTATCCAACAGATTCAGATCCAGAGACGACGCTGGCCATTCATCACTGCTGCATGATATTTGACTTGCGAGCTTGTTGGAAGGACCAATGGAAAAAAATAAGTGCTGAAAGTTCCGAATGGTATTCGGTATTCGGTTGATGATGAGAACTCATGCGTTCTCGAAACACGTGTCCCTAGTAATTAATCAAAGTTGTGGTGTTTGGTGATACCGATGTTTTAATTGTTTAAATCTGAGGATACTGGCAGAAAAAGGTCAACACTCTTCCTCTTTCAAATTTGCAATCTCTCAAGCCTTTGTAGGTGAATAGGTCAATGCATGCTATATCCGATGCGTACCCCAAGCGGTTAAACCCCTCTCCTCTTTCCCCTCCCATTTATTTGTATAAGCATTTGTCGTTTGTTTAACTTTCAACTGTTTTATACGGTATTTAGCGTGTTGTATTACTTTCATCGCACCCTGTATCATTAAACTTCAACTTTAGAATTCAAAATGGACGTAAAAGTCAGATTCGTCGGCTAAAATTGCATAAGAAAATGAAAAGCGTTTACATTAACAACTTTTAAAATATAGAGAAAAATGAACAATTCGGGAGATATTGAAACTACTAACTAATGTTGGATCCTATCACACAGCGAAGATATGGACAAGCTTTTTCAAGGATAAACAACAGGATTCCTTTGTATATGCAAAAGATACGTTACATGAGCTCTATATTTTAACATAGAATTTATACTTTATCTAACACAAAATCGTAAAAGGTGTTTAAATAATCAAAATTACCGCCGTAGTATAAAATGTAGCAGCAAAGAAACAAGAATTATAAGGATTCCATATATACAACACGCACAGTATGTTTGTTCATGATTGATTTAATTATACGTGTGTTTGTGTGTTTTTCAATAACAATGTTGCCGCGATGATTTACGATTCGATCCGCAATTGTCTCACATTCCAATACCGTCAGTTGGAACATAAAGATACGTTCGACTGATAATCGTATTCAACTAGAGTGATTCACGCTCGTTATAGGCCAAGGGCTTCCATTCTCATCTGTCTAAATACTAAATAATCTCAGTAAGTTGTAAAGAAATAGAGCGTGTTATACAGCAATTGTTACACAATTGTTAATCGAAGGTATTATACGGTTTGCTAACACGAAGTCGTCAAGCATTAAAGAATGGATGTGCCTAACTTCAGATTGTTGGCTTAATTTTACCAGAACGATTATTTAAGGATGATATATGTAAGGAAAGAAAGCATAATTGTGTAATCGCATTAACAAGCAAGCTGATACAAAAAAGAACACCGTTTAACATTTTTCTTTAACAGTGTATTTAGAATTTAAATGTTTATTAAGTAACCCACTCCTAGTTGCATCAATCATATTTAAAGTTCTTCCTACTATCATTAAATAAAATGTTTACGTATATAATTAGTTGTTTAATTAATTGAAATTGATAAATTTGATACATCGTGCCAGATGTCGTAGAAAGAAAGATTCTATCTACATATACACATACAAAATTCAATCCAAAATATAATCGAAAACATTTACATTCAGAGAATTACTGCAATAAAAGGTTAAAAATAAATTTGAAACGTTGGAAATGTGCCGGATAGTGTGAATCATTTAAACAATATTGATATTACACAAGTCTTTTATATGTAAGAGATTATAGGCATTACGACTAAGTTCAAGGATAATGTAGTTTTTAATATTTCAAGCAGGACATCTAGAATACGAAGGTCGCACCGTAAATTTCGTTCGGAGTTATTTTCTTTTCGATAATCGAATTTTATTTCTTTATTGTCACCTTGCGAAAGGTTTTGTTAAAAATCGCAATATTCATGACATAATTCGCGTTACGAGGGACGCAAAAAACGACAAGGTTGTGCGCGTCGATATCTGTAGCAATAATTCCCCCAAAACTTTTATTTTTTTACGTTTTAAATCGAAATACTGTCGATAATTTCTACATCGATTCAATTTGAACATCAAGGCTGTAAATAATGCAGTTATGTACGGATAGAGGTGAAAATGTGAATGGATTTTGTACGAATTGGCATGTTCATGTGGATAAATTCACGGCAACCGTGTTATTTTTAGAATTACACTTTCTATTTAGTTAAATCTCTAAAAATATTACGGCTTAATATAAATTTTTATTGTTCTAGTTTATTGTATGTATATAAATTACGAGATATGGCGTGTAAAAAATACGAAATTTACTATCAGTAATAATGTATGTGTGTTTATAATGGAATTGTGTTATTTCACAATTTTCGAAAAAACCTGCCTTAGATTTTTAGTGCGATTCTTTCGTGGTCACTAAAAATTATACTTAAAACGATAATAAGCAAACAGAAGCAATCAATGGAAGGAATACTTTTCGACTGCACACTCTAGATAAAGTAATATAAACATGAATAAGATATCGATAATAAATTTGAACAATCATATTTAATTTTGCAAATCAATTAAAATGATATACATAACACAACAGTAACACAAACAAAACATTCTACCGGTAGCCTTCGAAGTATAGATAGCGTTTATCTGATTTGTGTCAATTATTTACCTACCATTTTATCAATCTACATACATCTACATAAACTGCGTAAGTTCCTGATTATATTATATATACAAATAGATCTAGCTCTGGTATGTGAAAAATCCAAGGAACGCTGTTGGATTTGGATTATTCATTACTATTGACAATCAGTTAAGAAACACCCACATTACTTGACGCCACAGTAGCTTTTATATTACTACATATGTAGATGGTATCAATTACGCTTCAAATATGAGAAAAATTGGAGATACGAAGATTATAATTTCTTCTCGCTGTTTCTTTAATAGTTGTATTATAATTTGGAATTCTCAAAATAACTTAGATAGTTAGAATTACACAAATGCCCACCCTTGGTTACGCCAATTTCAACTTTCTTCTCCCCTAATATTAAAGTGCAAAACATATCCTTGCTCTATATATAATCGCGAAAGAAATATCAAACTATATCCTGTGCGTGGGTGATTAGGAACCATTACTGCTAGTTATTCACAAGTAGTCTATATAATATGCCGGTCCTAGACCGCCAATTTATGCACAACCATATTTAGCTTTATTCTCCTCTTTTTTGAGGTCAAAACAACTTATAATGCTTAACAATTTAACAGTCTATAAACGGTACAAAAATTTGTGCTAAATCATCAGTAATTCCCTTGAAAATGCATAAAAACAATTATTTTTGTAAACATTTATCCCAGATTTTATCCATAAATTTACAGTCACACATTTGTTCGTTCAGAAGTTAAAATTGTATAAAAAACTGAATTTATTTCATCACCACCAAATTGTGAACGAATATAAACACCCATATTCTTTGTTAATTTAGCACAATTATGTTATAAAAAATTATTAGCATATCTGATCGTTCACATATAAAAATTAAATAAAAAATTGACATTATTTCATCGCCACCAAATTGTGAACGAGTATATGTCATGTACTTGATGTGTTACTACCAGGAAAGCATTTTAAAGTGCACGTAAACATGAACATAACGTAAACATAATAATTCTAGTAACATGTCTAACGTCAAAACAATAAGTATGTTAAAAGTCAAATTTTATGAAAAAAAATTCAATAGAAAATAAATAGGTATGTAAATGAAAAATAAAACAACAGATACTGAAAAAAGTAAATTTATTTCATGCACATAACACCAAGTTTAATTATTACGTAGATGAAGTTGATAATGCTGGGGAATTTGCAGGCATCAAAGGAGGCGATGGTGTTGTTATTGGGGTATTGATAGGCTGCACATTTCTCTCATGATATTGCCTATCAAAATCGAATATTACAGTTTGTATAAAATAATTTAAATTATAATCACACAAATTTAATGGTTAATGATAAAAACGTTTATCAAATCAATAGTCATTAAAAAATAAGTCCAAAAAAGGAAAATGTTGGGGATTGCAACCAAACACGGATGTTACTGTTACACTGATGAAGAAATAAAGATATTTCGAAAGCTTTGTTAATATAAAAATAGAGATTTAACTACATATATCTTTTGGTTGCAATCCCCAACATTTTCTGTTTTTGGACCTAACGTAGTATTCAACCGTATACTTCCACAACAAATTAAAAAATAGAGTACATTCTTAAAAAATCCCACTTTAAAGTCACTTATATTTTTTTAAACAAATTATTTTGATGGTTTGTTAACCATCAGAAAATTCATAATCATACCTGTGATAAGAAAAAGTAAGTATATATTTCTGCTTACCAATATGGAAATACCAATTTCCAGAAATTATTTTTGTCATCGCTTCTACCAAAACGTAACTTAATATACAGTTCTTCCTCGAAAAATTCAAAGACAGATGGCCCTAGGTCGTAGCTGCAGGGACAGCATTTTTTCTTCTCTAATACAAGTGCTTCTCTTCTATTATCTACATAGTTAATGAAAATCTTCTCATCAGTCACGTGTATTTCCACGTCTCTGTGAGGCGCATGGTTCACGCTGACCGACATTTCTCTGAAGATATTCATATTGAACTGGGACCGTTTTAGTTTAACCATGATCTAAATAAATCTATATTTTCACAAAAATACTGGTAAAAAAAGAACATACATACGTTGCAAAAAATTCTTTGGTCGTTTCTCTTAGTTTTTATTATGACACACACACACACACAAAGCCCGGACACGACACAAAAGTAGAGACAGAGAACTCTGCATAGGCGCTACCAGAGATAATCGAGAAAGGAAAGTTCAGTATTACCCTTGTTTATATATATTATAGTTAGTCAACGGGGTTATTGTACAGTGCTGCCCTCAAACCTGTAAATTTGCTACTAGGGGTTATGAATGAAAGTGGGCGTAGCTTGTATTTTTATAATTTCTAGGCTCATTTTTAGCTTTCTTTCGATATTAAAATTTTATAGATTATGTTTATTGTCTGGAATAGGTTATGTATAGTTACAATACATCTACAATATGTATTTCACAATTATTTAATCTAATCCCTTCTTTCAGGTGCTAAGTAAAATTAAATTAAAAGAAAACTTGACAAAAATATACTATTTTACCGTATAACTATTTTCATCATTCTATCTTTTGGATTACAACCCAGTCAGAATATATTTATTTTATATCATAAACAGCCAGAAAAATTATTTTTAAGATATATTGTGTATATGAATGTATTGCCAAAAGATATTTACATTGTAAATGGTAGTTACAAATTATGTGCACTAATATTTACTCCACAACGAGTAGAAAGTTATAAATTTTCATATTATCAAAAATAGTAAGCAGTTGTACGTATTAAAAATTAAAATAAGTAAAGTCCAGTAAAAAGTAAAACATTTATTCGACAACATAAATATAACGGCAAAAACCAAAATAACAAATACGAAGTTAACTTAGATGATGATACACAGGATTCTTATTTTACATCTCAGTAAAAAATAATAAAAATATAACAAAATTATTTTTATTTTTAATTTTTATAAACGTTCTACACGACATTCAAATGAAATGGAATACACTGACGTTTCTGAGACAGGAGAGCAGACATAATTTCGTAAATAAGTTTTGTGAAATGCAACGTACTCTGTTTGTTGTCACTTGTTTCGGGTTACCCTGGTTTCATTGGCCGACTGATAGTTGGCTAATGCAGAAAACGAGGTATCTTTTCTGCAGTAAATACACCTATAAAAATGCCCAAAGAAGGATACGAACAGTACGAGGAAGTTGTTTGAGTTCGTCTCCAATAAGAGTAGCATTATGTTGTAAATTTCTCTCGTTACTAGGGTGCATCCAAAATTGTCTGTTTCTCCTAATGACTCTATTTCGCTGTCTGCGCTTTGCCTACTACAAGAAAAGCACGTCATCTTCCTCGAAAGATCTGCAAATACTCTAGATAAATGTGTATACGCAACAAGTATATATAAGTTTTCCTGATGTATACTAACCAGGACATTTTTTTTCATCTTTCACATACAAATTTCATGAAATTAGTTTCTCCAGTGTGTCCACCGGCCTTAAGATTATGTTGAATGATTCACTACACTTAACCGAATCTACCCAATACAAAAAAGTTCTTAAAAAGTATATCAAAAATTTTGAAAAGCAACACTAAATTTAACACCATCTAAAATAAATGAGGAAAAATCAGATTGCCGTTGTTTGGATATGAGATCATGATCTATCCCAATCTCTGATATCACCATAAAGCACCCCTATTGGCTCTCAGCTTTTACTATAATAGTTATTTACGATACAAGTGTTAAAAGTGCATTTTATTTCACGAGTTAAAAGTTTGCGACGCGAGCGTTAGCGAGTGTGTATACGTGTATTGTACACTATTTTTTATACAACTGTTTATATTTAATTAAATGAATTAAGGTTTCTACAAAATTTTTTGACATTTTGTCGAAAATATTAAATGTATCACGAGTCAGAGGTGCCAGTCCCGGTAACGCACTGATATTTGAGAATTAAAAACGTCAAGAAAGTTTTGTTGATGTTTTTTATTCCCATTAAAATAATAAAACTGGATCTTGATGAGATTGATGATGATGCCCAATAAATCCATATTATATAGTAATTGTTGGAATGCTAATGTATGTACATATATATCAATATTTACATCAATAAAGTAACTGTCATTAGCGTTATAAACATTTTCGCACTAGTGTTAAAAGTATTTTATAAGACGCTTATGTTAGTAGTCAATTTTTAACCCGGTTAGCTTGCGTTAAGAGTGTCACTTTACAGTCAGTTGTATAAAAATCGTATTTTACGCCATTTATGAATGGCGACACATTACCCAATGCGCCCCCTATCAATCACCCTCGCGAACTACCAAACGATTGAATAACTATAAATATATAAACAAGGGTATTACCGACAATGGCGACATTTTACGCCCTCTATGAAAGTAGTGGAACTAAAATTGCAAAGCGCCTTAATTCAAATTAAATTTGTATTCTTTGTCAATTAGAAATAAAATAATTTGCTGTTTCATTACATTTCCCAAAAAATACAACTTTTTGATATTGGAAAAACACAGCAAAAAGTTATGTACTTATGGGAAATGTAATGAAAAAGCAAATTAGTTCATATTTAAATACAATTCAATATAATTAAATAGCTATTAGGTATATACATATACATATTTATGGAAATCGGTGCAGTTTTTCGCCGGAAGAAAAATTCAAGTCTGATTATATATATGCTTTATTTTCTTCGACTATTTGAATACTTATTTTGGCAATGTAAAAATAGTAAGTCAGATTTACATATTCTGCTTGGCTTTACAGATTAGGTTGGATATAATGATTATAATGGTAGTTGAATTTAACATTATTATAATCCTTTGAATATTACTCTTTATTTGTATTAATATAAATGGTTATTACAATTAAAAAAGGCTCATCGATAATTCTACAAAATAAATCAAAAATAGTTGAAGGAGGTGAAATAAATGTTGGTTTTGTAAATATTTTAATTCCCATATTAGCTGCTGCAGCTGGACCAGTATTAGCAAATATTTTAAATAAGGTTGTTGACACAATAGATGATAAAATAAAAGGTAGGTCATTAACATTAGAACTTCCTAATCAACCTCCAATTCCTTTAAAGAAGATATTGTCTCAAAAAGATAAAGACACAATAGAAAAAAATGTTAGAGCACTCATGAATATGAACAATAAAGAGGATTCCGATTGTGATGACGATGTACCATTGTTATGTTTTGATAAAAGCAAACAAGTTGAAAATATTAATGCAACAGAAGAAATTAAAAAATTATTAAATATACAAGATCCTCGATTATTCGAAACAAAATCATAAATATTTTTTCTCTGATCAATCTATTGATCTCACAGACTTGTCATCTGACGTAAAGTAACAAACATATAAAAATAACAAACACCACCAGCCACAATTTACATCATTAGAGTTTTGAAATTTATAATTATTATGGGTAACAGTATAAATTTTTGGAATTAGAAATTTAACAGTATAAATTTTTGGAATAAGAAATTTTTCTCGTAATGAATTACCAAATGAATCAAAGAAATTCACTAATTTATTAGTATTATCTATATACATAGCAACCCAATGTGTACCACCACCACTCCAATCTAAATTAAAAATATTATACTTATTCGCGATTCGTCGCTCAGTCCATGACGTTAAATGATCTTTTCCGTATGTTAACAATTTATCTGAAATTACGTTTATTTCCTGGTTTGTAATTGATTTAAAAATATTTTCCAATTCAATATTTGATAATAATATCTTATTATCACTTTTACATTTATCAATTAAATAATTCAAAATAATATTAGGTGAACCTTTGACGTTTGTATTCTTCATTTATAATACTTTGAATAACTGCTGAATATACGTCTGTGACTGAGAAGCGAAGCTTTCATTATCACTTATAACGTCTGTTTGTTTAGCACCATCTGCTCCTGCATTTTTATAAGCTTTATAAATTTCATTTGCATTCCTAATATTATTTTTGTATTCATCTTCAGTATTTCCACCAACTGCTTTCAATCTGTTTTTATATTGTCTAAAGGATTTGTAATCACATAATTTTGTTGGGAAACAAATACCATTTTTATTAATTGTATAGAATCCAGTTTTACTATAATTCTTTAAACATTCATTAATTGTTTTATCATCAAGAGTAATAGAATTTTCCAAGTCACTTATTATACTTTTATGAGTAATTATTTCACTATAACTTGATTTCGTTCCAGCTGGTATAAATGTACCAGTTTGTTGAATATATATTACGTGTTGCTGTCTATGTCTTCCTTTTGTGAATAATTTTTCTGCTAAATCTGTTATACCATTTTCTTATGCGCATCATCAAATATATTAAGACTGGGTGTTCTTAATTCATTTGGTATACTATCTCTTTCGTATCTACATATATTAAAATAAATAAAAGCTTCTTTACATAATTCTTTAATTACTTGAATATCTTTTTCCAATTCATTTCCATTAGGTAAAAAATAATTTATTTCTGAAATTGATTTCCTTTCCATACCAAATATTATTTCTTGAGCAGTTGTTGATTTACCAGATCCAGATGGACCTATAATTATTATTCTTTTTGTTTGTGATAATAATTCACCACCCATTTTTCTTTCAATTAATGATCTCAATCCAAAATTTGTATTATCGTTATTATTAAATAAGTTTTTCTTTGGTCGGCCACTATTAGTCATAATTAGTATTAAATAGTATTTATTAATAATTAAATAAATATAGAAAAATATATTTATAATAAATGTGAGTAATGTTAGTGTTAGATATTATACACATTTACCAAAGAGAGTAATTCAAATATATTAATAAATAAATCAATAGCAAAATCATTGAAAAATATAATAAATACAAAAGATCAATGGACTGCAATAAGTTATGCAAAAAATTATTATAAAATAAATTTAGCAACCGAATATTTAAATAGGCTGTCTAAAGAAAATATTTCCAAAAGAAAATTTGTGAAAGAGAAAAAAATTTCGCAAAAAACTTTAGATTTAGCATTAATATTAATTAAACAAGATCCAAAAATTAAATCAACTCAACTAAACCTTGATACATCCACATGTTCTAATTCCCATATAAATTCTATTGGGGTTGGGTCGCATTCGTCCGCAGTTGTCCGCAAAAAAACGCAAAAGAATACAAAGAGATTAAAAGACAATCCAAGTACATCAGATGATCAAAATTTTGAAGAAAATTTTAATAAGTCTGTAAAATCTTTATCTAGTAAATAATGTCATTGATTGATATTACAGATAAAAATCAATTGAGAATTATACAAAATAAAATTAAAGCTGATTGTATTGAATTTAACAAATTATCCGTTGGTTCAAAATCAAAAGCGTCAGAACAATTATATACTGAAAACAGAATTTTAAAAGAATTAGGAATTGCTGCAGTTGACACAATTGAGAAAATGGATGAAGAAATTGGATATAAAAAATATATACATATATATTTTTATGATTATATAGTAATTCAAATAATTCTTTGTGATTATTTTCAAAACTTGTATCAATCATTTACTTCGATGAAATTATAACCATATAGGACAGTATTCATTTATCAATTAAAATTATTTTATCATCATATGGTGATAGTGCAGTCTTAGTCGTTTTTTGGGTATACAGTTTTAAATCCTTGGATACAATATTATAAATTGTCTCTGTTGTTACTTCATTATCAAATAAGCAATCTTTATACATTTGAAAGTTTAATTTTTCAATATTACATTTTTTTATTCTGTTACATACTTTTTTTCTGTTGATACTATTTCATTGTCTTTCATAAAATCATATCTAAATGTATACATTTTCGATCTTAGACCAACAAATTCTCTAATCGGTATTCCTTTGTATTCGTCTTTAAATAAACCAGGTACTTTATTATTTTCTTTATGCATACAATCAATTGTATAATCATCTGTATCAAAATGTTGTATATTTTCTTTTATATCTATAACAGTTTAATTTTATCATTATATTTTGATTTTAATATGTATAATGTATAAATATATATATATGTATATGTGTATAATAAAATTTATACATTAATAATTTTGATAATTCTAGTACAGCAAATCCACCATAAATTGGTTTATTTAGTTTTACTTTTGTTTTCTTCTTATATAAAAGTACATTATTTTCATCTATTATCCTTCTTGTCTCATATTCTTTATGTTTACAAAATTTATAAAATGTGTTTATTAATTTAAAATTACATCTTTTTCTTACATTTTCCATCTGTTTTCCATGAACAGAATTATTCATCAACTTGTAAAAATCTTTTTCACAATCATTATTTGCCTTCTGTCTTAATTTTGTATTTAGTTCTATATATGGTTTTAACCATTTCTTTTGTTTAAATGATATTACTTTTTAATATTCTTTAATATTATTCCTTGATTAATACACTCTTTTAACATTCTATAATCAATAATATAATCTGTTTTTTATTTTAATGTATTATTTATTAGTTTTGTTCCAGCGCTTTGCTGCGAGATCCAAGAAGGATCATTACTGATACTACCAATTTTTTTATCAATTAAGTCTTTTTGATAATTAGATAGTTCATCAATTGATGGAGAATAGTGTTCTGGGTAATCTTTAAATTTATTATGTAATTCATTTGGAATTTCTAAATCAACTACAAACGTATATCCGCGATCTCCATGGTCTGATAAACTTAATATTATATCTTTTGTAAAATACCCACACTCTTCTTCTATAAAATCACCGATTGGTAATTCTTGACTCAGAGCATATCCATATAAGTTATTACAATCTAAATGCATTATATAACTAATATGTTTCTTACTATTATATATTCGTTTTTCTTCTGCTTGTTCTTTTGTTAATTTCACAGATTTATTTGTCTTTTCATCATAAAAGTAACAATTGTTTGCTATTGCATGTCTATGTGGAATCATTGGTATTCCACCTCTAATTCCATTTTCATACAATTCATATAAGTATTGATTATTAGTTAATTCTAATTCTTGACTTGTTATTTTAATGAAGCTGCATCTGATAAATTTGGTGCACTTATGTAATAAACTGCATCTAATTTATAATTTTTATAACATGTTTTTCTAAAGTTGTCAAACACATCTTTTAAAAGAATTGTATCTAATTTTAAATATAAATCATGATATTCACCAAAATTTTTACAATTAAAATGTTTATAAACGTTCACTGCAAAGTTTAGATCATGATCACTTATATTTTTATCTCCTAATAAGGTGTATCAATCTTTCTTCTCTAATGGTAATTGTTCACTAAATTTTTGATATGAATCAACCCACTCATATGGATATACTCCTTTCTGTAATACTAAATGTAAATCTTCTTTTTTAAATTCTTTTAAAATATTTTCAAACTTTGAATAATCAACTGGTTTTGTTACCTTGTTATTACACATTTTACAATTTGCAATTATTTTTAAAATATTTTTTTTTGTAATTGGTTGATATTCTATTATAATATGAGCAATAACAATTGTTCAGTTGTGCTACATTTTTAACTGCCTTATCAAGTGATGTATTAATAAATCTAAATGTATCAATAAATCTAAATTCAATTACAATTTGTATATCACCTTTATTAATTATTTTTGTTTTACTTTTACATTTTTTACATTTTTCAATTATTTCATTATAATATTTCTTTTTACATTTTGTACATTTAGATATGTCACAAGATTGTTTGTATTCATCAACAATCACCTTTTTTGAAAATTGTATTTAATCTTCTTTGGGATTTGGAATGAAATTTATATCTGAATAATGTTCAGATAATTTTAGAATCCAAGTCAAAAATATCATGGAATCATATTTTAAATTTTGAATTTCTATTGGTATGAATTTTGGAAGTTTTAAATTCAAATTACACGAATTACAAGCAGCTCCTCTAAATTCCCCAGTAATATGATTGTAATCTCTTACTTTATATAAATTATCTGTAAATTTTTTATTACAAATATAACAGTTATTAGATTCTGTAAATTTTTTCATTATTTCCGGTTTCCATATTATTTCTTTATTAATTCTTCTAATCTCATTATATCTTTTACTAAAATCAATCAGTGAATTGTTAAATAATTTCATTAATTCCTCTATGTTATCACTTCTTATTAATTTTGTTTCGTCTATTGTATTAAAACAGAAACTGTTTGGAATATGTTCATGAATATATTCAGATTTTTTATCAACTTCTTTTTTAATTTTTTTTAATAAACACTCAAAGTCAAGTGTAATTGTATATGGATGATATAATTCAGCTCCACAAGTTTTATATGATCTAATGTTATTATTTCAAACTTTTGCTTATTTTCAAATTTATCATGACATTTTAAACATATATTCATGTGTTTATCTCTTTTATGAATTTGACCGTTTAATAATGCACTTAAATTTTTAATTCCAACACAATGTTCATCATATTCCAAAATGTTTACATGTTTTTCAGTTTTTCCAATTTTATTACTTGATATAAATAAATCAACTCTAGTATCATCTCGTACTTTGTATATATTAATAGATGTATTTAAAAAATCTTCATATTTTGATACATTTTCTGATATTAATTCTAATGGATAATTCATATTAAGACATTCATATTTTTCTATATTATATCTTGATGGACTATCAGTATGATCTTTAACATGATTTAGAATACTTTCTAATGCATATTCAAAACATCTTAAGTTTTCTTGTTTATCACATTTGAATCGATTGGTTTTTATATTTTTCACATTAATACATTTCTTAGTAGTGATATAACTTGGTAATTGCTTATAAATACCACCACGTAGAGGAGTATACATACTTGATTGTAAATCTGCATTTAAAACACGATCAAATCTAATCTTTGTATTTTTTGCATTAAATCCTTCAAAATTTCTTATTATTGTATTTTTCATTTGTGTTAAAACTGATTTGACTATAGATTTGTTCATAATAGTATGTATCTTTGATGAAAAATGTCTCTTCCATAAATCAATAACATTACCTGATAAGTCGTATTCTTCATATTGAATAACTGTAACTAATTGAATCCTTATGCTTTTATGTTTTTTTAATTAATTACTTAATATTAGTGTATATATTAATAATTTTATCAATAACATAATCTTTATTTTATATAGATAAGTATATAAATTATGTTCTTCACTGTCACAATAAAATTGATAGTCAACAACAATTTCTCCCCAAGAACCTCTTGCTCTGACTACTTTTACATCTTTATCAGGTTCTATCAATTGTGGTAATTTATCTAGATCTTTTCTTTTATTATGTATTCCTTGTTTTCTTTGTCTTGGTTTCTGAATTACATCATCATCAAAATTAAATTCATTAATTTTTTTCGTAAACCTCTATATGGTAGTTTGTTTTGAATACAGTATTTTCGTACTTCATTAAACTTCATTTATTACAAAAAAAATCATTCAAAATTTTTATGGTCTAGTCATTTTATTTTAGTTTATTAAATTTTCAAATTTATTGTAATTAGAAACGTTGTTGTTGTTTATCATGATATGGAATAAAATTATAATTTTTATCAACAATAACTTTTATTGGAAAGAATTTCTCGTTTTTCATAATTTGATATCTGATTATATAATTAAACAAAGTATTCATTTTATCTATATAGATTTTATTTATTTTATATTTCTTATTTTTTACAAATACTATATAATCAAATGAATTTGTGATAATGTTCTCGAATTTCGAAAGGTTTGTAATGAATAGAATTTTATTTATTGGTAGCTTAGGTAGTGAATTATATGATTTTAAATATTCTATTGGATTATTATTAAGTGATTTAATTTCCTTCGTATAACTTTTAACAGAATCCATTTCAATTTATTTATATTTAAAATAATTATGTAACTAATTTATTTTTTTTTAGTGTTGAATATTTTTATCAAAAAACTTTGTTATTAATACACTTATTTTCTTTGACGTTGAATATTGTGTTACTAGAACTATTACGTTTACGTTACGTTCAATGTTCACGATTACGTTACGTTCTACGTTTCATGTCTACGTTCATTTTAGAATGCTTTTCTGGTAGTAACACATCAAGTATATGACAACAAACATAAATGAGTATAAAATTTAAGTAAATGTGTAAATATATCTATTTATACTCGTTCACAATTTGGTGGCGATGAAATAATGTCAATTTTTTATTTAATTTTTAGATGTGAACGATCAGATATGCTAATAATTTTTTATAAGATAAATTAACAAAGAATATGGGTGTTTATATTCGTTCACAATTTGGTGGCGATGAAATAAATTCAGTTTTTTATACAATTTTAACTTGTGAACGAACAAAATTGTGACTGTAAATTTATGGATAAAATCTGGTATAAATGTTTACAAAAATAATTGTTTTTATGCATTTTCAAGGGAATTACTGATGATTTAGCACAAATTTTTGTACCGTTTATGGACTGTTAAATTGTTAAGCATTATAAGTAGTTTTGACCTCAAAAAAGAGGAGAATAAAGGTAAATATGGTTGTGCACAAATTGGCGGTCCAGGACCGGCGTATTATAGATTACTTGCACATAATTATACATGATTCAGTATCTTTAATTACATACTAAATACAAAACGGAAAAAATTCTTTCTAATTTGAACGTAAGCAAACAATTATGACGCACTAGATATGTGGAATTCTACAATGCTTCCTTATTTAATGTAATAATACCCGCTAATTATAGGGCTACATTTAATCGCGATTGTATCCTGATTAATAAGATTAATTGTATTATATCGATCTATGATTGACAAGAAGTGGATAACAAAAAATGTTATACATATTCTCTCTTAATTGTATGTACAGAGTGAATTAGAACGATCGCATTAACCACGTGACCTTGAAAATTTTGGTTTTATATTTATTACGAACTTCAATTCATTGTACTATTTTTTATGATAGATTTAGCCTGTATAGGTTTATCCACGAAATATGAAAGTGTTATAAAAGCGATTACGACACAAGCATTTCAATTATCCGTACTTCCATTTGAAATAAATAATGATCAAATTGTTCTGATGATCAATATATATTGTCAAATCAAAATTAATTTTATTACGAAGCCTGCGAGAAATCAACCACCATAACTTTCAAAATTTTACATTGATCCAAAGTTTTGCAAAAGAAAATTAAGAACCATCGAATCATCTAATCAAAATTTAAGATTTTGAAAGTTGTTCCAAGTTCTAATAGTTGTTCTAAAAATTGTTACACAATTTTATCTTTCTACCAATATTCATTAAATAATTACGAAAAGTTAGTTTGAGTTAGTTTTCTTCAATAATGTTTATTTTTAAAGAGTAATATTGACAACTAGACTAAAAGAAACGAAAAAAGAATATTTTTTAGGTTAGTGGTCTGGCATGTTTTACTGAATTATGGCGTGAACTATGCACGGTAGGAGGCTGAAGTAAATGCTTTGTCCCCGCTTTTCTTCGGCTGAGTTTTTAAATCATTTTGCAAAACTCTGAAACAATATAGAACAAATCCAGAACAACCTGGAACAAGTTTCAAGATCTCTAATTTCGAAAAAAGTAGGCTAATCTGAAAATATAGTTTTCTATTTTTTTTTCGATTAATTTGTTGTGTCTATTATTCTCCAAATCTATGAAACAACGTACAGCAAACTCGAAACAATTTTCTAAATTCGAATTAAAAAAAGAAGTACTAACCTTTCTATTTTCGAATTAATTTGGTCGTTTCAATTTAATCGTTTGCAAAACATCCCCCCCCCCTCTGGACCCAACATATGTAGAAACCTAAAACAACCTGGAACAACTTTCAAATTTTCAAATTTTTCGTATAAATCGTTCGTATTTTTTGAATAAATTGTTATACTATTTTGCAAAATATGGAACAATGTAGAACAAATCTATACAGTTTTCAAAATTTCAAAGTCTAGTACTATTTTACAAAATAATGAAACAGTGTACAACAACGTGTACAACAAGTATAAAACAATCTAATTTTCAAGATTTCTAAATTCGGAAAAGGGGCTAACCTTAAAAATCTTTTATCTAATCTGGAATATTTGATTGCAAAACTCTTGAACAAATATAAAATAATAATATAGAATAATTTTCAAAACTTCCAATTTCAAGGAAAGGCAGGCTGACTTAAAATTAAAATTATTTATTTTTTGTATTGAGTACAGCTACAGCGACCTCCTAAGCTGTATTACCTCTCAAACCTACCACAACAACTCTTGCTGTGTAAATGTACATATTTCAATGGCTTTATTACATCATTACAGGATCATAATTGTAAATAATGTTGCGTTGTTTATTAGATCCCAACAACAAATGGTAGTTCAACCGAAGTACTGATCTAGACAGACGTGCGAGAAGGGCCACCAAGATTCAACCCGGAGCATACGTACTCCACGACCTATGACCAACCTGCTGTTTTTTCCCCATTTTTTCCATTTATTTTAAATTTTATGAAACTCTCTACATTGTAGAATAAATCTAGAAACAACCTTGAACACCGTCTAAAAGCTCAAAAAAGGGAGGATGACCTAAAAATAGTTTTCTGGCTAATTCTTAATAATACTTTGCAAACCTGTCAGGATACAACGTGCAGAATAAGCCTAAAATAAACTCAAACAACATTCAAAATTTCGAAAAAAAATTGTTCCAGTTTTTTTTTCAAATAATTTTTAATATTATTTTGCAAATCTATAGAAAATATATATATCAAATGTAAAATAAATTTGCACCAACTTTCGAACTTCGTAAAGAGGGGTTAGCCTAAAAATTGTTTACTTCATTTACTAATTTTTACAATCACTTTGCAAAACTCTCTAACAGTGTAGAACAAATCTAAAACATTCTTGATCTGTTTTCAAAAGTTAAAAAAGGGGCTGACTAATTTTGAATACTATTTTACAAACCTCTGTTATTAAGATCGGGAATACGGGAATAAAATAAAATTAAAAAAACTCACCGGTATCTGGACAAACGTCCCGTTATTAACTTGTGGATAGGAATATAATGGTACCACGGGTACCGTACCATTTTTCAACAATATAGGTCCCTGTATGGGGGTCACAGGTGGCACGTCTTGACCATCGTCGTAATAATCATCGTCATAATCTATGACGGCGTGCAGACGTGTTTTAGCACCACCTCCTTGGACTCTAGTAAATGTAGGTGGCGCTGGTGCGGGTGTCGAAGCATGATTCGCGTTATCTTCTACGTTAAACGGTGTTTGAGGTCGAGGGTAATGATAACCTTGAGGCTGGGTAAAGAAAGGTGGGGATATAGGAAAAGGGGAGCTAAAATTGACCAACGCCATATTTCATTTAGGTGATGATCGGGTATCATTCGACGTAGGACATTTTTGTTGATGGTAATTGTACCTGAAAATAAGAATAAAATGTTAAATGTTTTATAAGTATATACTAACGAAATTATCATAAACAGCTTCTTGGAAACACCTTACAGCAATACAATGCCTCCAAAGACGGAAGTTGTTCTAATTGTTACGGATACAGTGTCCCCTGTAGCCGTTTCTTTTTTGTTTACGGTATATATGTAAACTGCGACCTTGAATTTACTGGATCAAACTCCCACCAATCCATTTTAAATATCAAATACATGTTATACTGTTATAATGTTATTGTTTCCTCATGTTAATATAATAAAATTTAGATCAGCTATAATTGGACACGTTTGTAAAAATGCTGTTGGAATATAACGGCAGATCTATGTGACCAGCACAGCCTGACACTGAACGGGGATTGTGGGTTTTACTATAATCGTTACTGTGTAAATTACATTGTACAGATAATACTGAGAATACTTTTTTTTAATTCGATCGAATAATACCGTTAATTGGGGACAAATTTGACTGAATATGTTTCAATTGGGAAGAGAAAACATCGATGACAATGAATAATGGAAAGAGCAACATAGAGAAGAAAACGAGATTTAGACTTGAAAGAATAGCAAGCGATGTAACAAAATAGAAAAACACCAGGAGAAAAAAACTGGAATAAAACCACAAAGAAAAATCAAGATCATAAAGTGGTAAAATGCAGTGTTGATAATAAGAAAATCTGTAATATCGACAATGTCAATAATGTAATAAACATAACTTGTTAGAACTACATCATAACAATCTTTTTTTATATCTATATTCGATAATTATTTTGATTAATAAGTACATATTTGTACATAAAACGATCTACAAGACACGTTTACGAAATACACAATTAGATCAAACGATCTTGACATTTCCAAGCCCGAAGATAATACACGACACGGTATACATATAAGATGATGAGTGCACACGAGTTAATTACAAATTTGCGCACATCAGTTTCAAGATTAAAAATTTTATGCGTGTAACACACCTGCATAGCTTTTACATTCCAATATTATTAAACACAATGCAAATAAACATTAAAGAAAATTGTTTATGTCAAAATATAACTTTCCTGTCAATAAGGTTACAACAGTGCCTATATTCCTGGTATTACCAACTTTTAGGAAAAAGAAACGAAAACAAAATCAAGATTTCCGGTAACACATTCTTACGATTACGACAGAATGTATAATGTAACAGTGAAAGTGTCACAGAACGATACCAAAATTGTAAATGAATGTAAAACTGGTTTAATAAACTATTAAATAGATATTTTTATATATGTATTATACATATACAATAATTATAAATAATCATTTATTTTGAAAATTGCATAACTGTCATAATTATCACTTTATATGCATAAAATTCCTTTCAATAATACTATTGATTACTGTTTTTATTGTAGTGGTACGTAGTGGGATTGGATACATTTCTCAAAGCGTTATTTTGTGCTAAATCACCGTTTCAAAACCGCTAATAAATGGTAAATGTGATTGTGTCTGTCTTTCCAGTAGTTAAACGCTTTTTTTCTAGTACATTTAGCTCTCTTCAAGTTTTAATTTAATTGGATCAACGTTTCAAGGACGTGTTATATTTATTTATCCAAAGACACTGCAAAAAAAACAAGATATCCACATTACGTTTTTTCAATGATATTTAAGTTTAATACGTATGTACAGACGCTTAATCTTTAAGATCTGCATTATAAAGGAAAAATAGTACATGTATCTCTTTTCTCGTTTAATTGTTTTCCTGTTTATTGTAGATTAAAAAGGAGATAATTAAATTTACGATTTAGTGTTGTAACTCTCGCAGAGACAGGAATAATTTATAAGGAAACAAAAGGAAAACGTTCTACAGATAAGAGATAGTGCAATTTTGTATGCTGGCTGAGTGGTTTAATTGTCAATCCTTTACAGTCGGTGTTTTATTAAAAACGTTTATACGTTTGGTTTAATTCAGAACAATTTTGAAATAAAATTATGTACTAACGTTTTTTTTATTTATATAAACACGTTCATCATTATATTCTAACATTGCTTCGTTATAATTCATTTTTTGTCTTTAATTACTGCAAGCTATTAAGTTCTAGCGTATTACCATATACAGAGTGAGGTATTAGTGCGAGGAAGTCCAATTACTCCTGTATTATAGGAAAAATGACAAAATGTTATTAAGATAAAAGTTGAAGCGCATGAAGGGGCTATAACCTAAAAATATTTTTAACTATACAGAGTGCCAAATAAAGACAGGATAAACTAAACTTTATTTTAAATGGAACACCCTGTATAATTGCACTGTTTACGATTCTTCTAGGTGCCAACTTTATTATTAAATTCATGCAAAATTTCCCATATATTCTAAAGTAAACTAAATATCATAGCAAACCCTATATTATAATAAAGGTGTTCCATTTAAAATGAAGTAAGTACTCTGTCTTTATTTGACACCCTGTATAGTTAAACATATTTTAGGTTATAGCCCCCCATGCGCTTCAACTTTTATCTTAATAACATTTTCTCATTGCTCTTATAATACAGGAGTAATTGGACTTCCTCGCACTAATGCCCCACCCTTAATAATAATAATACGTTTATTGCCCATAATGAAACTACATGTGTACATCGTAATCGTGCACGTTTACGATTGGTGCTGATGTATTTGGGTCTGTTAATATTTGGTTATATTACTAACCTCAGTGTTTCGGTCATCTGTCATTTCATTTTCTGAGTCAACCTCTAGCAGCTTCTAGGCAGCTCTGACAACAGAGGTGTAATAGATGTAAATAAATTCACAGCACAAGATATGTATAATTATGACGAAACTAATATTTTAATAGTTATAAAGTCAAAGTCTAAAATAATAGCTTCTAAAGGAAAACAGCAGGTTGAAGCAATTTCTTCATCAGATGGAGGTCAAACTCTAACTACCGAAATTTGTTTGAATGCTGTTGAAAGGCGTGTGTCTTCTGACTTCGTTGCGGCCACATCTAGCAAGAGTGGTAACAATGTTCTTAATTGCAGAAGTTTGGTAAAGCGTCTTCTCGGAGTTGAGTACATTTTCTGCAACTAGAATCTACATATTTTTAATAACAAGGACTTAATTGCAATGGAAACTACTGAGACAAGTGACACTCATGATTCAGAAGATGGTCCTAACATCGGTAAAACGAACGTGACTCGTGATGAATAAAAGATTTTGAAGATGTTCTTAGTAATAGCGATAAAATGTGAGATTTCTGGCCAACAGATTATGACGTTTGTCAATCTTCTTCTAAGTTTCACCTCAAAGATTTTTCAACTGGTAATGATTGCTGAAACAATAGTATTAAATACAGTTAAATATGTATATCCATTTTCACCGATTTTGGAAAAGAATCCAAAGATGTTCATACTTATTAAATTTCATAAAGATTAATTATCATTTTTTAGGGGAAAAACAAAATAGTTAATGTAGTAGTATTGTGAAGTTTTCCTTAAAAAATGAATGAACCATTGCGCAAACCTCAAACGGTAAAATAATCGAAAAATGGAAAGGAAACAGTGATATCTTATACATTTCCAATGAACATCAAAACAGTATAATTGAGGACAATAATAAGCGAAATCACGTCAGAGAAAACCCCTATTATACAGTAGTCATTCTCTTACAACGGCAGAAGTATGTTTTTTGTTTCTAGATAAATCCAACAATCCATATTTCTCTCAATAAACACTAAATTGCCAGCCCCAGTCACCGCTATATATCCCCAAACCATCACGGACCCACCTCGATGTTTCACTGGAGGAATTAAATTTTCTAATTTCAGTGCTGTGCTTTTTTTGCTCCATACCTTTCCTCTGCCATCAGAGCCAAAAATATTGTATTTACTTTTATCACTAAACATCACTGTGTTCCAAAACTCTAAGTATTTGTTTATGTGTTCATTTGCGAACTCTCTTTCTAGAAACGCGTCCATTATAAACAGCTAATATCCTAAGAGCATTAACAACTTTTCCAGTAGTGCTTTGTAGTTGTTGGGCTATTTTAGAGGTACTTATAAACGGAGTTGTTCTTACTGTTTGTTGTTAACATCGCGATTATTTAATATTGCAGTGTGTCCTGTACGGCGTTTATTTTCTATTATTTCTGTTAATTAATACCTTTTTATAATGTACTGCAACTGCACTGTTGAACGGGTATTGCATTAATGTCTGCTATCTGCCGCAATGATTTTTTTTCTTTGAGCAGTTTAATAATAAGTTTGCAAATATCAATCGCCGTTTCCCCTCTCGTGCTCATTTTACAGTTTGCTAAGCATATGAAGTTAGCTACGAATTGATGACAGCTGAAGCAGTCCACTGTTTCAATTTGTCAACGCGTACACCACTAAAGTAATCGCTTGAGTAGCAGAATTACCTTTAACTGCCGTGTGATTGACGGTGTACGATGACTTTTATGACTTCGCTGATAACGATCTCTTTAAGTTTATAGAGATTATAGTATGTAAAAATAATTTGAGCATGCAGTTTTTGTTTGTGAGCGTTGTACATATGTTTAAATTCAGCTATTCAATTACTAAAAAAAGTACTTATTTCTGTAGAAGTTAGCAATTTGTGGGCTGTACGAAGACTTTTATGAATGACTGTAAATGTCAATTTCTTCCACTGAAGAAGTCTTATTAACGAAAACATAATAATTTATGTTCTGGAATAAAGTAGTTTTTGTTTTATTTGACCTAGATGAGTGGAAATATATCTGGGATTAAAAATAAGTATTTACAGGTCATAATAACTTTGATTTACAGCAATTTTAAATGCTTAAAAAATTACTTTTAGTTTAACTGCCAGGTGTTATATAGCGATTAGTATTTTGTTTTTTGGGAATATGTTGTTTAAACGAACAACGCCTCCTAAACGCCCAAAGCACAGCAGTAATAATTGCGTAATTGATTCGAATTTCTCTTTTTTTATTTCTTTTCTATCATTTCGTGTTCATTGCAAGATAACAAAGTTCAATGCTACTACCGTCAGTTTGTGGTACATTGTATCTTAAACATGACAGACTTCCTATATGTAAAAGTATATCAAAATACCAAATTGTTTAGCTGCTGTTCTATATTACAGTTACTCGCATAAGTATTATAAGTATTCATACTCTATGCGTAAATGCATGTTAGATAATATTTTTCGTTTTTACTGTTAAATAATTCACTTTATTAATTGTTTTGTTTGTAATGAAAACAAGTTTTACAAAAAAAAAATCCTGAAAAATAACAAGCTTTATTTATGAAACATTTTTAGAACTAGCGAGATTTTATTGGATAGATTTGCCTGTATTGAAAAATATGCTCTATTTACTGTTGGCTCGAGCTTTAACTGATTTATTTACAATTTTATCAGGATTACAGAGTTACAGTTACGTTCAATATTTTTTTAATTCTAATTAAAAAGAAAATCATATTACTGTATTTTTTAAGTTTTACTAATTTAATACGAGTATCCAACAGCAAAGGCTTGAGTCAACAGTAAATAGAGTAACGTTGTTTCTAGTCATAACGTCATGTATTTTATTTAAGTTATGTATTTCTTCTCTGCATAACATTTTTAAACGTACTAACAAGTGACCAGTACTATAAATATTGGGTACTTTTTAGTTGGTAGTATTTAATTGGTTCTCCCTTAGCCATCAAAATTGTATTAAGACGTCGTGGAATGCTCTGTACCAATGGTTTAGTAAGAATAATATGAATTTCTGTGATCGAGCTGCATTTACTAATAAAATATCAAAAACTTCCCATAGTCTAGCAGCCTTATTAAGTAACTATTAAAATTAGATATGAAGACACTTGTGCTGCTTCGTATTGTAAAAAAATCTTAAATATATACTGACAATATAACAATGTTTGCTATTTAAACGGTTTATACCTGAAAATGTACAATTGTTAATTGATCCGCAGGTAAAACATGATAATTTATCCTAAAAACCTGTTAAATGTTTTAAAATTTTATTTTTATACTCTCTGATGAAGACGATAGTGCAGTAAAATCGCCGAAAGCTAAGAGAACACATATGTAATTTTAACAGTTACTTAATAAAGCCGCTTTACTAAGAAAGCTTCTTAATATTTCATCAATGGTTTCGTAAATTTAGACTCAAATTTATCTCGGATCTGCCATATCTTCAATTCAATTTTTTTTATTTTGTATATCGAACTTTTGTAACGGTTCATTTTAACCCACAGATGGTCTATGAGGTTAGTATCTTGACTTTCGGCTGGTGTTGCTAAATAATAGAGGGTATTAAAAGTGATACATTGTTTAATAATAGAATAGAAATTCTTTTGAAAACCTGATTTTGTTGCGCTTTGAAGCAGCGCACCAGTATCGAGAAGCCAAATATACTTTTCATTCGAAAATATAATACATTAGCAAAATTTAGTCATTGCTGTCGATTCTTGTTATTAATCCATGGTTCATTCTACATGTTTCTGTAGTAATGTGTTTACCATAATTCCTACTAATAATTTGTTTCAACTTTGGAGCACTAAGATGTGGTTTATCACAAACTAACGCGTTGTCTGCTCAAAGTGTTAAAATTTTAGGCCATCTCACCCGAAGTTTACTAAAGACAATATTTTGAATTCTTCACGAACATTGTTTCCTTATCTTTTCATCCCATATCGCCAATAAGTACTGATATGTTGGATTTATCACGAAAAAGCTTAGTAGCTTTAACTAACGTAGTCGTTAGTGAAATTTCCTCACAAACCATAAAAATAATACTTAAACTATGATCTTATCCAAATTAACTCAGATAAAATAAAATATGGATTATGTACAAATACTTTTGTTCGGTCCAAATTTGAGTTCATTTTGTTGCAATACAAATACCATAATCACTTGTAAATACTTAATTTCAAACAATCCGTTTCAAAGAAGGCTCTTCTTTTATTCCTGGAAGATTTAAAATTATGTTTTGAGAAGACGTACGTTACCATTTTTGTGTATGACTTTCACCAAATAAAGTCTCTGAAAACTCATAAAGAATCTTTCAATTATCCTCTCATTCTTCTTATTCTCTCATTTAGCTCATTTAGCCATTGCAGCCACACTTCTGGATCGATTCAATGTTTCTGTCTTTTCTAGTTCTAAGATTTTTAAATTTGCTATTTTGTGTGCTGTATAAGAAATAGTATATTAAAAGACGAATTCTATAACGCACAAGTTTTCTAATTAACGAGTACTGCAAAGGCTCGTATAACACGAGCAAATCTGCAAAAGTTGTATAATATCACAGCAAAATTTTGTTAGAAAATAAAATTTACCATTTACTACAAAAACTGCCCAAGATAGATGCACCATATACAGTATACAGCAATTTACTATATTACAAACACAAAAAAAATTTGTTAATATCATTTCATATAAATGTTATTTGTGTAGCATTTCTGTTATATGTAGATATTTATTTAAATCATATATTAAATGACAGTTTCATTGAAGACTATACATATTAAACTGTCACATATTTATCAAACTTTAAGTATGAAGTAGTTTGTGTTTTAAGATTATTCAATGAAAAGCAGGGCTCATTATAATTTAAGTAATCGTATTTTTTTTGTGTACTTAAAGGAATAATGTTTCATGTAGCAAGACCCTATACGTACATAACTATTATCACAACTTCATTATAGAGTCCCTGCAACAAAATAATACCAAACATACAGGCAGAATTGTTTAGAATTATTTTTCTGAATCAAAAACAAACTTAAGGATCTCCATCATCTTTCGGAGATATGGATCACACAGAAAAACACACAGCAGAAATAAGATAGTGTTTATATTTGACGACATTTATATCAAAATTTTATTTAAAAAATTACAATAAATTTCCCGATTGAAAACACTCTACATTATGAAACATCATGTATATTATACCGCCGGTTTATTAATACGAGTCGACTATTTAAAAAAAATGATAATGACACTTTCTCTTTCCAATATTTCTCTAGTTATTTCGTGTGTTACAAAAGAGTAAGTTGTAAACAAATTTTTAAGCTTCTTAAATTTGACAGAAGTACATATTTTTAATTTTTGTTTTTGGATGTTATTACATTTTTCTCTTTTTATCTATTTTTTAAGGCGAGAAATAACTGTATTTCAAGTTTTTTGCGAATAAAAATAGAATTATAATGTTGACGTTTTATAAAAATAATGTGGTTATACTGAATAATTATGAAAAAGATTTAAGAAAAAAACATAAATATCTTAAATTAATCGTAAACGTCATTATTATATTACACTTACTTTCGGCCTCTTTACTGCTTGTTTTACTCCAATTTACTTGAGTCTTTTAAACCGGCAACTTTTCAGATATATGGGCCGTTTCGTAAAAAATTACCTTCCAGATTCCCGTACGATTTTCGCACATCAATTTCAAATTGATATCGCTACTTTCGCGCACTTCGAAATTCGAAACCGCTTTCTGGAAGGTCTAAACTTCGACGCGCAGATACCACGCGGACCGTTTTCTAAACGATACTGAACGTCAATTGCGTTCAGAAGGTTGGAACACGAGATATTGCCCCTTCTTTTAAAAACCTTCACTTTACTTCTGGGTTCGGTACGAGATTGTGTATTGTATTATACATATATACACATATGAGCTATCCGCGGCTTTATCCATTGATACATTTCACTTATAGAACGCCAAGTCCGGGATTTTGATACATTTTTCCTTCACATCTAATGACGTATGGGTCAAGTGAGCGCTGCTCTGCGAAGCTGCTGCAATACCTACTGTACTCGACCGCTGGAATCGTAGTTACAGTTATGATATGAAATCTTTGATTATGATTCTATTAGGATATAAAACTAAATTCTTATAATCTATATAAAAAAAAATAAATATTTCTCTATCTTTTTTCAATATTAATTTGAGTATTTTTGTCCTATAATTTTAATTTTGTTCATTTTTTTTTCAGAATTAAGAATCGTTTTTGAAACTATATGTTTGGAGTTAGCAAAGGTATTCTCAACTCTAAAACCCTACTTTATATTTACAGCGATAATTCCAATTTTTTCAATTGCTATTTTATAAGAACACATATTAAATTCAATGTGTTTCTGATTCTTGAATAACTTGAATAATGATGATGTTCTTAATAAATATTTCTTTACTGATAGCCTTTCGGGATATTTAAACAAACAAAATATGAGAATAGAATCAGCAGAAAATCCTCAATGATAGCAACAATAAATGCGAAGAAATACTCAAATAACTTATTAGAACTCTTTATTAATCACTGAGATGAAACACTTACAGAAGGATTTTTCCAACAAAACAATGCTCTAGCAGATACGCTTGAACAAATACTTGCTCGTTTGGAAGAGTTCTTTGATAATAGAATAGCGAATTTTCCTTCAATGCCTCTAGATCTCACAATTCTTGATTACTTCATTTCTCTACACATGAGGAACACGATTTTCAGAAGGCCACAACATACAATTGAAGAACTTTGCAATAGTATTAGAAAAGTTTGTGATAATATAATACGTCTATAATTATCAAATGCGTTTAAAAACATAAAACGCAGATTTTGCGTGTACATCCAAACAGAAAGGCAGCATTGCGAGCATCTTGTTTAACGTAGTATTTTTACAATAAACGCATTTCTGTACATAAATGTCTTTTATTTCAAACATTTCATGAGAAATAGTAAGAAGTTGTAATAAAACTAAATTGTAATCTGTTAGATGACAAAATTAGACTTTCGATAAACATTACTGTTCCACAGTGTTCCCAAATTAATACTGAAATCATAAGCTACTCTAAATGAAAATTCAATTGAAGGCATGGTATTAGAGAATAAAAATAATGTCATGTTGGGTAAGAAAAGTCAACAAATTGACGACTTGCATTGATGAATTAATGATAAAATTACCTTTCCAATGAAGTTTCTCAAGGTGAGTTATTTTATTTATATTTTCCATGATTTACTCGATGTAAAGTAAAAAAATATGTGGGTTATTTTAATTTCCCGAAAGCAAATCAATAACAAGAGATTTGACGATATAGGAGCTTATTCTTGGAAGGACAAAGCGTCATAATTCTTGTACCTAGCCCAGTAGGTAAATCTAACTTTCTCTACTGTGCTACACTCTCCCACAAGCTTCCTCTGTGACCTTTCATTTTCTATAATATTCAAAAAGGGAGGACTCCATATCCTATAAACTTCAGCTACAGATAGATACCGTTTCTTTGAACAATACCTAACGAAGAAATTGGTGCACATGGAAGAAATTCTAATTTATGAACTAATTAATTGTTAATTTCTGGCTCAGTTTAATTCGTGAATTAATTTACCGGTAAAACTGAAAAAAGATAATTTCCGCTTACAAAAAAACCAGGGTAATGAAGGCGGAGAAGTGATTCTTCTTATTTACTTACTAAATAAACTAACCTCATCTGTGTTTTATTTTCAAAGAATAGATAAAATGTGACCAGTATATTATATTTCGTTTCTATTTTGGATTCTGACACTCGGCCAATTCAAGATTTGGAGAAAAAACTCCGGAGCATTAAGTAACAAATGGCGACATGTCCAAATTGTCGGCAATGCGAAAAAAGTCAAAGAACAGAAAAAAATATTTTCTCTCGAAAAATAAACAATTGTAAAATTTGATAAATTGATAAAACAATTGTACAACATCGTATACTTTGGAATCAATTACACTAGGCAACAAATTTTTATTTTTCTTTAATAACTATGTACAGTACAGTTTTACTTTCTCTTACAGTCATAATCATAACAATAAAAACAAATTTAGTTTGACACATCAGGTTTTGGTACAAACGTTCTGTCTTAAAATGTTCTACTTTTTTTATATATATAATCTACGGTACTTTCTGATATCAAACTCCAATAATAATCAGCCAACATTTCACTGTTCCGCTTGCCCTGATAACGTTTTCAGTAACAGAAATGTCTTGATGAAATCTCTCGCCGTGTTCATCACTGACGTCGCCGAAGTGTATATCAAGGCGCATGTTACAACCCAGTTCATGACAATCTCTAAGAAGTTCTTTAACAATTACTATGTAATTATCAGATTTTTGTGTTTCTTAGAAAATTTTGGGTCACACTCTTAAAAGCATACCCAGCTTCCAACCACGTTCCAAGTTATTTAAAATTTCTTCAAATTGTGCATCTTGTTGTAGACGTTTAATTTGAGGTCCTACAAAAATTCCCTCTTTAAGTTTTGCATTTGAAATATTGGGTAATTTTTGTTGAAGTATTGGAATCAACGACCATCCTTATCCGTTGCTTTGACGAAATTCTGCATTAAACCTAATTTGATGTGCAGTGGCGGTAGCCCTGACTAGCCAATCTTTAACAACGTAGTGCGAATTTCTCGATCGACTGTCCCACTCACAAAGGAAACGGCACTGCTTTGAGGTCGGCGCTGATATGTCATTTATACACTTTGTAATTAATTTTGTCGAGTAGACGAGTCACATTTTCATAAGTTTCCTTCGTATGGACTGCATAGCCAACCGAATTGGAATGAATAAACGTTTCCTATGTGAAGAAGGACAGCTTTCAAATTCAATTCCGAAGCATCGATAAAAATTGTATTGATGACCCAATGTCGGCATCAGATCATCAACATTATTGCAGAATGAAAGACCTTCTTTGGTTGAAAAAACTATAACAGTTCTTCCTGGCGATTAGGATACACAGAAATAGGTGTTCCCGGAGCTAACAGCCTCCTTGAATTCTACATAGATCCTAGTATTTCTGCTTGAGTTCAGATCTCGAATAAAGTCATTTAATTGTAACTTTTATTTATTTATTGAGTGAGGTCCGTCCTCTAGAGATGGCAAATATTCATCATCACTGGTCGATAAAGACTCGGAAATTATTTTCAAGCTTAAAAATCAGCAGGATGAAAAAAGTGCTGCAAAATTGGTGAAAGAAGCACTGCACGTAAGTTCCACAGGAGTTCAAGAATTACCTTTGTGTGTACGGCTGTGCGATATATACTCGACGAAGCTCTTTCTCTGTTTATCGACAAAAAAGTTAATATTTGAATCTAAGATCAGAAGCCCAATCAAGAACCACCAATAACTATCCTAAAAAGCAGTGCTGTCCTAAAGCTGGAACTATTACTTTGTCGGAATCGTCGATGGAGTGGAATTGCAAACAGATCATACTGAGCATCGTATAATTAACTGTCAGCAAGATGTGATGGAATCTGTACTTATGAAACTCATTTCTGAGCTAAACCCAGGTCACAGTCAGTATAATCCGAGATTTGAAGAAAATGTTTGTTATTCCAATCTCATCAACAAATACCATGACTGCGTAAGAGAGTAGGCACCCGAAGGAAAAAACTTTGCCCTGGGTTCCCGGACACATGGGCGTGAAGGGAAACGAGGCGGCAGATGAGCTGGCTAGATGAGGTTCGTCAAGGCCTTTCATAGGAACGGGCCATTCCTTCGGCAGTACCAAATCACAAATTAAAAAGTCCATCTACGAATGGACACAAAATAGGTCCAAGGAATGATGGAAAAGATCACCAGGACAAGGACAGGCTAAGGAGTTCCTAAGGAAACAGAGGCCTGAGTTTACAGAAGACCTACTGAGTAAAGACAGGAAGACTGTCAAAGTGATAGTAGGTCTGATGACCGGTCACTGCAGACTGAATAGGCATATGTTTAACATCGGCCTGGCAGATGATGCTCTCTGCAGATTCTGTCAAGAGGAAGAAGAAACCCCAGTTCATGTTTTGTGCCACTGTGACGGTCTAGCGAGGACAAGGTTTCTAGCAATGGGCGTAGAGAACCCCACCGCTAACGGCTACATAAAAGAACCGCTCTCAAAAATAACAGGTCTAATTAAGAAGGCGAAACTAGAGAGCGTTCTCTAAGGAAAAGGGGATCACAATAGACTTGTAAAGGTCGCGGTGAAACCTAAGACTACTAACTAATGGTAAAATTTGTCATTCTATTACGTTCTATAACGGGTCGATGGCCGAGTGGTTAGGCGGCTGACTATTGTTGTGAGAGAACGATAGGTGCCGGGGTTCAATTCTCTGGAGGGACGGTGACAAACGGATCGGCATTCGCTGTTGGGAGCAAAGTGATTAACGCCGCCCCATTCCCAACCTAACCTAACCGACTACTAACTAATGGTAAAATTTGTCATTCTATTATAACCTTTACGAACTTTGCCCAAAGGTGCTACACATGTGCAGCTATTCCAAAACAGGACAAATTGGCCCAAATTGCGCGCACAAAACCAGATGTTCCTACTTATCGGTTTTGACTATTCAGATAAAATTATCAGAGAAGCCACAAGAATCAACGAATAAGACCTCAAGTATCAATTCAATAAGAAAATATTGAAGAATTGTGACCGATGAAGATTTGTTGCACTTGCTTTTGGTTTCTTCGGGTTCTTTTACAATTAACCTTTCTATAGTACCGAAACTACATACTGCCCCAGATATACCAGCAACATCGACACCTGATGGAGAACAAATAAATAGCCTAACATCGTGTCAAGTTGAAAGTGATTTGAGTGAAGTGCACGGTGACTTCGAAAGTAATTATTCATGTCAGTAAAGAAACTGCTGAGTCATATTTTGATTCTGTTCTGACTATTTCTTCTGTTGTATTGACTATTTGAATATGAAATACTTAAACATATTTAGTTTTACCCCTTTACAACCGCCTATATATCGTCGCATCAAATTTTTCACTGTTATTTTCTTAATTCTGTTTTTCTCCCTTGTAATACAAATTTCTTATTTTTGTTTTTTTTTTGTTATCGTCTTATATTTTAAGCTATTACATTCTTTTAAAAAAATCGCTCTGTATAAGCTGCAATTGAAAAATTATTTATAAGAAATATAATAAATGTATAACATCTTTTTGTTCATTTATTTACACCTCATGTTCCCTTAGTTATCATAATTTTGACAAGCGACATTGACATTTGATATAACAAGAAAAAATAGACAACATTCTTCATTGTTTTAAATTGAACACGTTCAACGTATGAAATCTCGTTTTGTCTTTGTTTGTTGATAAAAAATATATGTTGCAAAATGATGTATGTATTTATAGTACGCTATTATTAATTCAATTGGAATTGGATTGGACAACAATCGTTTTAAATAAATTCAGCAGCTGAGTCGAACGAATTCAACTTGTCCACGTAATAAATTCATGTCGTCGGGTTTGTTTCCTTGACTTTATAATTACTTCCTTGCTATTTACCTTGTTCCAAGCCCAGAGACAAACACAATGCAAACAATTGGCGATCGCGTGGCCTGGAATAAAGTGTTTAATTTCGCGTTAAAAAAATAGTAACAATTAATGACCAATCAGATAACGTATAAACTGATATAAATCATAGTTGAAAGGAATTAAAATATGATTTAATTATTACTATTTATATATTCTGTTACATATAAAAACTATGCCTGTTTAAAAGTGTTCATTCTATTGTCTTATTCATTGATTATCAGAACTAATTTATATGGTTATTGTATTATATCATTCAACATTATTTGAAAATAACTCTTTAATCATTTAATTACAAGATAAACTCTGTATATAATACGTATAACTAAATACGATAGTAATAATATAATAAACATATTAGTTTAATAATCCATCTTCTTCCAACATAGAAATTCGTTTTTTCAAAACGTTATTAATCCTATCAGCAATTCCAGAATACTTCTGCTCAAACATTTCATTTCCACTTAATATTGATGCAGTATCACTCTCAGTGTCGTATTTGTCTTGGCTATTATTATCTTGAATTTCCGACATCCTGCGCGAACTATACCAAGAATTTCTTTGACTGCCACTTTCTAAATTGTTAGACATGAAATCCCATTTATTTTTTGCATCGAAAATATCCTGATCTCTTGATGATCGAAAGGAGCTTGATCTATACGGTTGATGTCCACGTCTTATAAGATTTTTATCAGATGTCTCTTTAAGATTCCCGGTAGTATAACCTGATGTAAATATGGTATTATCCCAGGTATGTCTCTTATTTTGGATTTGATTTTGATCTTGTGTTTTTGGCCGTAATTGAACTTCTTGTGCTGAAGCTGCTTGTAATTTTGATATCCTCCGCGAAATGGTACTGGTTTTCTTCGATGATTCTTGATTTGGATTGATTGCATGTTGAGTGGATGGATTCTTTTCATCTATAACACATTTTTATATACGTAATACATTAATAATAATAATATAAAAATCTTACATTTTCGTTGGACAATCTTCTTAGGATCTTCAATTTTTACTTTGTCATTATTATCACCATTAGTAAGAATTGCATTTTTAAATCTCATAGGTGGTGATCTCTGACCTCTATCGTTCTCGCCAATTGACATTTTAACATATTCGTCTTCTTCAAAATTTAAATTCTCTCTAATCAATTTATCGCGAATATGTAAATAACACCTCTGCAATAAAGGTAAAAGCTGTGCTTTTTCTGATTTTATTGCAGCATGCCCGTAATCACTAACATTCCCAACACTCAATATAAGTTGGGACACCTCTCTCAAATAATCGGTATAAACTTTCATCTCAGGATTCTGTCCCAATTTCCCGGTGATTTCGTATAGTTTCTTGCGAGCTTGATTGATCTCCTGTAATTGCAAACATTCAAGGTGGTTTGTGCTCTCGTATTTTATCAAATTCGTTTGTACAATGTCGTGATCTTTGTTTTCAAATTTGCTGTGAATCGTTTTGAAATCGTGGAATTTTTTGATATCTTCTAGAGATTGGAATTTTTTGAGATCGCCTCGGTCCTCAGTTTTCGTTGTTTCAAATTGTTTTACCAGATCGCTTACGCTTCCATAGGCTTTCCATCGATTCATCTTTGCAATCTGAAATTATTAATAATTAAGATAAGCTGTGTTAGTTCAAAAAAAAATCGTCACATTTCAGACATAGAGGAAAATGTTATATACCTTTTCTGAGGTACAACATTCTTATAAAATTGTGGTAACAATTAATGAGCATATTTGATAAAATACAATAATATTGTGGAATTGAAGACCAAATTTTTAAAGCCCGTGAGAAAAATTGATCTATTATTTATGGGATAATTATAAAGTGATTTCAGATACCGCAGATAGTTCTAAAATTCATTTTTCTAAATATACTACAGTATATCCTAGAGGTTACTCAGTTCTTCAGCTCCCGTCTGCAAAAGCGGACTCATTAACTTACCATGGTAAAGCAACCGTTAATAGGCAGTAAAAATTATCCTGAAAATCATATTACTGGTAAATTTTTACTTCAGGAATTGAAAACCAAGAACAAATTTTATATAACGAAGTTGTTAGTAAAGATAACTTTATTATAGTAAAGTGGATGAATAGCAAATTAAGCTTCAAACTTTGTGGCCACGTACTTTACAAACTCCTATTCTTCATTAAAAATGTTTAATTAAGCAACTAAACTATTGCATCGTCTCATTATCTTAATATTTAGAACGTCGAGATTCGTATGTATGTACGTAATTTATAATTTCTAACTTGTTAGTTTATAATAGTTTAACTAAATTTATAATAGGAAAAAAAAAAAAACAAATTATTTATTTTAAATCTTTTTTATCGTTAATTAAAAGAATTTTGAGCATTCTTACTACCTCACTCACTTGTCTAAATGTCACAGGAGTGATGCGCACCTGTCCCACTGCAGCGCTAGAAGTACTGCTGAAAATCAAACCGCTGCACATTTACATCCAAAAACAGGCTATATTAAGTGCCCTGTCTCTGGACAGACTTAAAGAACCTGAGGACATTAGATGACACCTTAAAATCCCCGAAGATCCCAACATCAACTACCTAATTCACATTGCAAAGGACAAGATCCCTATGCAATACAGCTTCAACCAACCCTATAAAGTGGTCATCGAAAGCCGTACTAAGTGAACTTTCGGTGAGCCTCAACTCAAAAGAGGAACCCCGGCATCGTACACGGACGGCTCTAGAATAGAAGAAGTTGGAACGGGCATTGGGGTCAGTGGGTCTAACCACTATCTCAAAGTGCCTATGGGACTCCACTCCAACGTATTTCAAGCGGAGATTTCTACTATTAACTTATGCGCCGTAAATAATCTCGAGTTATACGTGGCGCGGCAATTAGTATATCAACTGACAGCCAAGCGGCATTGAAGGCTGTGAGTGCCTACACACACGAGCCCGGTCTGCTGCATGAATGTATATGCACTCTAAGGCAATTGGGACGCAATAATCACGTAACTCTTTAGTTGGTCCCAAGCCAGGGATTGAAGGGAACGAAAACGCAGATGAGCTTGCCAGAGAAGCAGCGAAAATGCCTTTCATTGGACCTTATCCCTGTTGTGAACTGTAAAAGAGCCACCTAAAACAAGCAGTTAACAAATGGCAGAATACGCCAGGACAAAAGTAGGCGAAGGCACTGTTATCAGAATCGCCTAAGACAGCACAATCGTTGCTATATTTCAGCGAAGGGGACCTTGAACTGCTGGTAGCGTTTCTGACAGGTCATGTGGCCCTGAAGGACCACCTACATAAACTCGGAAAAGCTGAGGATCAAATCTGACGTCTATGTCAAGAAGATCTAGAAACGGCAAACACACATTTTGTGCAAATGTGTTGCTGCCAGTCATACCCGACAACAACACTTCAGTAGGCCGTTTCTAACGCCTACTGACATCTAGGACGGAAATCCCAGACTAATTCTAAGGTTCATCGAAAGCCTCTAACTAGTCTAACAACTAGAACGGCAATGTTACAATAAATCCATGCAGGTCGCGGTGACTAAAGGCAGCTGTGCCACTGCCCTCATATTTAATTTCTAATAATCCTTACTACCTCAATGTCCTATGAACTTGTTTTCTACCAAATCTGTAGCGGCTGTGTGGCTAGATTGCAATACGTACCTTCGTTTTATACAGATTGGTGGAGTTATAGGTTTATATGTACCGTGCATATTACACACACTAGCGCACGCATATTTTACACGTACGTATCATCTGTAAGCGTAGCAAAGTTACGGTAGTGGGGAGACATTCGTAATGGTTTTCGACTTTCAATCGTATTAGTGCGGCAGGAGTGTTGTAAGAGTGTACATGTTTGCTTTTAGGAATTAGTACGTGTAGCTTAATTATCTAGTTTTCCGAATGATGTATCTATGCAATAACATTCAACTGAAACAAAACTCTATAAAAATTGTAAATAAAATAAAATTCTTATATTCAAAACGAAACAAAATTCTATAATAAACTTTACAAAAGCGATCATCTCTTTCAAATGCATACCTCCTACGACATGCACGGCAGCCCGTCCTCTCTGTATCACATACATAGTACATGTCTATGTGTATGTATTTAAAGTCGAATGGGAACCGTTCACTACGCCAATATGTATATGGAACGGCAGTGGTTATATGGAACGATGTGTACTTATTTAAAAAAAAAACCGCCACAGCTCGCTAAAAATTACTAAAACTGGGTCAGAAAAGTTACTAGTGTGTACACAACTAACCGCTGATGGGCACCACGAGTTTTAAAAAATCATGTAATTATCGAATAAGTTGTAAAAAAATGGAGGTCGTATGAATTTCAAAAAGATTTTACACTTTCTAAGATAGAGTAAGTTAAAAAAAAACACCATTTTCAGGGTTATATGAAACGATGCCGCGGAAGCATGTTCATGTGCTTGGGACCATGTATCGAAGAAACTATTCCTTGAATAATTTAGAATAAAATCCTAGAAGGAGCTATTGAGAGGAACATGTCATTCTAAGAGGCGGCGGAGGTGTACAGTGGCGGAATTAAAAAAAGCGTACAACTCGTGAGATCGCTTTGTGTCAGTTTTGCCTAATCTGATTTGTTCTTTATCATATTGCTTTGATAATGAATTAGTAAAATCAGATGGCAAGATCACATTATTGGTATTCATAGAAAAAAAAGAATAATTACACATAATTTAATTAAATTTGAAAAACGTCACTCGTTTGTGTGCTTAATATTTCTGCCTTGATATTTTATATCCTAAGGAAAAATTAATTAATCATGAACTTTATTAGGGTAAAGTAAAAACTTATAATAAAATTAACATGTAGTATAGAAAAAACAACACTTAGTTCTTTACAGCTGCTCCATTATTTGCCACTACACCTTGCAACCGTTTAGGCATTGAGATGATACAAGATCGGATGTAATCTGGCGAAAGCTCATTCTAGATTTCCTCGATTTCATCAGATAATTCTTGGACATTTGCAAGTATAAATTTGACGTCATACATTTTTTTCACAATAAAACCCCATATGTTTTCAATAGGGTTTAAGTCCGGGCTTTTAGACGACCATGGTAAACGAGTTACGTTATTTTCTTGAAACCAGTTCTGAACAGTTCTAGATCTATGAACGGGACAATTGTCATCTTGAAATATAAAGTTTCTTTCAGGAAACATATTTTCTGACGACGGCAGAAAAATATTTTCGAGAATTGCAATATAATTTGCACTAGTAAACCGACTCTCAATCATCCAGCAAATGCCTGGCCCTTGCATATTAATCCAGGCCCAAACATTGACCGAAAATCTGCCACTCTTTCGAGATTTAAGCCTCATTGTATCTTGAATTTGGCGGTCTGTACACTCGAACGCAACCATTGTACGAAGACTGGAAGACTTTCTCACCAGTAAAAATAACGGTTTCCCAGAAATTTAAATCACGCTGTAGAAATTCTAATGCAAAACCTATTCTCTGATTTTTATTATCTGCAGTTAGGAAAGGCTTCTTTGCAGCTACTCTATTTCTCAGCTCGGAATCCTGTCTCACTCTATTTCGGGCAGTACGGACGTGTCCAGGAAAATTCGTTCTATTAATTGCAGTCACTACCGACTCAAATGGATTATTCCTCAAAAACTGGATGAGATTTTCATCGTCTTCAGGAGTTGTTACCCTTTTCCGACCGGATCAATTTTTTCTTTGAACAACTCTTTCTTGCTGCCATTTTCTTTTCACCCTCAGTATGGTACTTTTATTCACTTCAAATCTTTGAGCCAATGCTCTGATTGACCATCCTTCCTCTAGTAATGTAATTATTTGTGTTTTCTGAAGCAAACTCAAATTTGGCATTATTGTCTTCTACTACTTTGACAAATTATTTGCAATTAATATATTTGACGTAAGCTGTCAAATAAAGAACGGTTTAATGTGTGGCATTTTGAGTATACGCTTTTTTTAATTCCGCCACTGTACCAAGTTCCAAAAACCACAATTTTTCGCCGATATAAAGAAGTCAATTCAGACATCTTGGGAAGACCCCCTGTAGTAAATAAAGCTGAAGAAAATCAAATTCTAACAACTACTGAAAAATTCGGTTATCCGTTCAATTCAAATGAACTTAAAATTTTTGTTAAACGCTATTTGGATCGAAATTTAATTTAATATTTAATGGTGTATAAACTTCATAAAACATTAAACGAGTCATAACGGAAATGGGACCAGAGGTAGTTTCAGGATATTTTGACAATTTATCCAGAACATTAGAAAATGTTAACCTGAAAATATTGTCAACTATGATAAAACAAATTTTACAGACGACCCTGGAAATTATTGATACATCTAAATCATCGGTGTCTGTGATGTTTCTTGTCTCCGGTGCAGGCACTTTTCTCCCGCCCTATCTTGTTTATAAGGCAAAAAATTGTATCCAGAATGGTTACAAGGAGGTCCAGAAGGGTGTTATTTTAATGGAAGTGAGTCTAGGTGGTTTGATGCCATAACATTTGAAGATTGGTTCCAGAATATTGCGATTCCGTATTTTCGAAAATTAAATGGGAAAAAGGTTATTATGAGTGATAATCTTGGCAGTCATCTATCATTAAGAGTGTTGCAGCTCTAAATAGTACACACCTCTTGCAACCCCTGAATGTTTCTGTGTTTAGATCAATCAAGACTTCATGAAGAAAATAACTTAAATGAATGGAAAGAAGGGTTGTCTACTAAAAACACAATTTTTTGAATTATTATGAAAAGCAATTGAAGATACAAAGAACAATTCACAAAACATTATATCAGGTTTTACTGCTTGTGGAATTATACCCATTGAAGAAAAGTATTGAATAAGCCAATTCCAAAAGGAATCAAGGAATGATAGTTTTCAAAATAAAAGAGGAAATTTGGTTAGAGTTGCTGAATGCCCAAAACTAAAAAGGAACAGAAAGATTAACATCCCAGCAGGCACAAGTATTCGACCTGAAGATTTACCAGAAGAAAATGTGCCATCTCAATCTAAAAAGCCAGGTAGACCTCAAAAAGGTGTCCCATCAAACAGTGATAAATATAATATAAGCGAAAGTGAAAATGAGGATGTGGAGATGGAATTTGGTAAAGAATTAATTAATTTTGACCATATCAATGAATCAAATAATGATACAATAGTGTAAGTGCCACATTTTCCAGAACTTTCCAATGATTTTGTTGTTGTAAGCTTCATCTACAAATAAAACTGGAAAAAGGAAAATATCTGTAAATTGTACGAGACTGTACAAAGGTCTTTGCTTTTCCTGCTGTGATTGATAACTCTGATGTTATACTGAACCAAATAAAATGTAAGTTAATGCTTCTAAATACTAGAGTGAATACTAGGAGTATATACATTTGAAGAAGATTGAAAGAATTGTTGTAATTTTTGTATTTTGCAATATTTACCTATGTTTTGTTTATGTTCTCAAGAGTTTTAATTTTTATTTAAATCTTTTTATGACAGCGGAATTGCATTATGTTTGTATTTTTGTAAAGTTTAATATGGAACGCTATTTTAATTAATTAATTACATCTTCATTGTCAATCGATTCTTTTAAATTATTTTGTGGTCCATATAACCCTGATTTCGAAGGTAATTTAGAATGCCACACAATTTACTAGCCAAATACTGAGAAATGAAATATTGTTCCATATATCCCCAAAATCTGGGTTATATGGATCGACAAAATCCCCAAAAGAGGGCACTCGTAAAGACAATTTCAATACTTTAAATAGTGAAAATTTAGAGCTAAACAAACTTGGTTGAAATGTAGTTGTCACTAGAAAACTATGTTGTAAAGTTATTCAAAAAGAAACAAAAAATAATAGATAACAAAATATCAATAGGCGCAGGCTTTATGACAGGAACTCCTTCAATTCAAACAACTCAGTGTAAAACTAAATAGAAAACAATTTGTCACAAAAGGTTACGAACGAAGAAGATATTGAAGCAATAACAAGAAATATTAATCAATTAAAGCACCGCCTGCATTAGCACACATCTCAACTCGAATCCTGAAATCCTTTTAACTTATAACTCAACTGCTCCACGTTATGTTGCTGTAGTTCAGCATAAACACTTTGTTTAAGCTTTTTCCAGAGAAAAAGAATTAAAATTGAGAGATCTGGACTGCACGCTGACCGTGGATTAGAACCATTCCTTTCTATCCATTTTCCCCCCAAATGACAAGTTATTCAGTCTCGTACAGCTATGGAATTATGAGCTGGACAGCCATTATGTTTAAATTTCGTGGAGTTTGTATAAATTAATGGAAACTCCTCAAATTTATCACTAAAAAAATAGTTCGAAATAAGTGATCATTGTATGTAGCTGCACACCATACAATGATCTTTTTAAAATATCGACTACGGATAGAAAGTGTAAAATGTGGATTTATTTCACTCCATCAGTACATGCAGTGTAGCGATATAATGCCATTTGTGGAAAATGTAGATTCGCCTGGAAGTATTGTGATTTTATGGACTATTTGTAGAAATGTCATTTCCAATCCATAAACAAAAATCCAGACGTTTTGCCTCATCAGTCTACTTCCAGAATTTGTCTGCGGCTTTAAAGTCTTATTTTTGTTATCTTTACAGATGAAACTAATGAAAAAATGAACTAATTCACAAATAGATGTTTGTTGATTTTCATCGATCGATTCCATTGTTAAAAGTGTTGCAGCGTCGTCGTTGTATCTCTTCTTCTTCTTCATTTCAGTAACCGAACCTGTTAAAAATTTTTGCAAACATTTGCACATTTTTGCTCGTGACACGTTATAGATACGCATAAACTGACGTTGGACTTTAACGTTTGAAGACAAGTAAAACTTATTATAAACTGTGATTTTTCCGAAAAATCAAAATGGACCTTTCTTTCTCTTTGTAACTTAATCGGAGGACATACTGTACATACCTACTGTATACAGTGTATAAAAGCCAAATGGAATAAATTATTATTATTATTTCGGTTATTGTAAATATTTATAAAAAATCCCGAAACATGTAAAATTTAAATTATAAATTGACATTCTTTAACGTGAAAATGCGATCCCTACCTTCAACCCCCTTCGAATGACAGCTACCACCCCCATTTTTTTTTATGTGTATAGGCTATTTATTCAAAATTGTTATCGTTTTTAAGTTTGTTGTAACAATTAAGATACTAAACTGTGCAACTGGTCAGTGATGCTATTACATGTGTTTTGTGGTTATAACATTATAAGTTAAAAATTATTTCACGTTATGATTCTGGTGAAAGTGCATCATCTGTAGGGCGCACATTCAACATTGGCGCGTTTACTGTGCGAAGTATAAAATCCCAGAAAGAAAATATTAAACAATCGATTTTACAATGTATGTACTTCGACCTCTGCGAAGATTACCAAAAAAGTGCGTGAACCAATAATTGAAAAAATGGTAAAAATATTATTAGAATGGATGGAAGACAACAATCAGAAACGAATTGGAATGGACTCGATAACAATTCAAACAAAAGCAAAGCTTTTGTATAAGACATAGTACATTGCACAACATAAAATTCACAGGAAAAGAGGCAAACGCTGATGAAAACGCAGGTAGATTATTTATTGATACATTTAAAGAAACTGTAGATTTGCAAGATTACAGTGAAGACCATGCCGATGAGACCGATCTGTAGTGCAAACATATGCCCTCTCATTGGAGATCCAACAAGAAAGCCTGGATGACAGCTGTTCGAGAAATGGCTTAAGAATTGCTTTTGTTCAGAGGTGATGCAATATTTCAAGACCAAAAATCTAACAAGAAAGCTTTACTTCACGTGGACGTTTTTATCACCGAACACCACCTCTCTAATCCAGCCGTGTGACCAAGGTATAATTTCTACATTCAAACTCTACTACCTTCGCATAACGTTGAAACAAATACTATATGAGACTGAAAAAAGTAAAGGCGGCATTGACACTGTTCGTGCTTTCTGGACATCTTAGATCATGAATGCAGTAGAAAAGACGAAAGCTGCATGGAATGAAGTGAGGAAAACAACTTTAAGTGCTGCATGGAAAAATATCTGGCCAGGATGCTGTGAGGGTTAGAAGAAGTATTGCAACTGGAAAGGTCACTGTTCGGAGAAGGTTTTGCAGACTTCTACATCTAGATAAGAGATATAGAGGAAGTGATTAGTGCCCACAATGCTGAACTGTCGATTGAAGAATTGTGTTCCCAACATGAGGATACTTCAGTGATAACACAGGATGAGGAATCAGAAGTAATTGAGGTTAACTGCAAAGACAAACTAATAATAGTAAATCTTAAAGTAAAGATTTTTGTAATAGCGGACAACTTAACAGAAGAGATTTGCAGAATGGGCGACAACTGGGAACGAAGTTCTAAGTTCCGACGCCACTTAGAATATTCGCGTGCTCCATATAAGATTTTACTAAACAATAAACAGAAGGAAATTAAACAACCAAATATTTCCATTTTTTTAAGCCAAAAAATACATAATTTTACGTACAGTAGGCAATGTTAATCGTTGGACAGTCCTGTCACAGTATAATAATACGAGAAATACCGAAGCTACTGATACCCTTGCAATAACTCTAGGCCGTACACATACAGGTAAAATCGTAACGACAAGAGTTTTTACATTGCAGGGTGATTTAAAACCCATTTAGCATGCAAATACGGTATAATATAATGCACACAAGGTCACTAATATTCATGTGACTATTTAAATATTTTAGATTCTCCTACAGTATCAATAGAGTTGACAAATATCGGCATCAGTAACACACTTCTAATTGGTACAACTGGAAAACTGTAGCACATTAGAGGAGAGTTATCTTACAAAAGAAGTTTAATTAAAATCATTCTTTCCGTATTTGATATTTGGGTCCTAGTCACGTTACAGTAATAATATAAGATTATCATATGTATTGATGTGTTCTATCATTATTGAATTATTATTAATGTTATATGTATTTAGTAAAAGTTATAATAGAAATTTATAGTGATATTGAAAGCAGATTTCAATACATGTATTGTCTTTTCTCATATATCACTACCGAATACGAAAGAGTTCTTTCTGTGTACGTAAAGAATTAATCAGAAATTATTACAAATTATATATTATATGAAGGAAGTTTAGTTGGAAACACACATTTTTGGTATTCCACAAATTGTGTTTTCAATTCCCAGGGGTATAACAATATAAAAAACTTTTTTTAATGTCATCAGTGGTTAAGCAACTAAATTTTTGAATCTAATAAATTTAATAGTACAGTCAACCGGAGAAACATCTACTTCATCTACATCTTCTTTTTATACGTCTTGGTTATATGAAGTATAAGAAAAAAAAATCTTTCGAGTTAAATAAGTTTTTATATAATTATTTCACTGCTATATACAGATAATTTTCATTAAAGTGTTTACTTAAGGAAAAATAAATAAAAACAAAAAATGGATGATGGGTGACTGGATTTTGTTGAACGTAGTTCAAAATTCTATTACCATCTCCTGGATTAATTTTGGGTGGTTGTCCAGGCCTCGATTTATTTCGTAGAGCTACATCTTCGTTTTCGGTTCGCCAGCGTTATGTTGAAGTACAGTTAGAAAGAGAGATACGGTTTTATAGAGTTCCACAGAAGTAACGGTTACTAAAAATTTAGACCAACGAGGGATATCATAAAACAAATTAATACCTACTCGTTGGCATATTTTGTTTGTTAATAGAATATTTTTGCTCGCGTTTCTATTGTTGTTGCGGGCATCTTTACGACGATTACAGCAAACTAAAGACTCTCAAGACGAGAGGCTTTTATATTGAGAACGAATAAGGCAATATCAAAATTATTTTTCGCCCTCTCTTTGGCTTTAATATAATAACGTAATTAAAACATATTCAAACGGTGCGCATAATTGGTTTAGCTAATCATTATACATAAGTTTATATTAAGAAAATAAGAACTTTCTGAGAATTCGTTACAAAGACACTCCTCATTGAAATTAACAATTCTTAAAATTTAGGATTATGTACTTCAATATTTGGAATCTGAGTTCCAGTTAAGAGATTACAGTACTTCAAGCAAGATTTAATTATTAGGATAATGTTAAACAGTAATTTGTTTTGCATACAATAGCTTATATTTATTGTGGTCTAATCCCTACTTTACAGTTTATGGTATTCATGGATTAATAAATTTGGTTTAAATATTCGGCTTATGAGACTGTAATGCTTTGAAGGAAATTTGATTGTTAATACAATATTAAATTACTAAACAAATTATTCTAATATATCCTAATTCCAAGATATCTGGAATTCATTTATCTGTTTCGTCTATCATTCTTATTAAAGATTATAAGTCAAGTGTCATCAAGAATGATTATAAACTAGACATCATTAGCGCAATATAAAGATTTAATTTTAGACTCGTGGAGAAATAAGAATGAATAAATTACGAGTTTAGTAAGTATTATTTATCAAGATTATTTGAGTGAATGATTAAAATATTGAACACAGGTATCGTATAGTATCTATATGTCGTTTGCGTGACTTTGATAGTTTCGTAGGGGTATTCCAATATGATGGTAAAATACATACATCAATCCGGATCCGAATATCAAATATGGAAAGAGCGATTCAAATTAAGGATTTTTTTATACGAGAACTCATTTTTAACTGTTATAGTTTTCGAGTTCTACTAATTAGAAATGTGTTGCTGTTGCCGCTATTTTCCAGTTCTATTGCACATAATGGTATATGCATTTCAACAGCGTAGGACAAATTAAATTAAAAATATTGAAATAGTCACATAAAGATTAGTGACCTTGTGTGCATTATATTAAACCGTAAATTTGCATGTGTAAATAGCTTTTAAATCACCCTGAAATGTAGAAACTCTTATCGTTACGATTTTACCTGTAGGTGTATGGTCTTAAAGAAAGTTAGGGAGTATTGCATCCAATATATCGGACATCTTCGGCGCGGCTTGGGTGTTATCATATTGTGACAGGACTGTCCAACCACTAACATTGCTTACTGTACATGCGTATTTCTATTTTTTACCTTAATATTGTAAATTGACGTTAAAATCCACGTTTAATGTTTTTTTTTATTTAATAACAAAACGAAACTCCTTGATTTGTATCTCTTACGATGCCGAAGTGCAGTGTGTGTTCGGCGGCTGTGTCGCGGTATGATGATTCAATTAATTGTGCGTTCAATTAGTTGTGCGCGCAGACTTTTCATACTAAGTGCTTAGATGTTTCGTTAGAATCATTACAAATTCTTAAAACATCAGGAAATATAAAAGTTTGGCAGTGTGATGCGTGTAAACTAAAACATAACCTCACACAGCCGACGACGGATTCATTAAACTCTAAATCTCCTAGTATAGACGTAACCGGTAGCGGTACGGTTAGGTGGAGCAATACAGATATAGAAGACATCGTCTCTACAAAAGTTAAATATGCGATAAATAGTTTCACTGAGCAAATCATCAACTTATTAAGAAGAGAAATTAAGATAATGAGCGGTAACAACAATGCTTTCTCTAATGAGATATCGGAACTAAAAAAGGAAGTTCAAATTCTCAAATCAGAAAATCACGAGTTGAAAGACGTGATTAATAATTTAAAACTAGTCAATAAAATTTCCTCGAAAGACGACAAATTACAAATTACCTTTTTTAACTGCCGGACGGACGGAAATAAACAAGTCACAAAAACCAGGACAGATAAAAACCAATAACAACAAATATCCAAATGTACCTGGCAACGATACTTCAACGGCAGATGCAAATATCATCAGTGTCGTCCCTGGTACAAATAAGAAAAAAATTTCGGATGTAATTAAAGCTGCTAACTCGTCTAATTCAAGCAATGAGGAGATTGAATCTCTTCTACCCAATGGTAATAATAATAACGATTTATTCCAAGAGGTTTTACACAGAAAAAGACGCAGTAGTAACAAACAGCAGACTATTTTGGGGTCTGCTTCTACTTCTAATTTGAAGGCTATCACTAAATTTAACTACCTCTACATCACGAGACTTGACAAAGACATTACGGTAGACGAACTGTCTAATTATCTAAAAGAGAAAGAGTACACTAATGTACTCTGTGATAAGATGGAATCTAAGCGTCCGGATATATATTCATCATTTAGAGTGGGTGTTCCGGTACAGGAGATTTACAAACTTAAACAGCCTGACATTTGGCCAGTGGGTGCTTATGTCAATACTTTTTTTTTGGAAAATGAGAAGGCGGAGAGAGGCAACATAGATGATGTTAAAGGAAATCTGTTCTCCATTTATTACCAAAACACTCAATGTATCACCACTTCGTTAAACAGTTTAAATGCAGAATTATCGCTTTTAGCGAATTGTACATTTGTTTTCATTACTGAACATTGGCTTTACTCGGAGGCATTGAACCTCTTGAAACTTGTTGGTTTCGAACTAGTTGCCAATTATTGTCGCAAAAGTGCTATGCGCGGAGGCCATGGAGGATCTGCAATCTACACTTCCACCGATTTGCCAGCAGCCCCTAACGTGGAAATTAACAACCTGGCCGAGGATTCCATCTTTGAGTGCTGTGGGGTAAATGTATCTTGTCGCGGGTCTCGCTATTTATTAGTATGCTTCTACAGACCTCCATCAACGAATTTTCGTGAGTTTTGTGTGAATTTCGATCTACTGCTCTCAACGGCCTTCAATTCTGGCCTAACGTGCATAATAGCTGGTGATTTTAATGTAGATTTTTTAGTGGACGAACATAAATGTAAAGATATTAGAAACATCCTGCAATCGTACGGTGCAAAAGTTTTGATTTACGAACCTAAAAGAATGTCCAAAACGACACAAACGTGTCTGGATAACATCATCATTTTAGACGGGAACAAAAGAAACTTTGATGTCGTGGACGTGACCACTTTCCCTACGGGATTTTCAGATCATAAAGCTATTACCGTAAAATTCAAATTTGTGGACAGGTGCCGCTTTAAAAAATCACGTGTGTTTTCTGCATCCGCCGTGCAAGAATTTGAATCAGCCATTGCCAATGAATCTTGGGTGGATGTTTACTGTACGTGCTATGAGACCAACGAAAAGTTCCTAATATTTCTGAACATTTTCTTAAGATACTTTAACGCTTCGGTTAAAACTGTTCCTGTGGCTAGCCGATCCTCCTATCTTCCGCATGAGTTAGTGTGTTTGAAAAATACAGTGTCAGCACTACAAGTTATATCTCCCTATAATAATGAATACAAGGATACTTTCACTTTCTATAAAAAAAGATTTGATGATGATCTCAATGAACGTAACAAATTTAAACAAAGATTACTAAACTCATCAAATTTTAGTAGAGATATGTGGCAAATCAAGCATCTGAGCCTCCTGTGTCGGGGGACGTGGCGGTGTTAGCTAATCAGTTTAATGAACTCTTTACCTTTAGTGATGATTTGAACTTCACTAGTGATGTGAATATTAACATAACTCAAAATTCGCATACCTTTTATTTTTTCCCCACGGATACTGATGAGCTACTTTCATTAATTAACTCAGTGAGGCCCCGCCACTCTTCCGGCATAGATGAAATTCCTACATTCTTTTTGAAAAAATGCACAGGTAGTTATATAGAACCTCTCTGTCATATTATAAACCACTCGTTTGAGACGGGATGTTTCCCGGAATGCCTTAAGCATGCAATTGTAACTCCCCTACACAAGAAAGGTGACCCTAATGATCTTCATAATTACAGGCCCATAAGTCTTTTGACAGGCTTTTCGAAATTCTTTGAGAAAGTCGATTATAAATGTCTCTACAATTTCTTAATTAAATTCAACATTATAAGTAAATTTCAGCATGGTTTTCTTAAAGGTAAAAACACTGAATCCGCCTTGTTTGACTTTACTAATGCAGTTTTATCCGGCTTAGAAAATAATAATATCCCATGTGGCATTCTGCTCGATCTGTCAAAGGCTTTCGACAGCGTGGATCACCAGCGAATGATTCGGAAGCTGGAGTGCTATGGAGTGAGAGGTACTGCCCTTGCCTCGTTTACGTCCTACCTTTCGAATAGAATACAGTCTGTCCGTTTGCGGGCTGGTGATGGTGTTGTACAGTCCGGTGGGGTTCGGTTTGAGAGGGGGTCAGGGTAGCATTCTGGGGCCACTGCTTTTTTGACAACCACTATCTTACTATTAATTACGCCGATGACACCTCCTTTCTTGTGTTGGGCGAGACTTTGAACGTTGTTACTGAGAACTGTGGTGTTTACTTAGCTCTACTCGGTGAATGGCTTAAGAGCAATCATTTAACTATTAACCACGAAAAAACACAGATCATACTTTTTAAGACTAAAACTCAGACCTATCCATCACATATTGTCAGAAATAACCATACCTACTGCGTGCGGGCTGTGGCTCGTCTGCTGGGTCTCGCTGTTGATGAGCACTTGAAATGGAACTCACATATTGACAACGTATGTAACAAACTAAGTAAATGTATTTTCGCTATGCGTCGAATGAGGGATCTGGTGGACGAGTCAGTGCTGCGTGTTATTTATTATAGCTATTGCTACTCTAGTATGAGGTATGGCATCATTATTTGGGGTGGCGGTAATGGTTTACCAAGAGTTTTTGTAATGCAGAAAAAGATATTAAGAGCTATGTTGCGTCTAAAATATAACGAGTCCTGCAGAGGTCTTTTGAAGCGGTGTCGATTTTTCAGTCTTTGCGTTATATATTTTTGAGGTTCTTACTTTTCTGTTTAAAAATAAGCATCATCCAAAACACCATCTATCCCTTACTGAAAATAATCTTTCCTATACATGTGTAAAATTGTTTAATGCACTTTCCACTGAGCTAAAAGCTCTTACCTCCTTAGGTTCATTCAGGACTAAGCTTTTTAGTTTTCTTTGCGATTTGGAAGCGTATAATCTGGACGATTTCTTAAAGTGTTAAACCGCACTTGTCTTGCAGCTTTTCCAATTTTTTTTTACTTTTTTCTTTGTTTGGCTGACGTTTGACTTTTGTAAGTACCGCAATGTATTTTCATAATCTCAATAAAGATTATATTTATTTATTTATTTATAGAACTAGAACCCCCGTATTTGCGAATTCAATATTATTCGCGAGCAAATCTCGAAACGTATACCTCGCGAATACCGGAGAGTAGTAGTAGTAGTAGTAGTAACACTTCAACCCACAAAACATCATAAAACATTTTACTAAAACCCGGCGCGTTTCGACAGCAAAGCTATCATTATCAGGGCGATAATAAAACTAAATTAAATTAAACTAATTAAATTAAACTAATTATGCACGGTCAATCCGATACGTATCGTCAATTTCCGGTTAACGAAAACAATCGCGAATGCGAAATAGGACCGTTACCACCGTTCATTACACATGACTTACATACATATTTTTGTGCCTATATTTCTAAACTTTCGAAAACATTTAGAAACTTACAATTGTTTATTTGTCTAATTAATTTAACATTCATATGATCGATGTTGTGTTCTGTTTCAAAATTGTGTTGAGCAACTCTTGATTTCTCAATTCTATTAAATCTAAGATTAGCCATATCCTCTTTAAATCTAGTTGAGACTGCTCTCCTGGTTTGCCCAATGTATTTTTGATTACGATCTTCTAATTCTGCACCAAGAGATCCAGTGAAGAACTTCGAAATATGTAGTGTTCGATTTAAAAAACAAGTGCATCTGTCAAGTGTCAAAATGGGACGTTGGATCCCATAATTGACGTGGGAATAGAAAAATTCTAACAGTTTGTAAATTTCACCGTTTCTGTAGCTCTAGAAATAACGAAATTAGTAATTAAAATTGAGTTTAGTTTATTAAAATGCGTTGATATTTTCAGCTCCAAAAAGAAACAGAACAGTTTTAATTTCTAATTTTTAATGTAATATAGAAATGTTATATGTATAGTATTGTATAATATATAAATAAACAAAAAGTTATTTTATAATTGATCATGTTCTCTGAAGATGAAGTACAATGAGAAATATACAGTAGTTTTATTATCGCCTTGATAATGACAGCTTTGCTGTCGAAACGTGTCGGTTTTTAGTTAAAAATTTTTGGTGTTTAATGAGTTGGAACTGTTTAGTGTTCGAACTATACACTATTCTATAAAAACACGATTTTCAAGTTATTTATTTTAAAAATGAGATTTCCTCTAATACCGATTTGTTTTGAACATTTAAATATGCATCTTTTTGTTTATCACAGAAAAATTAGCTCATTGTTCTCCTTTCTCGCCAATATTTCGCTTTAGAAATAGATGTCTGACATCTAACTCTGCCAGATATCAAAATAAATTTTGAAAAACAAAGTAAATTTACTTATGTATTTATAGTTAATATCTACCTCAAAGAACTTTAAATATTAGCTATAATATTTATCATTTAACTCGTGTTAAATAGTCTCATATGAAGTTTTATTTTTGTCACTGTGATATATAAAACGACGTAAGGTGGCAAACATATAGCCGCAAAAAAGCTAATACTTCTCCCGCTTTAACTAAGACTTATTATATTATTATTATTATTAGTATTAGCTATAGCTAAATTATGAGACCAAAAGGACCTCAAAAGAAGTTCTATATTGCAGCTTTTGAATTAGGCTAGCACGGTAACAAGACCGCTATAAGCTTAATTGAATATTTTAATGAAGAAAATTGTAATAACGGTATAAATACTGAACGTACCGTGAATTCGGCTGACTTATTGAGACAATTTTCACATTCAGTCGATTTCTATGAAAAAATTTGTCAAATCTTTAAACTATTGCTATCAGGTTTCGAGTCTTGACGTGTAGACTAGACTTAAGACATTTTGACTATCTCAAGTCACCCTCTTATCCGGATGACTTGAGACAACGCTGTTTTAAGGGTCTCCACTCAAAAATATGTATTTTTATTTAAAAAATGAACATGGTATTTCTTTGGAATGAGTTGGTTGGCCTACAACAGCGGCTTCGTGCCAGTTGAAATAGCGTCGCCGGTTATTTTATGTTATTTATCGAGTGTTTTGTCTCAAGTCACTCGAATTGACAATTAAAGTTAACACTCGAATTTATTGTTTCTCTAGTACTTCAACTCGTGAAAGTTTCTCACTAAAATGCAACTTTATCTGGATAAAAAAATAAGTCCTGGTATAATTACTCCCGAATAATAATTACACTTTCTATGAAAAAAATTACCCCTATGTTCCACGGTAGAATAATAAGAACAGTATTTTACTAAATCACGAAATCTGGTAACACTGTTTAACTGTGAATGTATATATCCTCTAATAAAATTGATGTTATATTATTTGTTCTGCATCTCACCAAATCTTAGATACTATTTACATAAAGGATTCATAAGTTTGTTGCCTTAAATATTAATTGTATAAAAAGATATAATAACCACTTACCTTGTCTGTTATTACTTCGACTTATTTGAACAAACTAAATATAAATTTCTAATTTTCGAAGTACACGTACAATTAAGGAATGTTAAATCTAAAATATTTTTTTAATTGTCCGATAAGATATAATAACAGCCTTTCGAACGATGTATGTACATATATACTAAATTGTACTTGCTCTTTGAATTTTCCGAAAATAAAGAATGTTATAGCAATTCCAGATACAAAAATTATTAAAGAATGCAATTATTTACGATCACTGATAATTAGATTTATTCAAACATTTTAATCCGGAATTTTCACAATAGGACCGGGATATTAGGTTACAAACAAAATAAAACACAATTCCATATAATAATTATTTATTCGTTTGTTCTATATCCTTCCCATAAAACTTCTCATCACTCTTTCACTGTGCTTTTATTTCTTCGTTTTTTTTTTTTTACAATAATACAATTATAGTAAATCTATCTACTTTTTTAAGAACATATAATACACTTATTGCGCTAAAAAAGAACAAAAAAAGGGGGACGACAGCCAAGCGCTCCCAAACACAAAATAATTATATTTAAAAAAAATCACATCGATCGTGTAATTAAAGTAATAACTTAAAGGAAATTAATACGAACAGGACAAAGAACACATTTTGACTTATTAAAGAGTGCAATACGATGAAAATTATAAATTAATGATAAAAAAAAATCTGGGTGAACGATTGGCAGTCTCCAGAAACAAACAAGCACGAAGTAGATGTGCCATGATTAGTCGGATCAATTTTTCTTTTATTATATATTTCATATAATTCATTTGTTTTTCTTTCTATTTTTTTTTCGATGTATAACAAGATTATTTTTTTATTTATATAAAGAAAAAAAGCAACCTGACCAATCGCCTTGTCAAGCCACGTTTTACGGCAAGGGATCGAGACCCAACAGCGAAAACTACTAGCTAAATTCGATTAAACAAATCGCTGTGACAAAATCACCTGTTCCACTGCAACGCCACAATAAATGTAAGTTCTAATTCGTAAAATTTTAGATTTTTTAAATCATAATTTTAAAGGTGGGTTTGGAGAGGATTTATTTATCGTGACGGCAAGAACAGGGGGTCAATACAATCCAACAGCATTCAGCTGTGACCGTTCTAGTCGCCTGCCACTACATTTGACCCAAAAATTTCTCATCGTATGAAATCTTCATATATTTAATATGTTTTTCTGACGTTATATCTGATCGATTTAATTTATATATGTTTATATATATATATATAAGCTACCATCATATTAAATATACGAAAATATCAATTTACGTTGATACCTTACACCAAGTTGTAAAAAAAAAATAATAAGGAAATATAAATAAATACAATCGTACCTTATCCACAACGGTATTATAAAACAATAAATAGCAATCTGCAAGACTACTCTTGGAGTGAGTCGTGCCTATGATTTTTCTATATATTTTCCGGATTTTTCTCGTAATTGTTGCAGAGGAAAAAAATAAAAACAATAACATATTTCCTACGAACCTACCTTTCGAAGAATTGTTAGTGTATTTTGTGGCAAGAAGAACAGTGCACGAGGGATACTAGCTTTTTTTATTATTATTTTTTAATATATGTAGTGATCTTGCCAAAAATGTTATTTTTTTTAACAAAAAGGGGGACGTGTTAAATTTTGGGCGAACAGATGAATAAAATACACGCGAAAATTACTTGAGAAAAATGTGTATTAAATGTTAAGATTATTATACAAAATATTCATGTAATTATTCTCCTATTTAAAAAAATGATTTATTAATTGATAATCACTTATCGTATAATTACGTGAATATATTGTAAATGAATAATTTCAAGGAAAATGAGGGCGGCGCATTGTATTTATAACAAAAAAAATATCCGTTCCATTTTTTTTATTCTAGTTTTTTTGGATTGATTTAAAAGAGTTACTGCGATTAACTTTTTTCCAAAACTCAGTCATATAAGAAATACTATTTGTTATCTTACCTTTGGAATAATATTAATATTTCAAGATGATTTAAATTCTTCTAAGTTGCAAGATTAATTTTAGTGTAATGGGTGGGGTTAAAATTTTTGTGTACAATAGAAGAGAAAAAAAAATAAAATCATATCACCGTCTAATTTTAAACAACTTATTGTACGACACTACTCCGAGGAGAGCCACCATGGTATATTGCATTTTGTGATATTCGAACTTCAAGAAAATTGTACTTTTCAAAATACCACCATATGCAATTTTTTCTACTAGAAAATTTTGGGGAATAAAACGTTTTGCAGGCTCAAGTCGTCAAGAATGTTTTTGAAAATATTTCAATTTTTTACCAAATTTATATTCATCTAAGTATCTTTATACTTGCTCTTGCATCCTAGAAGCTTTTTATTTTTAACGAAAACAGTATAGTATAAATATATATATATGTTATAATTTATAATAAATAAGTACAAACCTTTATCTGAAGAAAAATGAAAAAAAAAGTACATTTGCGAAAAACAATACACATACGTCGTAGCTTGAATATCTCAGAGTAAGTTACAAGGTGAAATAGATAATATAGATTTTTACACTAACCTTTCGTCGCAAAATCGTGTGTTTTTGTTTTTGTTTACGTTGTTGAAGAAGGGTAGAACGGGCATTTTGTGGGTATCGTTCATGTTGAGCTAAAGTCATGTCAAAATCAGCCGTAAGAACAAAAAAATGAAACGATTAATATAAATAGAAATTAAAACAAAATTTCGTAGAAAAAAATGACGGTAGTTTCAATTGTTTCTTTAAATTTGTTAATATATAGAAGTGCTGTGTAAGATATATGTTGTAATTGATGTTTAAAATGTCAAAAATAAATAAAAAAATCTAGGATTACATACCGTGTTTTAGGTTATTTACGGATTGTTTTTTAGATACCTGTCAAAAATAAAAAATGTCAGTAAAAGTGAAACGTGCATGCAAAGTTTTTTTTTCTTTGATTTTTTTAAATATTTCCAAAAAATATCTATAATATAATGTTAGAGAAATAAGATTAGACTATAGTGCCACGCTCTAACCAGAATCCTTTTAAGTATTAAATTAATTAAAGTTTCATAATTTTATTTCTCAACATTATATATTCCAAATATATTGAAAAAGTTGAAAAGAAAAAAAAATTAAGTCAAATCTACCCAATTCCAAAAAATTCAAAAAAGAAATTAATAGATGCGATAACAAATGTTTTTCCTATTTTTTTGTTTTCTTTTTGTTGTATTATTTATTATTATTTCATGAAAATATCGATTGTTTTAATAATACCCCCGAGAAAAAAAACATAAATGGATATCCACAATAAGCAAAGAAGGAATGAAATGACGTAATAACGATTTTTACCATTTCTTTTTTGAAAAAGGGATCGAAAAACTAAAAAAGGGAACGCCCGTTAAAATTAATAAAAAAATCTAGGGATCAACCACTTTTTAGGTAGGCTAAAAATCGTCGCAACACAGTTCTTATATATCTCTTATAAAATAAATATCTCCTCGCTTTACGTTTATTCGCTCTACGTTAATTATCTCGTCTAACGATGAAATCGTCATTTCGTCGGAAATTAAAAATATTACTAGGATATTTAATGTAATTATTGATTATTAAAAAGTGTTTTTTTTTTTGTTATTTTTTAAATTTTAGACTTGCGGATGATAGATCAGGTATACTGGGAATCATCTGTAGCGAGGTTGCATCATTGATGTGATGACAGGTCCGGTTGGAAACATTGGTGTGCCGTAGATGACGCCAGGAGGCATTCCGATCATACCTGTGACAAAAAAAGAATACATAGATATCAGTTATATAAAGCGGGCAACGTTTACGCGATTGTTTTTTTTTTGCTTGCAATATTTTAAGTTAGAAAAATTGATGGCTAGTAATTTTTTTAAATGTTATATCGACGGCATCAAAGTCGTTTCAGTAATTTCTTTCAAAATTATAATACGTGTAAGAACGGAAGCTAATTTATTCAAATTAACAACGTGGAACGTACAGGAAATAAAATTTACTAACATTTATATAGCTTATTCTGGAATATAAAGTACTACGAAATTAAATTGAAAATACTACTACGTTTTAGGTTATGTTAAAATAGAATTAAAATAAATTGATATTTCGAAGATAAAATGTTCCAATTTGAATTTATTAGCCGTTTTAACCCTTCAACCCATGTTGAAGAACCTTATAAGTACAGTAAAACGATATTTTGTCAAAGAACTCCGTGGGTAAGTAAAAGGACGTTTTTGTGAAATTAAACGAAACATATAAATCGTGACACAAATGAATTATTATTATTAGAAGAACTCTATAAGAACTGAGAAAGGGCAAAAAACTATAAGAACAGTGAAATAATGGAAAAGTGATTGAAATAAAATAGGAGATGGAATGAACATTACCGAAGATAAGAAATTATAAGTTCTTATTTTCAATTAAAAATGTTTACTCAACTCAAAGTACAGTGAAACGACGTTTTTACAAAATTAATCAACACGTAATTTAAGCCTAACCCGAAGTAGATCATTGTTGTGTCGCAAAACTCTATAAGTCAAGTAAGTCAATATCGAAAAACTGTAAATATGTCGAATCATATCTGTAAGTACAATGGAACAACGTTTTTACGGTATCAAACGACATGAAAATTGCAACAGGTAAATTGTACAGTGAATCGACGCTTTGTCGAAGAAACACCAAAGTACAGTGAAACGACGTTCTGTCAAAGAACCTTCGGTGTATGAGGAGATCATTTTTATCCTCGTAAATAATAGTCATTCTACGCAAGTAGAACACTTGCTTAAGATTATTAAACTTTTTTTTTTTTTTTACAAAAATAAATAAAAATTAAGGAAGATTATTGTTCCTGCGATTAATTCTTATTAATTAAAATAAGAACGACAAAAAAAGTTAAGGAAGAAATACGGTGAGATGCTATAATTTAATCCTCGATTTTCAACAAACTAAAGCGACGAACAGACAGCAGAGGCGGCGACTATATGGAGATACGTATTCCATGATTTCCCAGCACATTCTGTATATAAGAAATATATAATAAAGAATAGAAGGCTTAGATATAACGCATTAGGTACAGCGGTCTAAATATACCGATACACAATGTTCTTTTTTATAATTTAGTATATTATAGCATTTGGAACAATAATATCTTCAAATATCATGAATTACTCTAAAGTATTCCAACTAAAACTGTAAAAAAAAATGTTACTTCAACGACTATGCACCAAGACGTTTTTCGACTGTGAGATGTTTTTGAATGTTGCAGTTTCCTTCTCTCTATTACAAGGTAGTATATAAGTATTAAACGGTGTTAAAAATATAGTTTCTCTAAGAAATAGGTTATAATATGGTATGTAAGGTTCATTTCTTGATCATCCTCTAAAGTATGGTAATCGGTACAAGAAAACTAACATAAAAAATACTTACCCCTGCTGTCCAACTTGCTAACAAAAAAAAACGTATACATATATATAATTAAAGAAAAAAAATACGAAATAAAACTAAAATAGAAATATAACTAAATCAAATTACAAAGAATTGTCAGTATATAGGGAAGTAACTAAAAGGGAACTTAATACAGAGTAATATATAATAGTCAAGCCTAGCATGTACACACAGCTATTTAAAAAAAATCTACTAAATAATGGAAAACCACACATTTAAAGTGAGCTGTTTCACATCTGGTTACTAAAGACTGAATAAATTTTATCATAATTATACGCTTCAGAACTGCTGTTACTTACATGTATGCAGGTTATGCTACTAAATATTCACGTAATAGAAATTATTTACAACCCCAAGATTCCTTTTCAATCTCTAAATCGTTTAATATTGATCATATCATTGAGAAATGATTATATGCAGAAGCTACCTGGATTCCCATAGAAGAGGTATCCTTAATATGAAAATATGACCTTCGAGAGGGGACTTTACTCATGGGAAGGAAAGTTATTAAAGCAAAAAATGTGTAAAGCTGGGAATTTCAATCGAATACCGAAAACCATGGATAATATGCAATATCTTATATTCATTCTGTCCAATAATGTAATGAAATAAAGAACACTAAATGCCGCATAAACCTAAATATTTCACGTGATTTAGAGATTCAAAAAAATCCTTCCCAAAATTTAAACCCACCCGCTGTGCTGAATGAGAAATCAGTCGGTAAAATCGCGTATCGTTATTATCGATCGACACCTCTACTAGAAGCGGCAACATTCAAAACAACATGAAAATACATAACGAGTGTATTTAAAGAAAAATTATCGAGAAGTCCATCATATACATCAACAATTTCGTGATTGGTTGATTAATATTATTATATATATATGTACTTAACAATAATATATTATATATATGGATATATATATGTATATATGTAAATAATGCATTCAATCAATGACAGTAAAACCACTGGCAAACTAAGCAAGTGACAAAGAATATGCAGGCATGCCAACACAGAGTGCGAAAGTACCTGGGCCTTAGCCGTCTGGTAGCGATGTGTCCGTTCTTCACACAGTAAAGTAAACAATATAATCAGTTAAACGGATCCGAATACGTTTACTTTTTTGCATCTTTAATTATATAGATATTTAATATAACAATAACAAAAATAGAGTAACTAGAGGTGATGTATAAACATATGCTGAAATATTATTATTATAATGCTATTGGTCTAATTAAGAAAAAAAATTACAGTTGGTTTATACAAGATAGCTCACCTACACCAAAGAATTAAAATTTTATACCAACACGATTAAGCCCTTTTAAATCGGATAAAATCAGTTTATTACTACATTTCCATATTCTGATTATTTTCCCGCTAGATTTTTCTGTCCAATCATGTAATTTCATCAAGTTAATAATATTTTTCAATTTACATGTGGCAAATCGATAAATGTGGTGTTGCATAACCTTTTACACCAAAACAAAATTACGATTCGATTACGATACGATTGTTAATCTTTCTTCCAAAATAAATTAATATTACATCTTCAACTAAAATGAGCTATCATATATAAAAATTAGGTACAATAAATCAGATAATGCTATATTTTTAAGAAATATCGTCTCCTCTCTTTTTGGTGTTTTTAGCTTGTCCAACTATTAAACTACACAATATGTAAATAATGATAAAACACAAATGCATCAATAACAATTATACAGATGACAATTGATAATATTATTACGCGTGAAATTTGCAGCAAATGAAGAAAAACAAATGAATATATATAATGTACGGTATATGTATAGTAAATTGTAACATTTATGTCAAAAAATCTACTGAGTACGCTACAAAAATGATCATAACCTGGGTATAGAGATACTATATATATGGTAATAAAATGCGTAATTCGTACTTGCCTTTTCGCTTTGGTTTTTAAATATGATTTTTCGTTAATCAGCAAATCGCAGAATGTACAGGATGTTTCGTTATGTAAGTGACACCTTACGCTTACGTCCTTGAAAAAGACACGAATATATCTACTTTATCTACAAATACAAGCAGTTAAAGTTAGAGATGTCGCTAGTATCAGAACTGAATTCTTAAAAAAAATAAATAAAATAAACACATGCCTATTTTAGTTTCTAATCCGTATATTTTTTTATACAAAAAAGATAATTCAACGTTTACATTTTAATAGGAGTACATTATTATAACAATTTCTCTTTGTTTGCAATTTTTTAAAATCAATAATGTAAAAGTTACCCTTATTTAAAAAAGAATTAAAATGTCCTAATATCTTTTTTTACAAAAACATTTAGGTATATGGCTTGTAATTCAACAACAATTCAAAAAAACTGATTAACAAATTTTCTTAAATTATTTCTTTAAAATATGATTAATGGTACTGATTTTGAAAATGAATGAGTTATAATACTTATTTAAAAATTGGAACTTCAAATTAACGTGATTAATCGCTTTTTAATCTGATAAAATCGATTAATCAAATGATTTCTTCAGTTATTCGCTCCTAATTTTATTATATGCGCGGTTAATCAGTTTTTCTTTAAATATGTAAATAAATTCGAGTTAATCGGACTGATTTAAAAATAATAAATGCTCTTTAATCCATACGTTAGACTCGAAATGTCTGAAATCGGATAACCTTTATCAAAAAGTAAACGGTTTACAAAAATTAAAATTTTATATCAGCGCGATTAACCGACTTTCAACTTGAAAAAATCGGTTAATCACTCATCTAAAACAGATACACTTTAAATCGATTTATAAGCTTTGAAAGCGTAAATTGAATTTAAACAGTAATATACAAAGTGATGTCCAAAAATTTTGTTACCGATTGACAATTAATCGATTTCAACAAGTTTATGTTTATATGGATTATGCCTAAAAACTAAAATTACTCTAACTATACGTTAATTAATCTTAGTCAGTCCAATGTAGTGCAAATGTTGCATCAATATCAATTAAAATTACTAAACAATTCCTGTACTTTTTACCATATCCCGTTTAGCGTTATCATTACATTATTAATAAAGGAAATAATGTACACATACAATATGAGGTAACTACGTTAAAATGCGATACTATTTGTATAATACTTAAATATTAAAAAGATGAATGCGTGGTAGGGAAAAAATAAAGAGATGTCAGACTTTAGTTTCACCGAAAGATATTATGTTTTGGATGCTTGTCTTTCCGAAAATCCATTTTAACTTGGTAAATCAACGTTGGTAAAACACAGGCGACACTAAAACCAAAGGAAAATTGTCCAGAAATTTGAAAACAAAACATACAACTGTCTTTGGTTACAGTCCTAAATCTGAATTAAATATCTATCGTCATCTTTATTTTAATCTTCATTTTCACAACAAGAACACCGAATCGGCGGCGATTTCCGAAGTGGCAGCGACTTTTTTTTGTACGTCTCCTAACTTACTCACATACCTGGTGGCATTCCCAGAGGCGGAGGCCTCATTAGATGACCGCCTAAGATCGGAGGCCCCGGTAACATGGCGGGTCGCATCGGGGTTACCAGGGACATCGTCGAGACAGGAGTTCCGGCCATACCGTGTATACTGGCCATGGTGATCGGAGGTCCCGCCGGCCTAACGGGAAACCGTTGTATGAAAGCGGCATGGTTCAGGGCTTCCTGCTGTCTTGCAACCGCGTGTGCGGCCGATACCGCCACAGCTACTTGCTATCAAAAGTAAAAAATAATCATTATTTTCCTATTCACTTAGAACAAGTTTATAACATACCTCCGCAGTAGAACTTGTAGGCGTACTACTTCCTTCCGAGGATTTCGTAGGTATGCATTTAGCGTATTTCGACTGTCTAGCCCTAATCTCCTCCAAGGATATATCTTCTGACGGATGGATAATTTTACTGGCGGCTCCCGTCGTCGTTATTGTCTGTACTTTTAAACTATCACTGCTACTACTAGCGCTACTACTACCAGGATTGTTCGTAGTGGGTGGAGCGCTTATAGTTGCCCCTGTTAATTTTACAATTATAATTGGATATATCGATAAAAGTCAAGCATTATCAACAAAATAAAAAAATGTGTCGTAATGATAAATAATAGTCATAACAGTCAAACCCCAACTTGGACAACAAAACAACTACTTTGATGACAAAAAATATTGCTATTTTAACAACAAAATAGCCACTTTCATAACAAAATTATAGTTTCAACAAGAAAACAACTGCTTTGACAACAAAATGACAGTTTTAATAATGTAAGTAAGAACAGCGTGAAAATTACAGTTTCAACAAAAGAGCCACTTTGACACCAAACCCTGAATTTTAACATAAACAACCTTAGCATAACATTGAAAATTTCAATAATTGAATAATAATACACACCTGAGGAAATTGGTTTAAAATCTGCACCGACCACTGGCGCACCAGGTGAAGATGTAGGCACAGCACTAGGAAATAGAGGTTTTGCTGCCCCACTCTGAGGCTGCATCATGGCCATAGGGGGTGGCATCATGGGCATCCTGCGCAACATACTTTTTTACCTAAATAGCATTAAGAAAATAAAAGGAAACATACCCAGGATGCATAAATGGAGGTGCCATGTGTCCCATGGACATCATGGGTCCCATTGGAATCCCTGGAGGCATCCCCATTGGGGGTGGCATCATACCAGGTACCATACCTTGAACAGAAACACCAGGTGCGGTTCCTAGCAAGCCTTCAGGCTTTGGCTTCTTAATTGCAGGTTCATCATCGTCGTCATCTGAATCTCCTCTCGTACCCACTTTTTGCCTTTCGTGTTCTTTTAGATCACTTGATGGGATGCCTTAAATATTCACAATAAAAGGATTAACAATAATTAAAGGTATAATTTAATTACTAACCTTCCATTCCATATATTTCTATTTCGATATTTGATCTGTTCGGTAATGAGTTTGGTACTTTATCTATAGCTTCCTTGTGAACTTGCATGCAATGTATCGATAAACCAGGACCCGTATACAATTTTTTATGGCAGATGTGACACTTGAAATGTTTTGCTTTCTGATGTTGTATGAGTATCTTCTCGTCCTCGAATTCCCTATTGCAATACCTAAATCTAGTTAAGGAAAGGCTTACTGTACTAAAAATAAATCGATCAACACAACACGTTAAATATAGCAGCATACACTGCGGCAGAAAATTTGCTAGAAAGAGGTGGAGAATTTTTCCGTTTAGTACGCATCATATAATGCAATACGTTAGGTTCGAACTTTTAAGAAGGATACCAACACCACGGTTTCGATTGCTTCTTCTTTTTGCGACCCATTTTCTACGATACCCTAACAAATTATTGCTAATGTATTAATCAGATGATCACAGTTTGAAAAATCGAACGTTCACGCACTACAAAATATCACCGAAAACGTTCGACAATATTTTTTAATTAATCGCTAAAATCTACAACGATTTTACGATGCGCGCAACACTGTCATGGCGATTTATCGAGACGAGTCGGTATGGTAGAGTACTGTTTCATATTACTGTATATTTTATAATTACTTTTTGAAGCAAATACATAGTATTTTTAAATATGTTAGATCGCAATTACTCATTTGTAAAAATTCTTTAAATATTAGTAATTGATATTACTAACACTAATATTTAGAAACAAGCGGATCTGCCACGAAAAGTGTTAGGGGGCCTTCGATTCCATCAAAAGAGAACACTGAACGCTCCTCATTTAAAAGAAAACTTAAACATGATTAATGATTATCAATGAGTTGCTTGTGTAATTAGATTGGTTCGAAAGATAGAAAGAAATTCATACAATTTTGTTTAAATTTATTTCCATATTAGTCAGAATGTATCACCCTCTAGTGTTGACTTTCACAAATTTGGTGATTTGTAACCTTTGTAACAGTAGGTAAGGTTTATTTAAAATTATGCTTTAAAGAGGGTAAATTTTACATTATGAGGTGGGTAGAAGTCATTTCTAGTTATTATAAATTTCATATATTTTAAAAGTTAAAACTAAAAAGGAAAAATTATAGTAGTAGAAGTAATAACAGAGATCTGCAGATCTCCAGAATTAACGTGTATTATGACCACAACGATTCAAATTTAGTTCAATTGTATAATAACAGATGTCGTCCACAAATTTATTGAATTATAATGTACTACGTACTACTAATAGTAAATTTCCTTTGATTTTGTAATAATTTATGATAATGAAATAAAATTGAAAATTATTATTTTATTAACATATATTTCTTAATATCATAATAAACATCAATTATAGTATTATTTACGAAACAGTCTTCTAAGAATTGCCGGATTCTAAGTTTCTGATTCCTCGGAAATAGCACGAGACCACGTCTTTGATATATTTGTAACGTCATTCACATTATCGCCTTCATTATTTTCGAAATAATCTTTTAACTTGACGTAGGAATCCGATTTGGATATCGTATCACTTTGATGACTGTTTGAGCTTTGTATAACGTCTTGGTAACTGTTCACAAAGGTGCTATCATCTTTGAACATCATATTATAATTTACTAATCTCTGTTTAATGTTCGTTACAACATTCGATATATCTTTATCTAATTGTTCGGAGTAATTTTGTAATTCCATTTCGATTTGATCAATTTTTCCAATGGCATCAATTCTTTTCTCATCGTTTCGAGACAATTGCGTCTTATATTTAGGCTTGGCATTAGAATAATCAATAATACCTCTGCTATGAAGCAGATCCTTACGTAAATTGAAGTCGTAAACTTGTTGAGAGAATCGTATCACTTCCGGTTTGGTTGTTTGGTGTGGACCTTCGTTTAAAAATTTCTTTTTAAGTTCACCAGCTTTATTTTTTAAATCATCAAGATCTTCGTGAAGTTTTACCACCTCGATAATCGATGAGGAACTGATATAATCAGAGACTTCTGTTTGTTGCTTTTCTTCTTCTTCTTCTTCTTCTTCTCCCTCGACACTACTTTTCTTGAGTCTCTCGAAATGATAAGGGTTGCTTCTTATATTTATTAACTCCAACATAAGGCGATTATTTTCAGCTATGAGCGATTCATTATCGAGTATCTTCGTACGTAATTTGTCATCTAATCTTCGGCACAAATTAGCATATTTATCTATTACACCAGTCTTCTCCCATACTTTCGATTTCTCCTTTCTCAATTCTTCCTCAAGATGTGTTATATATTCGGTGAAATCGTTGATGATCCTTTTCCTCAAGAACTGTATCTCTTCAGATTTCATCACTAACTCAGCTTTTAATGATCTCGTCTCTTGGATATGTCGTTGCACTGCAATTTTTTCGAAAGTCACTGTAGTCTCGGTTTGTTGCGAAATTTGACTACCCATTTTTGATCTTGTCTTTAATCCGTAACACTTTGTGATATAACACCGGTAACTTTTAATACTTGTTATTAAGCTGTATTACGTTAAGTAATATAAAGGAATAACGGAGATTATATTGTTGGTATAATATCTCGGTTTTATCTAATATAATATACGCGTTATGTATTGTATTGTTGATTTTTATATTTTATCTAATCACTGCTTAAATGACATATTTATGAACAACGTAAGAGTGTAACTATTCGCGCGATATCAGATTATTGCCCAGAGCAGTAGTGTAGTAAGTCTGTATTGCTAAAATAACAAATACTGAACCTGTCTAGAATATATGTATGTACATATGTACTATATTAATTTAATATCAAATGCTAAGTGGTTTTAAATGTTTGTTATTGATCAAATTGAATGTTAGGTGACACTTCAGCATCTTTTTCCAAAAATAATTTGCGTTGTTTAAAACCAAAATAATATTATAATTCATATAGTAACTTCTCAGGTGCATCATATACAAAACATGTAAATATCAAACTGGTTGTTTTCTAAATAAAATTATACATACGTAATGTTGTATGTAAATATTCCAGGAACATAATAGGTATCCGGTAAATTGAGCAACTGAGATAATGCTTAGTATTTCCAAGACATATATATATGTACACACTGTTAAGGGGCCCACACACTGTATTTTTGTTCGACAGTTTTGTTCGACGAACAAGTCTGTTCGAACAAAAACGACGCAAAACTGAAGTGTGTGAGTCGAAAACTGTCGTTGATGTTGGCGTACAAAGAAATTGTACGTGGAAGCTGGGGTACCGCAGGGTTCGGTTCTGGGACCAATATTGTGGAATTTCCTATACGACGGGGTTCTTAATCTGGATTGGCCGGACAAGGTCACGGTCATTGCCTATGCGGACGACTTACTGGTTCTTGTGGAAGGCGAAGACGTAAGAGATTTGATGTTTAAGACCAATGAGACACTGGAGAAGATAGCAATCTGGATGGAGGCAAATGAATTACACCTAGCCTCACAAAAAACTCAGGCGGTTTGAAGTGAGTGAAAGCAAGATTCGGCCTGGGAGGCAACTGAAGTATCTGGGTGTCATTCTGGATCAAGGACTGACTTTCGGCCCACATGTGAGCTATGTTACCGAGAAGGCTGAGGCCACCCGGTCATCTTTGTTGAGAATCCTTCCAAATGTAGGAGGTCCGGGTAGTAGAAAACGAGAACTGCTGTACGGAGTGGTACAATCCCAAATTCTCTACGCGATAAGAATACAGAGAATCCAGAGAAGGACGTTGCTACGGGTTATTAGCGGATATAGAACGATCTCGGGCAGTGCCGCTCAGGTGATAGCAGGGGTTCTACCTATATCTATATTGGCAGAGGAACAGAGGAGAACCTTCCTCTCAAAAACTGGTGAAACCTCCGTAACTAGAGCGCAACAGCGGGACACGAGTATGAGGCAATGGCAACGACAATGGCGCCAAACGGAAGCTGTTGCGTCGTGGACGAGAGCCCTGATACCGAATATTATACCGTGGGTTAATTGTAAATTTAGACGCGCCGAATATTATTTAACGCAATTTATGTCTGGCCACGGACACTTGCGTACCTCAAACGGTTCGGACTGGCGGTGGAGGACACTTGCCTATACTGCGGTGAAATAGACACGGCGGAGCATGCCGTAATAGAGTGTAGCGAATGGTCCAGGGAGAGGATGGACCTGGAGAGATGTCTGGACGAGAAGGTGTCTGTAGAGACAATAGTTCAACAAATGATAGAAAGCGAGCCAAAATGGCGGCTTATACGTAATTTTATAGTTAAGGTGATCAGCGCAAGGGAAGCGGAACAACGAGCAAATACACCTAGAGTGCACCCGAACTCCTAATCCTCTGATGAGGGAAGGGAGACGTAGGGAAGAATGACGAACAGACACCTATGTTCACCCTGATGCTATGTCGAGCAAGACGGTTCCGGGGATGAAACACCAGGGAGATATTCAGAAGGGTCTCTTGTTGGGAGGCGCGCCTCCCCAACGTCCTTGTCAAAAAAAAACATACAAATAGTTTACAATTTCCTCTTTTGATTTTATGGCTAATGTTGCCGCCACTGCACACACATATTAAACTGCTGAACAAAACTGTAGTCTGTGGGCAACTCACGTTCGACGTTTTTGTTCGAACAGACTTGTTCGTCGAACAAAACTGTCGAACAAAAACCCAGTATGTGGGCCTCTTTACACTCAGTTACACTCCTATGCTAGAGGTAGGTACCGAAACTGTGTCGAAACTATATCGATATCCGTGCAATTAACCTTTTGTCCTCGTTCAAGGCCGTATACAAACAAATAAACTCACAATAACAAAAGTAGCTACATTTTGGGGTCTCACACCCCACCCCTTCCCTCCTCCTCCCTCCGCCAGAAAGCAAAGCATTGACCGATCTTAATTTTGGTAAATACGACTGCAATAATTAACTACCGTAATTAGCAGATTTAAGACATACAAATTCATCCTTTTCCTATTTTAAAATTATTCAATACTAGAAATGCTCATATACATTTCTTGTATAAAATCCTAATATGTACATTCAAATTATATACAGCAGCGTGGACAAGTTATCGATCACTTATGTATAAATAATTAATTAGTATAAATTTTTGATAAATGAACTTTATTCTAAGATGGATTGCAAAGGAAATACATAATAATGAAACCAAAATACAATTCTGATATTTTAAGCATAAAGTACAAAATTTAAAAGATATATGCAAATAATGTGTTCATGTTTGGTGTTCACCTTTCGCTCGAATCACTTGTGTAAGTCTGTTTGGCCCGCTATTTGCTAGGTTCTGAATAAAGTTCAATGGAATGTTTTCCCATTCTTCTTGCAATATGGCAAACAGTTGATTTGCATTTCTAGGCCACTGTCTATATCTTGCTCGGTCCAGGTAATCCCACAAGTATTCGATGATACTTAAATGAGGACTCTGAGGTGGCCAAGTTTTTAATTTGCAAATGTTTTGTTTTTCTTGATCATCAAGATATTGTTTAATTAATTATTGTTCCGAGCAGTATGTTTCAGATCGTTGTCCTGTTGTAAATTAAAATTTTTCCTGGAGTAATTATTTTTAAATACCGCGCTACAGTTAGGCGACCGTCAGTTCTGACAAGGGGCCCCCAAACTTGAATAGAGCCTTCACCGTGTTTGATAGTAGTCTGTATACATGCTGGATTGTAATCTTCGCCGACACGTCTTCTCACATACTGGCGCCTCTTACTGCCAAATATTTGGAACTTTATTTCATCAATCCACTGCACGCGATTTCAATCTACAATGGTCCAGTTTATATGGTTTCTGACGTATGTCAATCTTTTTTGCCTATTTCCATGCGTAAGCAGTGATTTTCGACGAGCAACTCAACCATACAAACCTTGTTGTATTAGACGGCGGCGGCGCCGTACTGTGAACGGATGTATTGCTACACCAGTTACTACTTGGAGATCTGCTACTAACTGCGTCGATCCTCGTGTTCTATGTCTTCGGTCGTCCTGATTTAGATTTGTTCGTTATATCGCTCGTTTCTTGTTTAGCACACTGTTGACATTACTCTGCGAACAACCCACTTCAGCAGCAATTCGCTGTTGACTTTGTCCTTGTTCATGTAAAAATAGGATCTTATGCCTATTTTCTAATGATACTCTCGGCATTTTTATAATAAATTATCACTCATGTATTGTTGATTCATATTTACACTATTTACACCAAATCTATTCTACAGTATAATTTCACGGAAAAAAATATTTCACAAATTTACTAACTAAAATGTGTCCAATACACTTTTTATAAATTCAATAGTACAACTGCTTGCTTTAACAAACAACGGCAAACTGGTCATATCGCTATTTAATACAACACAGTGGTGCGAGTATAAATACTGTTATTTTCTCAGAATTAGCCACTATATTTCTAGTTACTGCATGGGTAATTTCCATTCGACAGAAACATAATACAAGTTTTGTTATTCTTAGAATATCCCCTATTAACAACGGGTGTTATTAACACTAAATGTCGAGGAATTATGCCATGGGGTTTGCTACCTGTTCTGAATTAGTTGTCGATGTGCAATTTTGCGAGTAACTTGCTAGTAATAATAATAATATTAATAATAACCTTTATTCTTTAGCCAATTAAACATTGGATAGAATACGTCAATAAATTTATAAAACAATACCTTAGGATAAGTACGCTCGGTACGACTTAGTCTTCGAACGTCGTACCGAGTGTACATACATACATATATTAACTATCTTCCACTAGTCATATACTCTTCTAGACTATAATAACAATTCTCAGTGAGATATCTTTTCATCGTCGTTTTAAAACCTTTAATACTTGCCACGTTTCTGACCAGACCCGGCAGCCGGTTATAGATAATTATGCATGCAAATTCAGGGGACTTACGAAATAGCGACATATCATAACGAGGAACGAACCACATGTTGCAATTCCTCGTCTGGTATGCATGGTCCGGCAAAAATTCATTGAATTTGCTCATGCCTGGCAAATACGGCACAGCGATATATATATACATATATATATAAGGAAGGAAACGTCAAAATATGGTGGTGCCCAAATACTTCTCGACAACTATCGCGATATTTGACATCAAAAATGAGCCGTATGATACGCTTTTGTGTTATGAATATTCTGTTCCAATTCACAGCTTCACCCCATATGCTTATATTATACGATATAATAGAGTAAACATAATAGACGTTAAGTAGACTCGACACATCTAGAGTGGATTTTAGTTGTAAAATCGCGTAATATACGGAGTTAAGTTTTTTGGCAAGGTGTTGATATGGTCGTCAAAAGTGAGTGTATCGTTCATAAAAACACCTAGAACTTTGGCAGACGAGACGAATAAGCTATTAGCCGGGGGAATACGTCTTTTGTGAAAATAAACTACCGAAGTCTTGTCATTGTTTAAAATTAGCCTATTTAGCTTACACCAGTTCGACATCTTATTTATTGTTTGTTTAACTGTATCTATTAAACTTTCAGCACTATCTGATGCGAGCGCTATTGAAGTATCATCCGCAAACAATACCAAGGAACCGTCAGAGAGAAAGTTTGGAAGATCATTGATGGCAACAAGAAAGAGATGTGGACCCCGAACCGATCCTTGAGGTACTCCTAACTCCACGTTGAACTCGTTCGAAATCGCGTTTCCCACCTTCACTCTCATTTTCCTGTTGGATAAATATGAGTTTATCCAGCCAAGCGCCAAACCACGAATACCAAAGTGATTCAACTTGTGACACAATATCTCAGGATCAATGTCGTAAAATGCTCGAGTTAAATCAAAAAAGATGCCAGCAACATGCTTACGTGCATCTTATTGTGTGACTTATTGTGTCTGAAGCCGTGCTGCTTGTTAGTTATTATGTTATGTTTAGCAAAAAAAAGAGACAATTTGATTGTATGCCACACGTTCGAAAACCTTAGAAAATGTATTAATAACTGAAATAGGGCGATAATTCATTGTGTCAGACTCACTACTCTTTTTATGAACGGGCATAACAATGGCCGTTTTCCATGATGCAGGAAATTTGCCTTCGGTAAATGACAAATTGATTATATAGGCCAGGTGAACAGCTATATCGTCAATAATTAATTTAAGAACATGACTGCTGATTCCATCATCACCGTATGACGTTTTATTGGCTATCTTAGTAGTTATAGCAGTAATATCTTCGGCACATACAGGACTAAACACGAAAGAATGGCAAGGTGTGGGACCAAATGTACTAGGAAATAAGGTGCTGGCACTAAACTGGTTGGCAACAAGTCCCCCCAACTGACGAAAAATATTCAGCAAACTCTCTGGATACTTCCAGGGGATCGGTAATTAAAGTATTTTCTTTGACAAGATTAATTGATGGTTTATATTTATTATTCGGCTTTAACTTATCGTTTACTATTCCCTACAGTGTTTTGGTCTTGTTAGAAGAAAGGTTTATTTTGGTATCATAATAGTTACGCTTTGTTTCAATTATGAGCTTATTGTGTTGCTTTTTCCTTTCTGTGTATAACTTGTTCAATAATGGTGACTTTACACTTTGTTTTAACCAAAAAAGATCCCGCAACTCGCCAGAGCTAGATGTAATACCATTGTTAACCCATTCATGATTGAACTTCTTAATGTTTCGCGTTTTTTTGTGCTTCATTGGGCATGAGACATTAAAACACCACAAAACGGAGCTTATGAAGTCGTCAGCAGTATTATCCACGTTAGTATGAGTGTATAAGCTGGACCAGTTATTGTTACTTAAACGGTATCTAAATTCCAACACGTTTGAATCACCTATATTCCTCACTTCTGTAGTAATATTATCATTCTGTTTTGTTGCGGATATTTTGTAAACAGCTTGTATTTTTAGTTTTTTGATTATTATTAATTTTTTTTTTTTTTTTGATCATTCATGTAAATGGAAAAGTGTAAAAACATATCTAGTGAAAAGAGAGCAAGAATACCAGCTCTCCTAGAATTAGGGTGCAAAAGAGGAGTTTTCCCATCAAACAGTCGATAGAGTGACTAAATCTATCTCCACGTCTCTACGAAGACAAATCTGAAGAAAAGTCGGCGGTCTGCGAAAAAAAAAACCTAAATTGTCGGCTAAAATGAAGAAAGCTCGACTTTAGTGGGCAAAAGAACATTGACACTTCACAATAGAAGATTGGGAAAAGCTAAATGACTGCTGAAATAATATTTAAGTACTTATTAATAACAAAGTATTCAAAATACATATTTATTTTTTAAAGGTCGTGTTCGACGACGAGTCTCACGTAGAAGCTGTGAACTGAAAACGTTCGCTTCATTAAGATGAGACCGACTGAATGATTTTTAGAAACTGCTGCGATCAGGGCTGTAAAGCATCCGCCTGTTGTAATAATTATATGGCCGTGTATACCAGCAAAAGGCTTTGGACCACTGTATTTGGCGAGTTGTAGAGCATTATATTAGGCCGCACATGCATTTACACAGAGAGTGATTGGTTGTTTTAACGGACAATTTCATAGCCCTTCTTAGCAATCGGAACTTAAACGTCGTAAACTTATATATATTGAATACAAAAGTGGTCAACATCTGTTAAACAAACAATCGTCCGATGATACCTGCTGTGAGATGAAACATACATTACATCCATACACATACATACATCATGTAAATTTGCATTAATGACGTTCCCTAAAAGGAATTTTAAGAAATTCTAAGAAATGACATTAGATAATCTGTATGTAATTGTTTTTGCAAAGAGCTATAAAGAAGGGGATATAAAACTTATTTCAACATTAATTATGGTTCCTTTTTTTTTCTTGAAACTTTTAATATTATCATTAGTGTAATGATTGCTTTTAACAAGTATAAAGGATGTATGTATATCTTGTTAAAACAGATATTGTAGTTTCTTTGTGTATTAGTTTAATGTATGTATTGTATAATCATCGATTTATTACATCTTTGGAACTCACATCTAGCACTAAACGTTTTGTTTTTGATAATTCTAAAGTTAATTTGAAGTTAAATATTTGGATATTTTGTAAAGGCTTAGCTTTTTTTATTTAACCAAAATTACATTAAGCCTTTTCAGAACTATAACATAAAATTATTGTAATTAGTTTATGTAATGTAAAGCAATTTATCTTTTTTTTTTTATAAATACATTACTGTATTTTAATTGTTAGGCAAGGAAATGGTATTAGAACCATTGTATTCTAGTCAGAATAATTGTTCAATTTAGTTAAATGTCGTTATAAAATTGTAAATAGACAGAGACATTTTTACAGTTAAGAATTTAATTTTTTCAGAAAGATTAAGTTTTACTAAACCACTATCAAATTAAAGTTCATACAAAAATAGTCTTTAGCATCTTGCTTCACAAAACTAAAACCTAAAACATAAAAATTCAAATTTAATCTACTCCATTCCTTGTAAAGATGATAGTGTTTACATCGGACAAACCAAACAATATTTAAAAAAGGTATAAATCTTCAAATAATATAAGAAAACATGAAACTCAATTCCATCATCATTTTGATTTTAATGAAACAAGAGCTAAAGAAGAAAACTACTATAAATGTAATATTTTAGAAATGATTCATATTAAAAAAACAGTATAAATGACCGTAATGTTGCTAATGTATCTAAAATATACTCCCCCTTATTAAAAATTGCGTCCTCATGCACATAACTATAGGTTTTTATCCGTTTCTTCGAAAAAATTGGCTTCAATTTTAGTGGCTCTATGAACAAACGCGTTTCCATTTTACAATTATTTGTCTTTGAAGATTGGGAATTTAACTAAATGAACAATTATTTTGCTTTACAAATAACAATGGTTCTAATACCATTACCTTGTCTAACAATTAAAATACAGGTAAAAAAGATAAATTGCTTTACATTAATAAACAAAGGTTATTCTTGTATGTTATAGTTCTTAAAAGGTCGTAATTTTGGCGATAAAGAAAAGCCGAAACGTAAACCTAATTACCTATTTCATTCAAGCCACATATCCAAATATTTAACTTCAAATTAATACCAATTATGGACAAAATAAATGATTTAAAGTAACATTTTCATAGTAATATATCAAAATAGTTAGTCACACGATAGTTTTTAATTAATTTCTAAGTTATTAAAACGTTTTTAAATTTTATATACCAGCAAAAAAAATCGACATTTACTTAATTCTAATAGTCTTTTTGACCAGTTGTTTTGTAAATTGGTTAATGATGAGTAATAACCAAATTTGTATTAATAAGTTATAGATGCATTATATTATTACCTAAATATAATCCGCACGTGCATAATTTATGAACAAGCTAAGGAGATACTCCTACATTGTGTCGATAAGGTCGACGTTTGCTTAGAGGGGTCTCGTTTTAAAAGCTCACCATACATATTTATAAGCGATGATGCACCATACCACAGGGCCAAAACCATTCATAATCTTATGGATTTGAATCCGATAGAAAATATCTGGAGCTAACGTTGCAATAACAAACGAAATAATTCTCGCTTATTTAGACAAGGTAAGTCTGCGGTTATCTATTTTCCTTTACATAGTTTTTAATTGATTAATTTGATTTTTACCAAGAAACGTTGTCACGTTTATCATGTTTACCGGCTAAAGTTCTATAAAATTTCAAAATCTAAACATTTACACCTATTAAGTAATCATAATATTAATATTTTATGAATGGAATTCCGGTATTTTAGATAAATATATTTCTAGAAAGAAGGTTTATTGGGCAAATTTATTGCGACCGGTTTATAACTCGGGAATACCAAATAAGGCACAGCAGGTGTTGTTTACAACAAGGAGAAAGACAACTTGGGATCGTAAATTTATACCAAAATGTAATTCAGTCGTCGTTCGTCACTTAAAGAGTATAGTAAGTAGAGTATTGTCGATGTGACTATCCGTGTCTGCGATAGTTAAATATTTTGTTGATTATTAAGCAATCGTATTTTAAAATGCCGAAAGGGAAACCAATAAGTACACAAAGCGATCCGCTATAATTGCACTGCATGAAGAGGGATATTCAGAACGTGCAGCGTGTACTAAAAAACAGCACCTACGTAAAAAATCGACGGTGCACTATTCATGGCAGCAATATCGCTTATTGAAGATCGTAATCGACCAGGTCCTTTTCAGATAACAACGGCTGCTGAAGATCTGCGAATTAAACTACTTAGCAAACGGAATCGACAACTAACAGCGCTCGAAATTACATACTGCAGAAATTAATCGCGGACGTCGAAATCCTGTTTCGGTCAGTAGGTACTACAAAACTCCGGCCGTCTAAAAGAAGCCGATCTTCATAGACGTGTCGCATTGTGGTTAGAATGGGGACAAAACTATCGCAACCGGACGCAAAATGATTGGATTTGACAAACGAGTCCAAATTTGAAGTTTTTGGACAAAGGCGTAGGATCTTTGTCTGAAGAACGAAGCATGAGAAAATGCTACGAGAGTGCATACTTCCTACGGTAAACCACGGAGGTTCGTCAGTGATGGTGTGGGGATGTTTCTGTAGAGCAGGAACGAGTGCATTGGTCAAAATAAACGGTATTATGCGTAAGGAGGACTACAGGGATATTCTCGAACATAATGCTATTTCCTCTGGACTGCGGCTAATAGGGGAAAACTTTATGTTTGTCCCTGACAACGTCCCGCTAAAATTTGTAAATATTATTTGGACACTCAGGCAGAAGCAAATAGGCTGCAAATTATGCCCTGGCCTTCTCAGAGTCCAGATTTGAATCTCTTGGAGTTGCTATGGGACAAAGCTGGTAGAAGAATAAGGAATCACTGTCCAACTTCAAAGGATCATCTTTGGCGGCTCCTTCAATCCGAATGGAACGCAATTTTTGTCGACACGCTTAGAAAATTAACTAATAGAATACCGCGCGTGGTACAAGCTGTATTAAATGCAAAAGGAGAATATTTTGATGAGAAAAAAGGGTAATAATTTACAACAAAATCACATTTAGTTCGGTGAATATTTTGTTATTTTTCTTTATTAGATGTTTGTCAACAGAAACAGAATTAATACATTTATTTTTGGGTTATTTTCCATCCATTATTTGTATGCTTTCAATATTTTCTTAAGTGCTTAAACTTCCGTGAGCGGTAGTGTATATCTCTTTAGCAGCATTATTCGATACTGAAGTCTTCTTTAAAAGTGAAAGAAAAAACTCCGAAACTTTGCTAACTGCGGGAGGTGGGGGATCTACTTTCACTGAAATGACATGACTGCTGACGGTCTCCTACCATCGCAGAAAGATACATCGAAGATTTCATAGAAGAACGCTTCGAAATTGCCAGAAACGTGTTTGGGGGTACCATAACTACAACTGAATTCTCTACAAGTGACACTTCATGGTCATCATCAACCAATGATGTTCAATATTTTCATAAATGTGAATTTCACTTTCACACAAATGAGAAGAAGAGTGAAAGTTGAAGTTTTATTATTGACTTGTATTCTGCATAGTTACACTTATTCATAGTTAATAAGCCATTTTTGATGCTACTTGTTTGTTGTTAAAAAGATAATTTAAAGTATGACCAGCAGAAAAAAAAACATATTTTAGTTATTGTTGCTATTCAGCCTTTTAGGTCGGATCAATAGACCAATTATGTTTTTAATGGACTATTCTATTGTGACAAATTCAAGAAGTATAGAATCTACCAATGTACTGCTTTTAAATTTGTTACGATAAATTAGTTAAAAAGTTAAAAATAGGCAGTTATACAAACACTATCTTATATCATGATGAGGATTATATCGTCTCTGTTTACATTGTCGCCTTCATCTTCATTAGAAATTTTATTTTCTGCGTGGAATATATCTAGTAGAGGATTAAAATTTAGGGATATAATCCCTCATTTATTAACCCCCGCACGAATGTTGGCCTTTTGTTCTCTTCAATAGACGTCAGAAACAATTTCTTTAAAAGTGAGGAAAAGATATATTTTTTGGAATACTGCTTTTTTTTCGGCACGAGTTGAATCGGACAGCGTTGACCAAGGTATTATGGTAAACTTGAGTTTACAAGAACAGGTAGAAAAATTCTGGAGATTGGAAGAAATTCCTAATTCATCAAAAATGACAAACGAGGAATTAGAATGTGAACAAGAATTCTTAAAAACAACCGGGTGGGAATCGGGTGCATTTATAGTTAGATTACCGACGCGTAATAATTTACAGAGTTTAGGTGAATCGCACATCGCGGCAACAAAAAGATTTTTTAATTTAGAGAGCAAATTGAACAAATATCCCGCATTTAAGAAACAATACGTTGATTTCATGACTGAGTATGAGGAGCTAGGGCATATGGAGAAGATAAGTGACTCAGAATTGCAAAACGAATCTAAACTTGTCTATTATCTACCACATCACGGCATCTTGAAGGAATCGAGTCTAACCACAAAATTGAGAGTCGTTTTTGATGCATCAGCAAAGACAAGTTCAAATCTGTCGTTAAATGACACTTTAAAGGTAGGTCCAAAAATCCAAGACGATCTATTTGATATATTACTCCGGTTTCGAAAACACAATTTTGTACTCACTGCGGATGTTGAGAAGATGTATCGGCAAGTTAAAATCGCTCGAGATCAACAATATTTACAACGTATAATATGGGGGAAGAGTCCTGAGGATGAGTTGCGTCATTTCCGGTTAACTACGGTCACGTATGGAACAGCAAGTGCATCGTACTAGCTATACGATCGTTACAGCAAGCGGCTTACGAAAATGAGCATAACGCTCCCGGTATTGCTCAAATTATTTTAAAGGACTTCTATGTCGACGATTTGATCACGGGAACAAACACAATCGAAAATGCGATACAATTAAAGCGCGATATATCACACATTCTCGAAAACTACGGTTTTCACTTACGAAAATGGGTATCGAATGACAGTAAAATTTTAAACGCTTCTGCTATTAGCAAAGAATTATTGCAATATTATATAACGGACACAGGTAGCACTAAAACTCTAGGCATTCTATGGGACTCCAATTCAGATTTATTAATGTAGCGAGTGTGTTCCTAACAATATGCTAATCAAACAATTAACAAAACGCATTATTTTGTCTAACATAGCGCAAATTTTCGATCCCTTGGGGTTGATTAGTCCGATAACCATTAGAGCGAAAATTATACTGCAAAGACTTTGGCAAATGAAATTGGACTGGGACGAATCCGTGCCATTAAATATAGCTACCGCTTGTTCAAGATTCTTCGAGCATATTTCAGTCCTTAATGATATGAAAATTAAACGTCATTGTGTTATCAAAGAAGCTGCAAATGTTGAACTTCACGGATTTTGTGATGCCTCAATGGAAGCATATGGCGCGTGCGTATATGTACTTTATTCGGTGATAGGCAAAGCAATGTCATATGCGCGAAATCGCGCGTGGCACCTTTAAAGTCGGTTAGTCTTCCACGTTTGGAACTTTGCGGCGCGCTTCTGCTGGCACAGCTCATGCGTAACGTTTTAAAGGGCTTACAAGTAAATATCACAAGCATTAATTACTGGACAGATTCCACCATCGTTTTATCTTGGTTAGCAGCACAACCTTGCACATGGCAAACGTTTGTATCGAACAGAGTATCGCAAATTCAGGATTTATCAACTATTGCAGATTGGAATCACGTATCTTCTGCTGACAATCCTGCCGACATAATATCCAGAGGAATCGACGCGCATTTGCTACCACAGTGCACTTTATGGTTTCAGGGGCCGCCTTGGTTAACGTGGCCAAAGACCGAATGGTCAAAGGGACCATCGATTAACCTTGAAGACACCACGCTAGAGAAACGAAAAATTAAACCGATTTGTTTAAACGTTACGAATGACATAGACATTTTTTATAGATTTTCCACACTTAATCGACTAACAAGAATTATGGCATGCTGTCTCAGGTTTGCTAAGAATGCAAGCGTTTCGCAAGAAAAACGCACCTTAGGTCCACTGACGATTGAAGAATTGGATAACACTTCGAAGAAACTAGTAAAACTAGCTCAATTACAGGTATTTCCTGTAGACATCGATAACTTAAAGTCCAGAAAACCCTTGTCGCGTAAAAGTAAGCTTCTACAATTAGATCCCTTTTTAGACTCAGACGGTTTAATTCGCGCAGGCGGCAGATTAGGTAAATCATCTATATCATACGATAGAAAGTTTCCTATTATTTTTCCTCAAAAACATACTTTAACGAAGCTTATAATAAAGCACGAACATCATCGTCAATTACACGCAGGCGCGCAAGCCGTACTCGCATCATTAAGACTCAATTATTGGCCATTAAGTGGGAGAAACGCGGTTCGCAGCGCATTACGGGGATGCATAACTTGATTTAGGGTTGAACCGCGTAAATTTGAACAAAAAATGGGAGAGTTGCCTGAATTTAGGGTTAACGCTGCGAGACCATTTTTAGTAAGCGGGGTTGATTACGCAGGGCCTTTTGAGTTAAAGGCTAGCAAATTAAGAAGCCATAAGGCCGTTAAAGGCTATATATGTATATTCGTATGCTTTGCTACAAAAGCAGTTCATATGGAGGTTGTTGGCGACTTAACCGCAGACGCCTTTCTGAACGCGATCAAACGATTCACAGCTCGTAGAGGTATTTGTAAGCATTTATATTCAGATAATGCAACGAATTTTGTGGGTGCTAACAAAAGTTAAAACAAAATTTGCAAAATTTAGTAAAAACTGACCAAAACTCTCAAGCGTATTTTACACAAAACAAAATCACGTGGCATTTCATACCCGCACGTTCACCTCATCATGGAGGACTTTGGGAGGCTGCAATTAAGGCGGCAAAATTTAATTTAAAACGGATTGTTGGAACTACCAAATTACATTTTGAAGAGTTTAATACAGTGATTGCGCAAATTGAAGCTGTGCTTAACTCCAGACCCCTTATTCCATCAAGCAATCATCCTAACGACCTTGTCGCACTTTCTCCAGCCCACTTCCTAATAGGGGACTATTTAACGGCGATACCCGAAGAAGAGATTGACAAGCCAGCAAATCTACTTCATCAGTACAAAAACCAGCATATCGTTCAACATTTTTGGCGTCGCTGGTCACGCGAATATCTATCTTCCTTGCAACCACGAACGAAATGGCAAAGGGTTTCGTCGCAGCATTTACAATTCGGAGATATGGTAGTACTGAAGGATGATAACCTACCGCCGTTACTTTGGCGGATTGGACGTATAGTCGATCTACATACAGGTGCGGATAATGTAGTGCGCGTAGTTAGTGTACGTACCAGTAATGGTATAACAAAACGTGCAGTGCAGGGCATATGCAAATTGCCAACAAAAGCAGATACTGTTTAAATAAATATTTATGTAACTCTTATTTTAGTTAATTTGTCACATTATCATTGTTTTTTTTTTAATTTTCGAAAGTCAATCCTTTCAAGAGGGGCGGCATGTTCTGTTTTATAATAAGTTTGCCGCCATTAGGTAAAGGAAGAAATTATATTAGGTTTAGTTTTAGTCATGATGGCGCATGTAATGGAGCCAGGTCAATGTCGTTATTGTGTGTGGTCTAAATAATATATGTTTAAAGAAAACACCGAAGTTTTTCTCAGTAGTATGTAGTGTGTTCGTCGAAATCAATCATCAAACTAAACAGTTATGTTCTTTACATCTCTTAGCTGAGTACATCGAAAAATGTTATGTAAGGTAATTTTTTTTAATTTCTTTTATACCTTGCCTTCAAAATCTTTCGTGATAATAATAGGCAGTTTTTTAAGTATTTTCTTTATTAATATTGACGACACTACTATAATTTAAATTGTACTTCAAATTATGATAGCTGTCAGCAACAAACTAAGTTAGAAAATCTTGTGCGTGATTATTTATTAACATCTTAAAGTTACAACGCAACTTAATAATTAGAAGTTACTTTAGAGCTGATCGAAAATTAGATAATATATAATGGATTTATTCCATTAATCAGTGCTGGCAGGATTTCCGGCAACAGTTTCCTAATTTATCAGTTACATGTTCCATGCGAGTGATATAAAAAATGGAGACAAGTCTCAATAGCGAATTTATTAGCATTATTTAACTATTGTAAATGAAAGTTTAAATGTAGTATTCAAGTATACCTATATATTTTTATACAATAGTAACGAGTGAAACAATTTGATCATATTCTAAACGAATTACCATTTAATTTGTGCACTTCTTTTTATTTGTTGAACGTATTCCTATGAATACCTATTACTGTTGGGCGGTTTACATAATCCTAATCGATTGTCAAAGTCTGTATCCGTCTTCTCGGTTGAAGTTGTTCGGGTTCTTCATTATTTCCAGGGATTCTCTCACTATCCGTGGGTAGTAGTGATTGCTTCTGGCTAGTATCTTCACGTCATTGTAGTCGATTACGTGACTACTTCCGGTGTGGTAGTGTTCAGCTACTGCAAATTTTCCAGTATTTCCCTGTTCGACATCTCTGCGATGCCCTTTGACTCTGTGTACCGTATACTGTATACTGCGCCCGGTTTGTCCAATATACGATTTCCCGCACTGGCATAGAAGTTCGTAGATGCCTTTAGCTTGTAGTCTCGGTATCGAGTCTTTGTTGGATGAAAGAAGTTCTCTTATTTTCTTGACTGTGCTGAACCTGACGTTGACGTTCTTTTTCTCCAGGTTTTATTTCAGCATGGCCGTGATTCCAGCAATATATGGCGTGTGTGCGTATCCTGCTGGCTTGGCAGCATAAGAACCCGAACAACTTCAACCGAGAAGACGGATACAGATTGAGTAAGATATGGAAGTTGGAGCTGGAGAGCCCGTAGCAGCAAGGACCATCGAGGACGCAACTGAGACCATCTAACACGAATCGAAGAGGAGCATCGGATACGGATCAGAGGACGATAACGAACACGGTTCAGCAGACTGGAACGGATACGCATCACTGAAGCGGATTGGGTATATAACGAGGAACAGAAGACATCAGTTTCAGAGAACTTCTGAAGAAGCTGACAGTATGATCAACGAAACGTCAAGTTTGTTACAACGACCACGACAACACCCGAAAGATACATCTTTATAAGAGTCCATTTTCAGTTTTTAAAGTACTTGTACTTTAAAGTGACACTTTATGGACAGTAAAGTGGCTCATAAAATAAGCAACTATGATCCAGTTGAATATAAAATATTATTAATAAATGTGTCCAAAACTATAGTGAATTTTTTTAATGCATGTGAAATATGCAATTGGTATTATTTGAAATATTACATCCTCTGGTTTTTTTTTAATCAGACAAAGCAATAACTCAATAACTGTTATGTGATTGTTTACAAATTCATTTTAATTTACTCATTTCCATAGCAGTCAATAGGTATACTGTACCTATTATTGACCTATACTAACGTCGCATCACCTCCAAAAATTTTACCTTATTAGTTCGTATTTCTATTAGTAGTACTGCAACCAATAAAATATGATTTAAAAATGCACCAATAAACAATATATGTAGTATAAATAATTCGTGGATAACTGGTCATTAAAACAGTTGGTATATTTCAAGCACACCGACTTCGCTGTCGTCGTGCTTGAAAAATCGCGCGTGTTCTAATGACCTTAATATCCACTCAGACTTTAATATACTGTTTCTACAGTTAAATTTTTAATTTTTCCACAGATTTTGGCGACGTACAAACTGTCAAAGTAATTAAATGGTCAGTAATGCATGCATGCGTCCGTGCAGTGTTACCAATCGTTATAAAAAAACATGATCGTCTATAATCAGGAAACATTTTGAAGGCATGTGTCTATACAAAACGGAAAGTTTTATACCGTATTTCTTGAAAGTTGTTCAGTTACTTTGACCTTCTTTTACATAACTTTTATAGGATTAATTTTCTTATAATGATTTCTACCTGTTTTTGGTTTGTAAGTTCTATAAGGATATAATTTGTGACCCCATTCACCCCAATGAAATGCTGCAAAAAACAAGTAATCCATATTTAGCGAACAAAGCTTAAATTAGAAATAATCTAAATACATTCATAATATTAGTACTAAGATAATTTACTCCAATAATATTTAAAATATCAATCGACACACAAAAATTATAACTGCAATCTCTGGCCATACTATTAGACGCACTTGAATTTTTTCGTTATTTCTACTCCTGACTTTATAACAATCATTCTTTCGTTATAAAAACGATTTATTTTTTAATTTGCAATCTTAGTAGCTAAACAAGCAGAATAAAACTGATTTAACCAATAAAATAAAATTTTAGAAGAAAATCAATATTTGGTCAAGCCACCTGCTTTATTACCACTTGAATTCGCCGTGGCATGCTATTAATGTAGTTCTGAACGGTCTCCTGCATACGTGAGTGACGATTCCAGACATGTATAATTTTTCCTATTAACTGAGTTTTGCTGGTAATGGCTTCCTTTGCTACCTCTCGCTTTACCAGCTCCCAAACATTTTCGATTAGGTTCATGTCTGGGCAATTACCTGGCCAGCTAAGAAGAGGGATGTTACTCTTCTGCACAAATGCTTTAATGGACCAGTGTGGAAGAACGAAGTTGAGTAACAAGAGACAATGGGAAGGAGAATCCTCCACCTACTCTCTAAAAGCAAACACCATCAAATGGTATACGGATGGGTCCAAAACTGAAAAAGGAACAGGTGCAGGGGTATTCGGGCCAGGAACCAAATGGGAATATACCCCAGTGTCTTCCAGACAGAGATTAATGCGATTTGAAGATGTGCTCAGGTGAATCTTGACAGAAACTATCGAAAGGATTGTAATCTTCTCCGACAGTCAGGCAGCCTTACTGGCGCTGAGTTCTAACACCATCAGCTCTAAGTTAGTTTGGGAATGCCAGCATAAACTAAACAACCTGAGCAAGGACAACAAAGTTGCATTATGCTGGGTACCAGGACACACTGGAATCAGTGGCTTTGAGAAAGCTAATCTATTAGCAAAGGAGGCCGCCACAACTTCGTCTGTGGGACCGGAACCATTCTGTGGAATAGGGATGAGAACCTATAAGAAAGAACTTAAAGACAGGAAAGAGGACGTCTGAGCTTCCCTCTGGCACAATCTTCCTGGTCTGAGACACTCCAAGGTATTCCTTGGAAATTTCAACAAGCAGAAAGCAAAAACCATGCTAGAACTAAACAGGAACAGATTACGCATTCTCACAGGTTTCCTTACAGGGAGGGCATTATCACCTTGGGGAACAGATGAAGAGGATAGGTCTGAAACAGAATAGCGACTGCAGATTTTGCGGGGCGGAAGATGAAAGTCCGAAACACCTGACATCCAACTGCACAGCAATTGAAGAAATTCGCGCCAACCATTTTGGCAAAGGCGTTACAGACGAGGAAGAAATACCCTCTCTGAAACCATCACATCCGCTACAGTTTATTAAAGCTCTCAGGCTGGATGGGGAGCTGTGACTGCGGACAAAACCTTACACCTCATGTAAGGGGGCACAATAGACCGACGGTCGCGGTGCAATATCACCCTTATATCTAAATTTAAGTGTGGAAGAGGGCTCCATCCTGCATAAAAACGAATGGCTCTCCATTTGGAAACCAGTTTTTCAACTGAGGGATCAAATGATTTTGGAGGACTTTCGTATACTGATCCTGTTTCATGATACCCTCCACGACGCACAGTGGTCGTTTTTTAAATTTTAGGTGGAAATAAATATGGCATATGTGAGATTACTTTTTCATTCTTGATTGACCTTGAGACCTTAAAACGCTTAAACGTTATGAATTATTTTATCAGTTCGTTTTATAGCCCACATCTGACCATTTAATTTACCTTTTAAATTATTAAAATCGACTTATACATAAAGCCCCAACAGACTCGTTTTTTTTATTATTATTATAAGTCACCCTATATGTATATATTTTTGACATGTTTTAGTTATAACGCCACCTTAGTTTTCCAGTTTCATGATTTCCAAAACCATATATGATGTTCAGTTTAATTCATTTTTATTAATATTTTTAACAGAAAAACTTATTTCTAATCGTAGTGTAAAGGAAACATATATAACAACCGAACGCAAACTGTATTATTTGCTCTCATTGTCTCCCTCTTCTTCCTCATTTTCTTCTTTTTCTTCTTCGTCATCATCCTCATCACTATCATTGTTATCCTCTAAAAATTTTTTAGGCAAGTGAGTCTCTTTGAGCAATTTAAGGACGGCTTTATCTAAGGGTTCTTTGACACGGTCCGCATTGAAATTTTCCCTTCACGGCGACACACAAATTGTGTTTTGATTTTCATTACTTCAAATGTGCTCTCATCGTTGAAACAAATTGTTGAAAACGATATTGGAACGTGCACCTACACACTGCGACAAACCTATTTTCTAAGCATATTTTTGTTAAACATCTTTCCGCCCTGAGGGTTAGATTGTTTTTCTTTCACACTTCCTCTTCCTTTTAAGGGTTATATCTTGCCCAGAGTCAAGCTTAGCCTTGATGCGTCTAACACTTGCTTTGGAGATGTTCAGACTTCAAGCAATATCTCCGTGTGAATAGTCCCTAGTATTTATAAGAATTTTTGTCTGTACAATTCTACTTGGTGACAGATCCTTGCGTCTACCCATGACTTACTTAACAAAAATTTATTGTATGTCAACAAACTAAACAGATAAAATAAATAAACAACAACTACAAACCAAGTTCACACTACAAACCAAGTTAATTTGAAACACGCTAAAACTCAAGCGAATGTCTTGCTTGTTGGTGCGCGACCAAAGCACGTTCCGACTTGCACGGTGCTAACACCCTGAATACTTACATTGAATAGACATTTCCCACTACAAGGCTAATAGAAGGGTTTAATTTTTACGTTACGTACTTTTTTGCTAGCAATTATCCAAAACAAAAAATTATATCAATTTCTGATTTATTTGCTTTACCTACCAAAAGTTTCATGTAATCAAATGTACAGATCTGCGCAAAAAAGGGACAACTCTTATAAGCATAAATTCCAAATTTTTATCCGTGTAAAGTATAAGAAAATTTAGAGAAGATGATGGTCGCTTCATTTGTTACTTGGATGAAACGTGGTACGATACCCATGACACCGTAACTAGAGGCTGGATTGATAATTCAGATATGTGTAACTTGAATGTCCTTTCTTCCAGAGGAAAGCGAATTGTAATTCTAAATTGTGGTTCCGAAAATGGCTGGGTTGGTGAAATGTTGTTGTCAGCAAAAAATATCAAATCATCTCATCTTGACTACCACGAAGACATGACATCAGAATTATTTGAAGAGTGGTTTGAAAAGAAATTATCATGCGGATCTCACGGTATAGATCAAGGTCGTAAACTGTTTTAGTTCACAGAACGATCGCGCAGCGTTGATGTTGCTGGATCGACAGCTAGCTTCATAACAATACATAACCTATATAAACGATATAAACTATGTTTCCAAATGGTTTACAACAAGATTGTTCATTCTATTCGTTTTCTTTCTAGCGGTTCCTTGTGCTCTAGTTTGTGTACTTATTTCTAGTTTCGAGGACCGATTATAAGTGAATATATCATATATTTATACATTTTAGTTGTGTAAGTTTTGTTGTGTTTCATTGCATAAATTATAAAAACAATGGTGACGTGCTGCGTGCCTACATGTAGTAATACTTCCGAAGAAGCTATTTTACATCGTTTTCCTTATCTTGATGAAGAGGTGAGAAGAAGTTCGTGATAGTAGTCGAGTTGGCTATTATTTCTGAAGTTAATTTATAGAATAATTATTATATTGTAATTGTTATAGGTGTATAAGAAGTTGATTATAAGTACATATATCCAGTTTTTCTTAAAAATATCGTACTTTTCAATTCTATATTCCCAACATTCTTGAAGTTCAGTTGAAAATTAATATTAAGTGTCTACAAAAAATTATTTAATTCTCCCGAAATAATTAGCGACTAAAAAAAAATCGCGAAATATCGAGAATATCGACATTTAAGATCAAATATTGAAAATTTACTGATTCTGAGTAGTTTTTGAATTGAGACATGTTATTTACTTTATAGAGCTATTCATTGGAAAAATGGAAAGAATTTGGTGCAAATTACGTTTTTTCGTTATTTGCACGAAGTTCTTCATTATTTCACAATGAAGTATTATAAACTTTAAATTTATAGTGCTCCGTTTTGGCGCCATAAACCATATAGTTACCAGTACGATCGCATAGCGCTGTATTAGTATACAACTTCACGTAATAAAACAGTTTTCAATTGCTAATATAAGAGTGGCCGGGGCATGGAAATTATTGCCTGTTTTGCCCGCGAGGAGTGTGATTGTAATGGACAACGCTCCGTACCGTTCACGGCAGGCCAGTAAAATACAAATTAAGAAGTACAAAATCGGATATAGCACAATTTTTAGAATCAAATGATTTATATTACGAAGAGAGCTAGAGCTATACAAAAGCATAACTGTTAGAAGTATTACATACAAGGCCGTTTGAAAAACAATATTATGTGGATAACATGGCCGCCAACGCGGGACACAGTTTTGCGATTACCACCGTATTATTGTATATTTAATCCAATAGAACTGATTTGGAGTCAAATAAAAAAACCATGTTCGTCGTAATAACGTAAATCCTAAATTTAGCGAAAGTACGTTAAATACAGGATCCGGCATAAGTCGGTTAACAAATTTGCATAAAAAAAAAGATAGTAGTGAAACATGATTTGTTGAGGTTAAGTTTCCGAACACTTAAATGTAAAAGGTAACGAACCCTGGTCGCTCAAATTGAGTTTCCGAAAACGCCTTAACAATAGCCGCAATTCCCGCCGCTCATCGCATCAGTTCGGCCGTGCATGCGTAGTTCCGCAGACCCGTTCATTTTTCTAATAGCGTATTATTCGGGAAGCTATTCAGAATATCCCACCAGAATACCGGAGACATTGTATTCGACATATCACCGGTATAGAAAATGAATACAACCAAAATATATGTTCAAATCAAGAATTTATAATTAATTTAAGTGATATTGACGAGTTTTGACGATTCCAAAGAAGCGGATTAATTTAAAATTCAACCAATAAAGCAATTGTTCTTTTTTCACGTCATTTCTTTATATGATTACTGCCTTACATAACGCTGTTATACAGGGTGATTGGTGAGAATGGCCTATTAAAAGTATTATACAAACCGAACGGAATTTTGAAACAAAATTTTGCAGTTGGATATGGTTGAATATGAACTATCACGTGAAAATATTTTTGAAAAAATATCACTTCCGGTTAACCGGAAGTGGGCATCAACTTCGATTTTTAAATAGTATGCTATAAAATAAATTATAAATTCAGCTTCTATGATAAATTTTACACACATTTCATGTATCATACCCTATACCTAAATACCATGCCTTCTGAGTTATTCGCAATTTAAGAAAAAAAGTGACAGATACCGATCTAACTTTATAATGATATTACGTCACGTAGGAGTAAAACAGATGAATGAAATTTTGCATACGGATAGCGAATAGTAAGTAGTTACATAACATATGATGTTCTTCTCTGTAACATTATACAAGGTGTTTAAAATCTTAGTTGCTTATAAATAAGTTCAATCTTCGGAAAGTAGATTTTTTTTAATGGAACACACACATACATTTTATTAGATATTCTGATTCTACAAAAGATTCTCTTTGAATCCGTATTAGGTGTTTCTATACCTAAAATAGAATGTGAATAAGTTATAACGATTTAATTAACCTCCGTATCTAAAATGCTCAGATATGTCAATTTACTAAAGCAAGGGTGCTTAGCTTATTTGTTTTACATACTTACGAGGGAGCGTTTTTATATTCGCGGAATGGGGGATAACGGGTGGAAATACAAAAACCAAAGTATTTTTCTTTTTCAATATATTCACCTGCAAGACGGATACATTTTTCACATCTTTCAATTAATTTTTTTATACCCTCATAAAAAAATGAATTTCTCTTTATCTGCAAAATACGCCGAAACTGCCTCCTTGACTTCATCATCGGCAGTAAATTTTTTACCCCGCAGCTCTTTTTTCATTTTCGGAAACAGGTAATAATCACTCAGGGCCAGGTCTAGGCTGTAGGGTGGGTGATTCACAATTTCGAAGCCCACCTTATGCAGGGCAGCTAACGCAACGCGGCTCTTGTGGACGGGCGCGTTGTCGTGCAAAAGCAGCACACCTTTCGTCAATTTTCGCCGTCTTTTCTCTTTAATGGCTTCTTTTAGTCGCTCTAATATTGAAGCGTAATATGCTCCGGTTATAGAAACACCTTTATCTTTATAATCAATCAACAATATTCCTTCCGAGTCCCAAAATACCGTTGCCATGAGTTTCCCAGCTCGGGTCGTCTTCAAGGGATTCCCTTCCTTTTTCATTCAATATTCGATTTTAGATTTTTCTGTAGCTCGAAGACTAACTGTCTAATAACAATGATAACAATAATAACAATGAAACTTCGTATTTATAGAAACACGCTCCCAATTATCTTTACAATCATTCCTTTTCCGAGTCCCCGCCTGTTTTACGTCAATCATTATTTTAGTTAGTTTTCCAGCTACACGAGAGAAATAGATCTTACGATAATTAGGGTAAACTTACAACAATCTTCTTTTTTTTACAATTTCTATTTTATCTGTAATATCATTGTTTTCGCTTCTATACAACACATTTTTCTTAATACAGTGGAATCTCCCTTAACGGACACTTCCTATAAGCGGACACCATCTTTAGACGGACACTTTTGCCAGATCCCGGCAGCGCTCCATAAGAAAAGCATTGCAATCGCTCCCTCTTGAACGGACTCTCTTTTGAGCGGACGCGGACACCCGCTTGACAAAAAAATTTCCTTGAACGGACATTTCGCTTGTTTTTTTCCGATTTTTTTCATGTCATAATTTACAAATAAGCTTGTCAAGACTCTTTTAATTTGCTCGCTTTAACACCAAGGCTCGGTTTGTCATATTTACTACATCACATAACATAGTTAAATGTGGGTATGGTACATAAATATTTTCTCTCTCACATAATATTTTCAAACTAACGTTTTTTCTACAATTCTAAGCTACAGAAATAGCTGAATCCTTGAGTAACAACACTTTCAATGCCGCGTCCGGTTGGCTTAATAAGTTTAAAATTCGTCACAATATTACGTTCAAAACGATATCTGGCGAAGCCGCCTCTGCATTACCAAACAAGACCCTGAATTTAAAAATCAAAAATGTGTGGGAGGAAAATTGTCTAAGGAAAGGATAGCAATATTGCACTGCGCGAACCTGGCTGGAGACAAGGAAAAGTTGCTGGCTATTAGAAAGGCATCTAGACGAAGAGCTTTTAAAAATTTAATAAAAGATAATTTACCGGTGACATGGAAATCAAATCAATGGTTAGAAAATTTCGATAGGACAATGGGAGCACAAAACAGGCAAATTTTACTTTTTCTGGACAATGCGGCATTGCATCCAAAAAAACATCAATTTGAAAAACATTAAAATACACTTTTTGCCTCCAAATTGTACTTCAATCAGCCAACCACTTGATCAGGGTGTTATTAAAAATGTTAAGCATAATTACAGAACTTTGATACTGAAGCACTTACTAGCAAACATTGACATTTCTAACACAGCCACTGATTTAGTGAAACGTATAAACTTATTGGATGCAGTTTATTTTGCTAAAAGTGCATGGGACCAAGTTACTTCTGAAATAGTTCAGAACTGTTTTCGAAAGGCAGGGTTTACGTTTAACAGCCAGGAATATCCGACAGCATTTGATGTTGATTTTGAACCTGAAGATGAGTTGCCATTAAGTCTACTTGCCGAAATTCAGAAAAGAGGTATTGCAGGGGTTAGTGGGCAAAGCTTAAACGATTTTTATCATGTCGATGATAATTTACCAGTTTAAAGATCACCTTTGGACTTACGCGTACCGTACAAGAACAAATTTCTGAAGTTCAAGATATTTCTGATGACTCAACAGATGAACTTGAACCTTCAGATCTTCAAGATGCAAGAACCAAAATCTTAACATATAAGGAGGCTTTGGCTAAAGCGCATGATCTTATAGCGTTTGTGAAATGCCAAGGTGATACAGAAGCTATAAATATACTTTCATCGCTTGACTTACATTTTCAAGATGTTATTGCCAAGACCAAAATACGCCTAGTAGAATGGAGGAATATCTATTGTAATATGTAATATAGTATGTATGTACTTATAAAACATTTTAAACTTTTATTACATATGGAAATACCTATTTACATATCAATGATTTCTTGTTATTAAACCCAATTGAATTGTTTATTATTTTATTTTTTTAATAAAAGTATTTTTGAAAATAAAAACTAACCATCTTAGAAAAGTGTTACTCATTTAAATTAGTAGTTTTCTCTTAACCGGACAGCACCCGTGTACGGACACATTTCAATGGTCCCTTCGGTGTCCGCTCAAGAGAGATTCCACTGTATATGGTATTATAATGAATTAGAATTGAGAATAGACCAAATCAAGTAATCATGAATTTATTTATTATGCAAAGTGAATGTAATTAAATAGTAAAATAAACGTTTAGTGAAAGATACTAACATTTACAACCAATGATCAGCAAAAATTTCTAAGAATTTTTAAGATATAAAAAGTTTTAGCAACCGATATTCCTATGATGAAGAACAGTATAAGTAAAAAATTTAGTTTATCTAAAAATTCTCCTAGATACTCCAAACAAACGGTGTTTGAATAATCAACATAAAATAAATTTACATCAAAGGTTGTGTAACTACACAATATCACCTGTGCGTACGCAAAATTTCATTCGTCTCTGTTACTCCTACGTGACGTAATATCACTATAAAGTAAGATCGGTATCTGTCACTTTTTTTCTTTAATTGCAAATAACTCAGAAGGAATGGTATTTAGGTTTAGGGTATGATACATGAAATATGTGTAAAATTTATCGTAGAAGTTTAATTTGTAATTTATTTTATAGCATGCCATTTAGAAAATCTAAGTTGATGCCCACTTCCGGTTAACCGGAAGTGATATTTATTCAAAAATATTTTCACGTAATAGTTCATATTAAACCATATCCAACTGTAAAATTTTGTTTTAAAATTCCGTTCCGTTTGTATAATACTTTTAATAGGCCATTCTCACCAATCACCCTGTATATTGTAAATTATCTAATACTATGTGTGTTGTGTCAAGTTTGAAGTTTCGAGAAAACTGTAACCTTGCAAACCAATTTCAAAATTCATCTACTATCATGTTTTAAATAATTGTATTTTAGTCCGTAATCTATTTTTGTTTTCACGTTTCCTTATATTACTAGAAGTGCCATAGAATTAAAATTATTCGTTAATACTCCTCTGTTTTTCGTGACGATATTATAATAGTTGTTTGTATTTCCTAGACCCTCACAGCAGGATGCCTCATTAAAGTGTTTAAACACCTTTAGGCAATTTTACTTATAATGTGAAACCAACTATACATACCTATATACCTCATCAGTTTTACGTTTACTCTTTACAATCAACTAATACACCACCACGTGCCACCACTAACTAATAGTTGTACGGCTAACGAATTTAACTCAATCTTTGAACGGGATCCACTTTCATTCGCTAAATTATGCGAAAAGTCTCACAAAAAAACGTTTCTATTTGCTTGCAAATAAACCGGTTAGTAACTGAAAAAGATTACTTTTGCAATTAAAATGACACTAGCTATCAAAAATACTTCTTTTGCCAGTTACATTCCCTGGGTTTATTGCACAAGGAAATGAAGACACTACAGCAGAAGATTAAAATATTTTCTATCGAGAAGACTATATTCCATTAGCTCTATTAATTAGAAATACAACTGACAAATTAATGACCCATAAAGAATTCTTAGAATTTGATAGAGTTGGAAATTTGTGATAAAGTAAAAGTAACGTAGATATTATATGTATGTACTCACAGGAACAAAATTCGATCCATACTCTTTTCTTGTTTGTTTTTTTTTCATTTCATCTATAAATTTGAAGATTAATGTTATCGCGTTGTTGATTTTTTTTAACTTTCTAAAAATCTTTTTCTTAACACTAAAAGCGTACTTATTCCGTTGTTAGTTAAATTTAAACTGTTCTTTTTAACTTGGTTTATTTTTTCAATCGTTCATTTTTTTAAATTCCAGTTCAACTGAGTTTGTTTAATGATTTTAAATTTAAGTACGGTCTTAAATCCAACAGACACTGCCAGAACACAGTACCCGATACGAAATGGATTGTCCATATTATGTCGTAAAACGGAATTCAGAACTGCTATCGTATTCCGGCGCTTCGTTTTACAACGTTGCCACCGCATGTTTATTTTCGTAAATATTATGGAATTCCGAATGCACCGTACGAGGTGAATCCACCATATTTAATCGAAGAAACGGAATTCCGAACACAAAAAAGTCGTAGTATCGTTTCGTAATTATTGGCAGTTCGTCCTCGAAACCAAAAGGGGTGTCGAGCTCTATTTCTATCCTTCTTTGATTATGTTTCTTACCAATATTCCTACTTTTTTACTTATTTGATACTCAACTGCGGTGTGTATTTTGTAATAGAAGAGTACGGTTATTCTTTTTTTTATGCGCACTGTGTGCATAAGATTTCATTCAAAATAAACTATTATCATTATTTAGTGTTTGAAAACAATTTCTATACGTAAGCCAACGTTAATTAATATACGTTTGCCTACATTTTGACTTATGACATGGGTTTTTTCTAGTTTATTTTTTAAAATATGTTTCCCGTATTTCGACGAGCTGTTCGTCGCCGTCAGCAAAATTTAATGCTGCTGAGAAGGCGCATAGAAAATCGAGCACGTAATAATGTTTATCATTTAAGTGAAGATAGGTTTACAGAGTTATTTAGGTTACCAAAACAGGTAGCTAGAGAGCTAATAGATACATTAAGACACAATATACGTGTGTCCAATTTGCAAAGAAGCATCAGTATCGAATGCCTAGGCTATTTAATTTATTTGTTAATTCGTCCCATAACCTTTTCTGTTCTATACTACCGTTTGGCCCACTTAATTGCCCTTTTAATAAATGTGGATACTTTTCCATATACTCTAAAACGACATCCCAGGTGCTTTTTCGCGAATTTCGACATGTTCGATAAAAAACAATAACAATAACTTATTCACCATTTGTTCAGTATTGCCAATAGCATATCGTGAAATCTGAGAAATTTTCCCAATGTGTACGAGCTTTTCAATCTCTTTATTAGTAATCACCGAAAATGGACGAATATTTGGGTAATACGATGCGGTTGTTGTTCGGAATCGCAAATCAGAATACGACATCGAAACGATCGTCGTTTCGAAACCGAGTTTGTATCGTAATCTCGGAATCCGGGGGCTGTCTAGGTGTTGTGTTCAAAGAGCAGTGGAACTTGGTGTGGTTACGTTAGACCAGTCGATTCTGACAGAAGAAGGTGTACACGCGCTCAGAATGGCCGCTTCCTTGTATTGAGAGAAACAAACACAAACGATTTAGAAGAGGTACGTACATACGTGGTGTAGCAGTTAAGTCAGAGAAGAATAAGAAGAAAGTTGCAGGAATATATAGTAAAGTGGTAGATGCAAAAGCCTGTGGTACCGATTGCTCCATTTGTTAGCGACGACGAAGGCGTTCCATCTCTTTTCTTCCCTTTCCATCTCTCTTCTTTGGACCCTAAACCCTTAATCGCTTTGTGGCTCCAAATAGTAGAGGTCCATTCCCCGTTGATTGTAACTATTATTAAATATCGTCAGTAGAAAAATTAAATTTGGGACCAAAAAGGAGTCCTAGGGAGGCAAAAGCGGTCAAAACAAAACGAACAAAATATAAAAATAAAAGCTGTTTAATATTATAAAGATAAAATACAGCAAAGTAAAGATGTGAATGGGACTTCACACAAATAAAAAGTAGACTAGAAAAATACTGTCCAGAGTGGATTATCGAACCAGAAATGTTGGTCAGGTCATCTTGGTTTTGTTAGCGATAATTTACTAATACTAATGCATGATAACGCCCACCCTCTCACTACTCGAATTGTTAATGAATATTTCTAAAAAGTTGTAATTTATCGTATGATGTGCGGTCAACAAGAAGTCCAGACCTAAATCTGATCGAACATACATAGGACATGATTGGAAGGCGACTTTGAGCTGAAATTCCAACACCAGGAACGTACAAGAGCTAAGTACAGCAATACTCCAACAATGGAAGAATATTGACCAATCGACACCTTATTGAAGGAATCCCAAGAAAAATACAGAGTGTAGTTCAAGCACAAAAAAATCGTGCTGATTTAATCACTATCCACTTTTTTCATCATTTTTATTATTCTAATTGTATAGATTTTTTTATTGATTTAATTTCATTACAATTACTTGCTTTACCGTCTCAACTAACAAAAGACAAACAAAATTTAAAAACTAAGTAAAAGTAACCAAATTATAGTAGATACAGTAGATCAAGTTTTGTGCCGATAACTGTAGTATATAAATAGTAAAAAAATTGTTTGGTGGCAGTGTTAAATAAAACATGAAGGACACAATGTTCATTACAATTTTTGTTAGACAAGCCAAACTGCTAAATAGTGAATGGTTAAATATATTGTTTTGCAGATAATACTACTCTTAAATTAGAAGAAAACTCACATTCACAGCATCTTTGCAACAATTCTAAGAGAGTAATCAAGCACACAATGTCATAGTAAGGTATTTTAATGGTCGTTTACACATATTTGCCTGAAAGGATTATTCGAGATCCTGGCCATGTCTGGAGTCCACATTTGCACTCACGAAGTGCTAAATTGTAATTCCGCTGAATTCCGCATTCAAATAATTAAATCTAGGAGTAATAAAATTATGTATACACAGACTGTTAATTCATGTGCACAGATCAAAAAAAAATATTTCCGAAAATAATTACAAATTTTCAATTTAATCAAAATCCCGATTTAACCTTCCGCGGGACACTCTATATATCGTATTGAGTTCAGGGTCGAAAGCGAGAAAGTTCGGTAGATATGTATATTGCATCCTTATCTCATACATTTAATTTGACGAAGCTTCCTGTACACATGCTCTGTCAGATCGCAACGTATTAATCAATGACGCAGAGATAAATTCTGTTAATTTGAAGCTATAGATACATGTGTAACCTCGTGAAATTTGTCAATGAACAGATAAAATATATTGCACAAATAATCCATTGTTTGCATCACATCATCACATGTTTAAGCCTTGTCAGCATTATACCGGTTCATGTTTTTTTTTACCTTTTCACTTTACTTACATCGAATAGAACGACCCCTGTATAAAGTTATTCCGCATATGTTTTAACGAATACTACGCGTTATGCATATACATACATAAGAAGCCAAGTTTGTCATATACAGAAAACCATTGGATTTAAACATACACAACAAGCCTTTTATCGTACTCTATATACGCTTTCCTTGTTTATTAACAGTAGTACAACTACTACGTTCTACAGCGTTTTACCGGCTGGAGAGAAAGCACGTGGCATGGAATTCTCGGCTTGCAAGTATTAGGCGCTTAGTAAACAAAAGAGGTTTCGGAATTCCATACCACTATGAAGCAGCCCATCCCAGTCTTGCACAGTTGTATAGATATACCTACTGCTCACAATTCGAAACGCTTAAAATATTTTTCCGGGCACCGCTAACGATTAATGTTCTCCTAATACAGTCTAGAACGTTTATTCCCTTAATATTACAAAAAAAAATGTTTTTCCCGGAATTTTTTAACATAAATATAATAATAAACGTAAAAATAAACAAATACTTATTCATTTAATTGATTAAATTTAATATTAAATCTAACATAAACGATATCACATCCAAAAAATTCAACATACACCTCCAAAATAATGATTCAATTCATTTAGAACTAAAGAAAAAATTAAAAATAAATTCCTCTTTGCAAATTTTTTTATATAAGTAACTTATTCTAATACGTCTACATACGATATAGCAAAATTATAACGGAAACATCTGTCAAATAGGTTAGGAAAGCATCGAAAACTTTTGAAACAACTGTACCTCTAGCCTCTAACTAAGCTAAATAACACGAGGATGTCGAAACAAATGACGCAGACGTTCTCGAACGCCATTGGTTGACCTTCCGTTAACCTAGACCCCGTTAGAGGCTACACATGGTAGTATCCGAACGAGTTTTGTTGCCGAGGGAGAGTACGTTGCAACAGCGTCGGAATTACGCGCTGAATCGGTTAAAAAAACATACAAAATTAGGTTTTTCTAGTGTAGAAATAGTGACTGTAGTGTTAACTAGTGTAAGACATTCGAAATTGCCCTGAAATCTGGAGTTTTTCTCGAGAATTTGTTCGCGTAACATGCGCACTCGTTCATAACCTTAAAAACTGTCACAGAGGCGAACAACTGTGTCTGAACGCGGCCATCTTGTTTTATCACATTTTTTTCGATAACTGTTTAACTGGATATGAGTGAAATTAGTAACGATAAAATGAACAATAAAACTGGCGAGAATAAGTTAATAATGGGACAATTTTTACCGCCCTCGATTTCTATTAATGTAAATACGACTAAAGATGAGAATTCCGACTCGAATTTCGATGAACGCTCGAAGAAAGGACAATTCGGTTGGTTCACGCTGGGTAATGTTCACGTACCGTATATCTATAGAAACGATGAACAGTATTGTTCAGTTAGGATGGTAGAATTATCTGCGCTAAATAGTTTCTTACGTTTTCTAAATAAAGACATTTATAATTGTACAAATATAAGGAGTTATTACGTAACACCGGCCGAAGCTAGCCTCCTAAATCAGATAAATTTCTTACATTGCGATTCTCAATATGGACGTGATCAATTCACTGTTAAGGACTTGGTGGTAAAAGTGAATGACGCAGAGGAATTTTACCAATTCTTAGGAGCGTGTTATTCGAAATTATTGAACGGGAAAACGGAAGGTGATAGCAGATTAGGTTTCGTTATCATAAACAAAGAATCAGTCGTACCTTATACGATATCTAAAGGGCAGAAATACGTTCCGCTGTTTTACTTTGAGGGGGAAATCGATCAACTCAAATTAAAATCATATAAACTTGAAGGTTGGGATCTCTGCTACCTGAAATTCTGCTGCAAGATTCAAGGGATTAGGAACCAGCTGTTCGCGCATGATACATGTTCCGTCATCAATTTAGATGATATTAAAATATATTTTCCCCCCGAAACGACTTTTGAAGAGTATTGGCCAACAAAAACTGTTGATGTTCAAATGTTGCTGAGTAATAAAAGCCAAACACCGATGGGAGAATGGACTAAACAACCTACAACACCGCCTATTTACCCGCCACAGCCTCAACCTCCACCACCGCGAGCTCCTGCGCAAATCATCTACAAATATAACACTCCATATCCGACAGCAGCGCCACATAGAGCACAGGGCATAAGGACTTACCCTGCGGTCACAACTGCTGCAGCTGGACAAACTACTATGTACAATTACATGAATTTAGCGTGAGAATGCGATTGTTTTCATTGTAGAAGGTTGAAAGACTGTAAAATTTAGTACTAACTAAATGAAATCCGAACGAAACTGATTGCTTCTGCTATTCTAAAGTAAAGAATTTTTGCTAAAGCCAAAAACATTCCTCTCTGAACTTTTTTTTAATATCTTCCTATAGTTGAAAGCAATCATATTCGTTTATCCTTTTATACGATTTAACACTTGACATTTTAACATCTGCAGGTTCCAGGTGATTATTATAATCGTGTAATACAAAAGCCTGTTTTTTTTTTTAATCGAATCGCTAGTTATTTAAGGAAAAAGTGGGGCTCACGAACATTTAATACGGCGTCGCATTTTATACACATCATTATTTATACAGCATTCGTAATCTTAAAATTTTGACATTTATCATGAATTCACAGGAAACTGTAATTTTTCGATAACTAGATTATTACTTCATTTTATTACGTTAACATTGATTGTTCGTTTAACGCCGCTTCGCTTAACGTTCACCTATAATAAACTTAAAGTAGCATATTTGTGTTAAGTACACCATCTCTTCTGTATTGATACTTTTTTGTATATATAATCATAATGATACTGTGTAAATATAATATCTAGAAACGTTGCATTATTTGTTTTAAAACAATTTTAAATTGACAAATATTAATTAAATAGTCACATTTGATAAGTAAATGTTTGTAATGATAAAAATGTGTATTACAGGACTTTTTGTATATATACAAACATTTAAAATCTGCTTAAAATTGTGTTTCTCCTCAGAGTAACGAATCTGATACAATTAGTATTAGTAATAAATAGGGTGTTAACAGAAGCTGTATTACAGTAACAAATAAAATCGTAAAACAATTGAAGTAGTATTTTCATAAACTTTGTCTGTTAAAATATTTTGAATCAAGGTAAGTAAAATTCTAGTGCATAATCAAGCATTGTATTAACATACTCTTTTTTAGGTCTAAAATTCATTGGATAATTTGGATTGAATCTTATAAATTAACGAAGAAGAGGATATTAGGTAGAGGGAAGTATGATGTATTTTGTAAGCCTGCATTCATTACGTTTAATTTATTTCGAAAGGGTATCAAATGAAATAAACCCCAGTTAACACGATCACAATACTTTATGAGATATGTGTTAATTACTACTATTTTAATTCGTTGACTGAAACTAATTACCCATAATTGAGATAAATTATACCAATTTTTTTCTTAGTAGTAAGAAATTAACAAATCTACTGAGGGAAATGTCATTCTTGACAGTCAGTGTATATTGTGCTAATGTACAATTGTACTACAATTGAATTTATCTTAAATTACGTAAGTTATTAACAGAACTAAGGCTATATAGAAAATGTTCGAATATTATTAATTAACTAATTAGAATAAAGTAAATTAAAACATAAAAAATATAACGCTTGTATTTGACATGCGCGCCATATTTAATCTATATAACAGTATGTAAATGAAAAGAAGGATGTTGCATAATACTTTATGACGTAAAAAATCTAAATTTCCATGTTCTACTCAAAATTATTATATTAATTATAATGAAGTTAAATTAACAATAATTATAATTAATCTTGTTATATGATTTATATGTTTGGCGACATCTATGTTTGTAGTTCTAAACTAAATGCGCCATCTATGCATTAATGGTGACATTAAACTATTTTACAAGAGATGGCAGCACCAATAGGTAGATTAGTTAATTTTTTTAATCTTGATATTTTTCTTTCCAAGATAATATAACATTGCTGCAATGAAAACGGTGAACTTATAAGCATAATTTTTTTTTCGATAGTGATCAATGACAAGTAAATCAAACGCGAAAAATCTAAAGAATTGTCAAATCTCAAAGTAAGGAGGCATTATTGAATAGCTTTGAAAAATATGTATGAATAGAGACCAACGATAATTATAAAGTATTAAGTCCAAAGTAACGGTAACAAATACACTGTATACCCGTTCATAGTTTTGAGATAAAGAAACGTCACGCGCCATAGGCGTGCTGCGTACGTTATAGTAGGAAAAAAGATAGAAAATAAAATTATTTTTTTGGGTTTACGTATTGTATATTATTTAAAATATACCAAGATATTTAATTATTTATAACATTGCATTTTGCAATTCAATTTAATTAAAATAATTCTATATAAAAATTATTGCATATTAAACTCAAGAATGATTTTCATACAGTGTGGAACAGCCAAATGGAATAAATTCGATAACAAATAAATGAGGGTGTATTGGGAAAAACGCTTGGACACGTCGATTTGTATTTTTAAATGCGCGTTTTAAAAAAAAAAAAAAAGTTATACAGGGGGTGTCATGTGACAGTGGCCAATACCAACTTTCTTATTTTAAATGGAAACCCCTGCATATTATTTATTTTTTGGGTTCTTCGGAAAATTCTAGACATAATTCATGTACAATGTGCCATACCTATCTTCAACTGTTTCGGAAATATTAAGTGTTTTCAGATTTATTACGAAAATTAACATTAAAAAAAGAAAATTATTTTATTTCACAAATTCGCTACATTACACTAAAAACCTAATAAGTAATACTGATTATTTCTTAATAATGTAAAAAAAAAACAAAAAACATTAATGTCAATGTAGTAAATGTTCAAAATGTTCGCCGCGAACGTCTTGGCAACATGCTAATCTGGTATAGAAATGTCTTCTAACATTACATAACATCTCAGGCGTGACTGATCTAATCGCAAGCGTGATTCGTCTTTTTAAGTCATCTAAGTTGAGGGGTTTAGTTTTGTATACAAGACTTTGGCATATCTCCACAAAAAGTAGTCTAATGGCGTCAGATCAGGAGATCGTGCTGGCCATTCTATCGTTCCGCGCCTCCCTATCCACCGATTTGGAAGAATTTGGTTCAGGTACTGCCGGACATTGATTTGGAAATGGGGCGGTGCTCCATCTTGCTGAAACCATATTGTATTGGCAGGAACTTGTGGGTTTGCTGGATTAGGATATAAGTTTGCGAAAGTTGGCACGACATTATTTTGGAGCAGTTCTAAATATTTATCTCCATTCAAGTTACCATCAATGAAAAAGGGACCTACGATGTGATTTCCAACAATTCCTGCCCAAACATTAACTTTTTCAGGATATTGCGTATGTTCCTGTTTCATCCAGTGAGGATTCTCATTAGACCAATAGCGGCAATTTTGACGATTAACATGGGCGTGAAGTGTAAATGTGCTCTCATCAGAAAATAAAATATCTTCTAATTGGATCAGATTGTTATCTAACATTGCCATCATCTGTTCACAAAAATACGTTCTCCTATCGAAATCGTCTTCCATGAGCTCCTGAGTTGGCATCATTTTATAGGGATGCATTTTACTTTCCTTTAATACTCGAAAAATTGATGTGTGGCTAATGTTGAACAGTGGGGCTGCTTTTCGACCAGAATTATGTGGGTTTTCTTGAAACTCAAGCATAATATCCAATTTCGTATCATCACTTACTGCATTGGCAGCTACTTTTTTAATATGTCTTACATGACCAAGCTCGCAAAACTGTTTTTCTATTTTGCTAATTGTTCCTTGGGATACAGGCGGCAAATTTGGAAATTTTTCGTGAAATAAGCGAGAAACTTCCATTTGTGTCCGTGTGATATCTCCATAACCAATCATTTGTAGAATGGTTATTTTGTGCATTTCTGTTAAATGAACCATTTTTCTGATATTTATTACGTACAGTTAACGCAATTCAAACGACAATAGCACTGACACTGATCACTACTGTCATTCAGGCAGACAACAGGTTGCTAAGGCTATGAGTTTTTACGAAAATAAACAAAACGGTCTTTGTATTTTTTTAATTTCATATCAGTAAAAAGGAACGCAGCAATGGTTTTTGCTTACTTTATCAATATCAAGAGCTAAATGGGAAATAGATTTTTAGTGTAATGTAGCGAATTTGTGAAATAAAATAATTTTCTTTTTTTAATGTTAATTTTTGTAATAAATCTGAAAACACTTAATATTTCTGAAACTGTTGAAGATAGGTATGGGACATTGTACATGAATTATGTCTAGAATTTTCCGAAGAACCCAAAAAATAAATAATATGCAGGGGTTTCCATTTAAAATAAGAAAGTTGGTATTGGCCACTGTCACATGACACCCCTTGTATAACTTTTTTTTTTTTAAAACGCGCATTTAAAAATACAAATCGACGTGTCCAAGTGTTTTTTCCCAATACACCCTCATTTATTTGTTATCGAATTTATTCCATTTGGCTGTTCCACACTGTATAAATACCGCCGCTGACCTGGGACAATCCTAACTGAATCGTACCTTTCCGAGTAATACTGGCTGTTTATCTTTTTTCCAAGTTCTTCACTGGATCTCTTGGTGCAGAAGTAGAACACTAAACACTTCAATCCCAAGGCGATAATAAAAGGTTTATTATCGCCTTGATAATGATAGCTTTGCTGTCGAAACGCGTCAGTGTTTAGTTAAAACTTTTTGGTGTTTAGGGGGTTGAAGTGTTTAGTGATCTTTTTCCTAGACCAATCAGACGACTACAATTCTTTCATTCTACATGCTTGGTCCAATCACTCATTTATAAGTATTACCTACTACATTAGAAAGATACACAGCAATACAAATCGTGCGTAAAAGGAGTTTGAATGAATATTTCAGTTTTATTTGTACAGATTATGTATAATACAATTTACAACCACGTTAAACCGAGAATCTCTTCAGCTCAGCATGGTTTTATGAGTGGTCGTTCAACAATTACAAACTTGGTGTGTGTCACTCAGAGTATTAGTTCAGTGCTGGACGAGCACGGTCAGATGGATGTCATATATACTGATTTCGTCAAGGCCTTCGACATTATTAATCACCATATTTTGTTAAAGAAACTTTTGTACTTTGGATTGCATGGGGAGCTGTTTGCGCTTTTATCATCGTATTTGACCGATAGAGTCAACTTCGTCCATTATAACGGATTTCGGTCGAGTGAATTCACGGCCACGTCAGGACTTCCCCAGGGGTCAAACCTGGGCCCCTTATTGTTTATAATGTTTATAAATGACTTGCTCGAATCTCTGACCTGTTCTGCGTTGGCATACGCTGACGACTTGAAAATATATCACCGAATTAATAGTCCTCTGGATGCACACTATCTGCAAGATAACATTGATATTATATGGAACTGGTGTCACCGAAACTTGGTCAAGCTGAACATCGACAAATGCACTGTTGTCAGATATTCTCGCAGGAAGGGTGTGATTCATTTTGATTATGGTTCGGATCGACGGATTTTGACGTATACAGACACTATCAAAGATCTTGGAGTTCTGTTTGACTCACAATTAACCTTTGTACCTCACATAGACCGCACTTGTATATCTGCTTCCGGAATGTTGGGTTTTATATTACGTAGTTCAAAGTGCTTTACTGACGTGAAAACCACTAAACTTTTATACTGCTCCTTGGTGCGGAGTAAATTGGAGTATGCTTCTATTGTGTGGCATCCGCTATATGTCTGCCACAAGGTGAAGCTTGAAGGGGTACAGCGACGATTATTGAAGTTTTTAAGCTTTAAGTTGAACGGTGCTTATCCTGTAAGAAATTATGATCACTCTCTACTTTTGCTTGAACACGATCTAATGCTTCTCGATACTCGGCGTGAAGTGATCGGTGCTAATTTCATGCATAGTTTAATACATGGTATTGTTGACTGTCCTTCTCTGTTGGAATTGGTCCCCATTTACACTCCACGATTCGCCTCAAGAAACTCTACAACCTTTTTAGCACCTCGATGCCGTACTAACTGTATGAAGAGAAGTCCAGCATACCAGATATGCAGGAGTGTCGATAAATATTTTGAAGATATTTTTTTTGAACAAAAACTTCTTTTTAAGTCTAGTTGATATGTATGTTATATATATATATATATATATTTGATTTGTAATTTTTGATATTACCTCTTTTCTTTTGTTTAATACATGTCTAATACGTATAAACTTTTTAATAGATAATGAATAACCATACTTAGTTTACTTTGAAGAAATTACAAAATTAGCTTACACTTACAGCTTACCTACCTAGCTTACCTACTTACCTTCCTATTTTTTTGATGGACAAAGAATTTACTTCATATTCTTCACTTTTCTGCCATTCATTCGAATGTTACTGTTTTTTGCAATTTCACCGTTATCAGAGAGAGAAGGTATGGTAATGAAATGATGTCAAAATTAAATGTATTGTATTCACTTATGAAAATAACTTTCTCTTTTCCACTACTACACAATTAACTCAGTTTTTTTAATTTATTAAATTTCTTGTAAGCAAGAGAATCCTAGTGCCATCTAATGCGCAGTAACTTTGCTACTAATAGTCAGTGACAAAAGCTTTAGACTAATCTAAAAAAAAACAAGTAGGTACATTGCTCAAACCAAATAATATAATAACCAGGAAGGTACTTATTAGAAGAAAAATACTCCCGAATTTCAATATAAGGAAGAACAGAATAGTTAAGTACTGTGGTTGGTAGTAAACACATGTTTTAGTAGTACAATGGAGTCCCGATTATCCGAGTTATGGTTATCCGTGGCTCCGTATTATCCAAGGTACCACTGCTTGTCGTCGGTCACGGCACGGTTCTTGTAGGGAAGTTCATATATTACATTATTTAACGTAAGGACTTCCCCTGCTTCTCTATCTGACAGGACCTAGTTATAAATAATACACCTGTGTTACTATGTTGTGTACATTACTTTCGCAGAAAGTACATATTACTAAACATTTGTGGCGTATATTTGTTATTACAATATGAGTGGGAAAAGAAAGCATGTAGTAATTTCATTAGAAGAAAAATAACGGGCAATACAACGTTTAGATGGAGACGAAACGATTAAAAAGGTAGCTGCTGATACGGGTGTTGGTGAAGTGACAGTGGGGGATTGGATGAGAAAACGTAAAGATATTGAGAAGTGGATTTCACAAAGTGCATCAGTTAGTGGCAATACAAGCAGGAAAGATATGAAACATAGTGAGCACGAAAAGACTTCAGAAGCATTTTTTATTTGGTTTACTCAAATGCGAGAGAAAGGTAGTAGCATATTGACAGAGATTGAAGATGGAGCAGGAGAATTTACAGTAAGTGTTGGTTGGTTGGATCGTTAGAAGAAAAGGTATGGTGTGAGACAACTATGCATTTCTGGAGAAAAACTCTTAGCTAACAACGAAGCATCCTTTAAAGAGAACATGCAGAAGCTTATTACAGATGAACAGTTAAGTCCAACAATTGTATAATTGCGACGAAACCGGATTGAATTACAAGATGCTCTCAAGAAAAACACTTGCTTCTAAAGAAGAACGGTCTGCTCCAGGGTATAAGAAAAGCAAAGAAGGATTAACGGTTTTGGTTTGTTGTAAAAAGTATGGAGACAATAAGCTTACACTTTTGGTTGTGGGAAAGTCAAAACGGCCAAGAGCTTTTAAGAATGTTAATGTTGCAAATGTGCCTGTTCAATATATAAACCAAAAAAATGCTTGGATGGATTCTTATTTGTTTAAAAAATGGTTTCACGTAACAGGTAAGCTGAGCGTGAACAAGTTTTCCTAATCTTCCACATAAAGCTATCTTGATTTTAGATAATGCTCCATCTTATCCCGACGAAACCGAACTGATTAACGGACAAAGTCATGTACTTTTTTTACCGCACAACGTAATATCTCTTGATCAACCTCTTGACCAGGGTGTACTAGAAAATTTGAAGCCTAGCTACCGACGACACCTTTTAAGGCATATTTTGCTCGACTTAGACAATAATCAAATCGTAACTCAAAGCTTCAGAAAAATTAATATAAAAGACGTGATTTATTGGTTGGCAGACTTTTGGACTGACAATAAAGAGACGACAATTATTAAAAGTTGGAATAAGATTTCTACTAACCAAATAGAACCTGTACCTGTGTACAAGATGCAACTGAGGAATTGCCTTTAGACCTTGATAACAATCTCGATGTTTCAACTGCGTTAAATGAAAATGATGTAGCAGAATGGATAAATGATGATGACAACAATGAACTAAGTGATGGCGATATTGTAAGCCTTATTAGAACCCCAAAAGGTAGGTACTGAAGACGAATTTGAGAATGAAAATGACGGCTATACTGAAAATCTATCTATCGCTATTAAAACTGCTATTTTATATCTCGAACAACAAGAAGATACAAGTCCAGGCAATAATTTGGTACTACGACGACTTCAAAACTACTGCCAAGAAAAGACAAACACTTATAAGTCAAAAATCCATTACAGATTTCTTTAAATAAGTTACTTCCATGCAGAAGATTTATTATGTTCAATATGTTACACTATTCAAAGTAAATATGTCATTAAATATTTATTTACAGAAGACTTATTAGAACTTTTTTTTGCAAGATTATGCAATAAATTGATTTTTTCTTGTGTCTAGTATTTCTGGTTTTATTTAAAATTAATTCATTTATGTTGTAAAGGAATAGGTCAGATATAGAAATTGGAAAACACATTGTTCTCAATCAAACGGCAGTCCGTATTATCCGAGTTTTTGCTTATTCGAGGTACCGTCGGTCCACATTAGCTCGGATAATCGGGACTCTACTGTATGTGCATACAATTCAATAACAATGATGACTACTTTAACGTTATATTAGGTTTATTCTTAATAATAAAAATAACATACACCACATTTACGTGAACAACTCAACTATCTAACATTTGTGATTTGCTGAGGGAGAAGCGCAAGGCTCGTAAAAGGGCGCAACGCACTTGCTGCCCCTGAGATATTGCCGGAGCTAACTTTCTATCTAATAGGTACCCTGCGAGACGAACTCAGGGACTTTCACTGTGAGAAGTGGTGGGCCACGCTTTTATCTGTCCCCTTAAGAAAAGCAAAACTCCTTCTACTGACGGATTTATTCATGGGCCGGATGGGCTGGTGTATGACAGCGAGGGTAAAGCGGAGACTTTTTCCGAGCATTTAGAAACCGTATTTGGGGGTATTGAGAGTGGCGATGAGTTTGAGGTCTTTGATGAGGAGGTCGATCGTTTTATTCAATCTTTGTCTTTTGCTATTGGTGAGTCCATTTCACCTGCCAATGTTGACGAGATAAAATTCCACATAAAAAGTCGCAAACGTGGTAAAGTCCCTGGTTACGATGCAATTTTGAAAACCACGACGTTGAAAATGAATCCCTGGTCTGGTCTAGCGCTGCACTCCCTCATAGGAAAAGGTTTAACACTCTTCAAAATAAGAGCTTGAGATATATAGTCAACGCACCTTGGTACGTCCGCAATGTACAGATCCATCAGGACCTGAATACTCCTACTCCTCTCCAACTCGCAGCAGCGTTGGCGCTCTAACAATTCTATGGTAAGAGAACTTGTTCACCTCGACCCTGACAGACCCCCTCCTCAAGTGAGAGTTACTCGGATCTCAACTACCATCACCGAAAAAACTTAAGCCAACACGTTGGCCTGGTACTCCGCTTTAAACTGATTTATTCTAGTCTGCTTCTTGTTTGTGTGAAGTCCCATATATATACATTTTTATTTCGTTCTATTTTATCTATACAGTATTAAACATGTTTTATCTATACTTTTTGTTTGTTTTGATCACTTTTACCTTCCTGCGTTTCCTTTTTTAGTTCCAAACTGTTGTTTTTCTTTCTATTGTTGATATCTAATGACTAGACTTCGGATTTTATGAATATTTGCATATGCAAATGCATATAGCTCGCTAATTACGGTGTTAGTGCATGTTTTAACCTTTTTTTCCCAATCATGCATATTTCGTGCATATTAGTAGCGAAAGGTACGAAAACGTGTAGAAAGTTGGATGTTATTTTGCGCAAAAATCCGAGTCTTGAAGACTTAAAGAATATTAATGTCTACATCAACGACGCAGGTCATATTCTGCCTAAACAAGTATCTCCAGAAATGGCGACAAATTTTAAATTTTGTCCAAGACGTCAGTTGATGTAGAGAGGTCGTTTTCGGCGTACAAATTGATACTGGGTGACAAACGTCACAAATTTGCGCTCGAAAGTTTGAAAAAATACATAATTGTATACTGTCATAAAAACTATGCATAATTTTAGGAAGACTTATTTAGCTGTTTTTGTACCGTTTTTTATTAAAATATATAAAAATAAAAACGTTGTTTTGATTTTTCATTGTGCATATTTTGGACATATCAACAGTTTTAAGTGCATATTTCGCCCTTTTTTAATGCATATTTGCATGCATATTTTGGCACTTTGTTAGTGCATGTAATGTTTACTAATGACACATAGTAACAATCAACGGGGGATGGTTCCGTACTATTAGGAGGACTGATGGGTTTATCAATGTGAAGATAAATAAATTAACTTGCAGATAAAATTTTATTCGTAAGATAATTGCAATGAAACGTTTATTGAGTGTTGATAAACCCACCCTAAAGGGTTTAAGGGCTAAAGTCCAAGGCTAGAAAAGAGATGCAAGACCTTCATCGTTTGACAACTCTTCTAATACATTACATTTTTATCTGTCTGTCCTAATATATCAATAGTACTAAACACATCGATTGTAGCAATTTAATATTCCCTAACACTATGTTGTGTGTAGCGTATACCGATGCAGTGAATCCAACTAAATCTTAAGAGATACAAATAAAACGATACAGACTTCTATAAAAAGAAACATTACTAGCGCTGGCAAATACCGCCAACAGTAACCCGTTTTTAATTGGTAGAATTCGAAATAGTAACACCTAGAACACTATTGTCCTAGACTTTTTTGTAAAAAATTTCATGCTCTACAAAAAAGCTCTTATATTTTTTTGATATCTTTCTCTGTTAAAGGTCAGTAGGCAAAAAGGGAAGATTTTGTTCTTTTCATAATATTTTCTTTTGCTTTCTCCTACCGAGCTTTAAGAGGGCGAGGGCAAGATATAAAGAAATTGGAAGACAGTTTTATAGATCATGACATTTTTACAAAAATCACAGACAGCACTATTCTATTATAATTTTATAGTCATAATTTTTGAGTTCTACCAAAATGTGTTACTGCTTGCCAGCTCTAAACATTAGAGGCACACTTGCTATGCAACGTACGGTAATATTTCAAACGAAGCGATGCAGAGACCTAGAAAAACCGGTTTCAGAAAATACATTATGAAACATTTTACAGAAACGCGATTAAGCCTGAAAGCGCAATGTTTTACGAATTTTAATTTGCTGTTGTCTGATACATATTTGATATGTAATTGTATTTATTTTTATTTTCATTTCTATTTTCATACCCTTAACAACTGGATATAGAATTAAAACAAATATACTCTAAATGTAGATTTTATTAATACATATCATAAAAAGATATTCACCCAAATATGATTTAAAAAATCTTGTAGTCACAATAGATTTATTTTGTACTTCTTGCAGTTCTAAAAACTACTGATGATGAAATAATTACTTCAATTTAATATCTGAAACAAAAATAAGATTTTACGAATTTTTACCACTATAAAATTAACTTTCATACCTAAATATTGACATATTACCAAAGGATCAGTCTTATATTTAGCCTTCAAATCTTTTTCGATATAGCGTAAACGATTTTTCATGTTATCCAAATGACTTTGCTGCACATTCAACAAATTATTCTTCTTATTCCAATAATACGGTATTTTTCCCGATTCCAAATACTTTATGTAACTTTCAAGCATCTAAGCATAATTAAAAAATAATCATTTTGCCAGATTTAAATATCAAATTTAATATATACCTTAAAGAATGTATCTGTCATTGTACCTTTCTTCCAATAGCTGGCGCCACCATTTTTCTCATCTTCCCACAAGAAAACCGTCTTGATGTAATAACTAGCAATAGCATTATGTTGCTGAACATCCCTGAGTCTCTAAAATGTTATTTTTGTTGAATATCAAAAAATCAAAATTGAAATACCTACTTTAAATATTTTTAATGTGGGTTTAAGCGTGTCCTTTCCATTCAAGAGTTCCCTTTCTTGTTCTTGGAAGGATAATCGCCAATATCTTTCAGCAGGATTTTTATTTTTAGGACTTTTTGGTACAATAAAGAAAGTACTCTGTATAAGAAATACATTTCAATAAATTAGAATTAATTTCATTACGTTTTAATTTATATATGATTTACCCTTTCTGGTACAGGATTGGACCTATAACCACCAACTGGCCATTTCTCACTTGGAAATTCAAAACAGGGTACTAAATCGACATCTATATTAAACTCATTACATTTTAGTTTTAAAGTAACAGCCGGACCTGACGTTGTAAGAATACCCTATAGAGCATTAATTCAATTTCATTTTCTAATCGTAAGTAAAACTAAAACTTACTTTAAGGTGATAACTGTTCCCGTTAAAATTTGTAGTGAACACTAAGTCATTGCCTGATTTAAATTTATTTGTTGCTTTTTGTACAATACTGATCATATGTCTACGTAATTTTTCAGTGCTTAAGTAACCTTTGTCGTCCAATAATTTCTTAAACCCATCCCTAAATTTAGAAAAAAATTTAATAAACTGTAAGTTACATAATTATGTTAACTATTAAGTATGCAGAAAGTAGAATACTCACTCCAGCAGAGTAAGATCTGGAAACTTCAAAGAAAGGTAACCTGGTTCGTTTGTATGCTCCAACTGTGGTTTCGAATTTTTCGGAACTTTAAGCAAAATATCAAGATCAAATTCTGTAGGTGCACCAATTCTAAGGCCATCGAAATAACTACCACCGTAAAAGATTCTATTGTAATGTTTAGCGAAGAAAGGATCACTTTTTAATTCGGTAATTATCTGATTTAATATCTGTAAAAAAAACAAATAAGCAAATAAAGTTGAACAATAGTAAATTATGTTATCGTAATTATAAATTAGCACATCGAATGTTTGAATCTTGATAAATAAATAAATATCAAGTGTAATTTGACGCTTTTATTGTGTAATAGACTAGAATAGGTACATTTTACAAACTTTTTTTAATGTATTAATTTCTCTAGATGTATTTAAAAATATGTACCGCTGCATTACAAATCTCATTTGAGCTTTGTCTTCGAAGACTATATAGAACAAAATGCACTATGTGCATAATACACACAATATAAACTAAAATATTCCACAGTTTTCAATACATAATAGTACCTAATCCTTAAACTTGTTTTTGTTATTTACTATTTGGTGATTAAAAATATTTTGATACTTGAATTTGACAAACGAGGGAAACGATAATTTTCTTTTACGATTTAAAAGCTAAATAAATATTAGGATCGTCACAACACCTAATATTCTAGAAAATAAGTATTTTATTCTCAAAAATATGTTAATAATTGAGCTGTCAAAATGGGAAAACAGTTACTATTTTTCATTTAATTTAATAACCTTCAGAATATTTTGATTTTTACGACACCCGACATTCTAATTCAAATAAGTAACCGTTTTGACAGTTTAAATTATAAAAAGGGACAAACAATAATTGTTTTTTAACAGCTGCCGATTTTTTTTGATTGTTGCGACTAGGGCTGGGCGATATCGAGAATTTAGTATCGGGTATCGATACCAATCGAGGTATCGATATTTATCGATGTATTCATAATACAATAAGTGATGTTTCTATATCTAATCGCTTCAAGATCGTATCGATACCATAGTATCGGTTTCTCGATAATGATAGGCTAATATCGTTGTATTGGTAAGTAGTTATTCCTGGGTATCGATTACAAGGCATCGATACCCAGGTATCGATTCCAGGGTATCGATACCGATGTTAGCCAAGCTATCACCGAATAGTATAGTAATAGTATCGAATACTGGACGATGTGTCGATAATTCGCGCAACCGTACGACTCCCAACACTGTAGGAAAATGTATGATTTTATAATTTGACTCCCCTGCATGGTGGTTAGGCCAAGAATGACGTATGCAGCTTTGGTATGGTAGACAAGGACGCATCAAAAAAACACGATTCAGAAGCTAAGCAACGGCAGCTATGGAGGCACTACTAAAATTGCCACCGTTGCACCTGGTTATACAGAGGGAGACAAGGATAGGGGCATACAGGCTGCAACACACAATGACTCCGAAAGGGGTCAAAACAAAACATATGTCGAGCATGTGGGAAAGCAGGTTTTTGGAAATGCGGACCAACCACATGCCGATAAGGCATAGATATGAGAATCCCTTCACGGTGTCTATAGCAGACAGACTGGAGGAGGCTGCCAGGTATGCACTTGGAATCAAAAACCAAGACTTAGTCTGGTACCCGGACGGATCTAAGACAGCTAATGGTATTGGTGCAGGGATATACTCTCAGAAGGAGGGGCGCAGCTACGCATTGGGAGAATATGCCTCTGTGTTTCAGGCGCAAGTATATGTCATCCTCCAATGCGCACACACACAATGAATGTGAAAGCGGTGACCAACAGACGAATTCACAGCATGTTCGATAGCCAAGCTGCAGTGAAGGCATTACTAAGTCGCAAAGTGTCGCTTAGGCTAGTAATGGGGTGCCTCGACGAATTGGTGGAACTTTCGGACCGGAACAAGGTTTGCTTGACTTGGATACAGGGGCATCAAGAGATCGATGGCAACGTAAGGGTTGACGAACTCGCAAAGAGAGGGTCAGAGATGGAAATGTACGGCCCAGAACCTTTCTTCGGAGTTACGAAGCAAACCCGGAGATGCATAGGCGAATGGGTCCGTACGAAACAGCAAGAACACTGGTGAGCTATACCCCGTACAACACATGGTAAAAACTTTATAGGGAAACCATGCAGCAAGAGAGCTAGAAAACTACTACACCTTTGTAGGAAACGGCTCTGCATTGATACGGACCTAATGACCGGACATTCTGAGGTGAAAGAACACCTACACAAAATCGGAGTGTTTGACGGGGATACAAAGTGTAGACTTTGTGAGATAGAACCGGAGACAGCCGATCATATACTACGCGACTGCGAGGCACTAGATCGCAGAAGGCGAAAGCTATTTGGGAGAACGGAAGGAGAACAAAAGATATACCTTACCCACTCGGTTAGCGATCTGTACAGATTAGTGGAGGGAACTACCGTGTTGACCGGTGTGGACGGGTCTGATGTGGGAAAAGAAAAACGGTTTTCGGAGATATTTTGATTATTACAACATTCAAGTTTCTAAAAAATTCATTTCATTATCAAACATACTGATAATTTAACTTGTAAAAAAGGGGGAAATAATACAACTTATTGAAACTATAAAAACTGATTTTGCAACTTTACAGCTTTCATGTATATTTTGCCATATAATTATGAATAAATATGTAATTGTTAAATCTACTTTCAAAGCTACAAATTTCGGAACTATAAAAAGAACTGATTTTACAACTTTGCGCTTCTCAGATATAAATTGCAAGATCTGAAAAAAATACTGTTTTTCTAACAACTATCAGGGATATTTTAACAATTATACTTCTTAAAATAAGCTGGATTTAGCCAACATATGAGTAATACATTGCCACTTTTAATAAAAACAATAAAAAATGTTTTGCTATGCATTAGAAAGCAATTCAGATGATTGACAACTAATCCTCAGTTTTTAACTTGTATCCTTAACATAAAATTCCACCCAAAATAATAGGAGTACCAAATACAAAAACAAATGATCACTATGTGACTATTATCTTTCTCCAAATTAATAAAAATATTCGAGAGGACGTTGCTTTTTATAGGATAACTTGCAAAAAGTTTTTTCAGAATTACACAAAGATTTTTTTAAATCGTTATAATGTGTTAGTATTAATAATTGGTTTTACATTGAAAAATAATTTTGCTTACATTTAAGAAAGTGTGAGGTATGTGTCACATTGCAGCCAACCATTGTACTTCAATATCGTGCAAATTTATTATCTAATGTATTAAAAAAATTATAAATGTTGAAAGATTTTTGGGAAGACTCAATATGAATAGAATAGAATGAATTATATAAACATACTTCAACTCGAGGGTCGATACCGTTTTATGCATCTGTTAGATTTTAACGCGCTGCCGGCCAATAACAACAAAGTTACTTGTACTACACAAAAACCACATGCAGTTAGTTACTAAATAAACTATAATAATTGTAAAATAAACTATTAATTATTCTAACTTTAGTTTGCAGATTCGTATTACGTTTCAATATAATAAAAACTTATTACCTTGTTTAGAATCTCATTGTTCCGTCGTACCTCATGCTCTGGTAGCGAAATATGTTTACTGTGTATAGTTTGTAAAACATTTTCGAAATTACTCAGGTTAGACATGACGCCTACGACTACCAACCTATCGCACGATACAGTGACCAATACTAACAAGCGCGCACTGTAAAATGCATTGTGATTCTATTAGCCGTCCGTGTGTTTATATATAACCCGAGATTGTGTTTAGCTTATTTTATCTCATAGATAAGTTACGACGAGTTAATTAATAGACTCGCAATTATGCACAAATATTACCTTAAATATTGTTGCAATTGTACGAATTATATTTTATCAACATGCCAATAATTTAGTCTACAACTTTGCTGTTTTCGTGGGTTCTCACATAATGTCTACTGCCGACGAAAATTAAATTAAGAATATCTGTAACGCAACTAGACTCTAAAGAGTCAAATTTTAACGTCTAGTTGCTTAGATTCTTCATTTAGTCTTCAACGATGGTACATACATTTAGTCAGATATACGTGCTTGTACCTCATATTGATAACCTTACCAGATTATTTTATTTTATAAAAAATAATTCTTGATATAAAACATTTTTTTAATAACAGCCAACAGTTCATGTCATATGCAATTCAGAGCAAATATTTTGAGCATTACTGTAGTTTCTGGTATATACATATGTACTTTTATTACATATTTGAAATATGTAGATAAATGACCACGCATTAAAGCTCTCGTAAACTGCCTCATGGGCTCTTTCCAGATCTCCAATATGTCTATACAAAGTCGTAATTGTCTTGCAGATAATACCATAAATATTATATTTACGTTATTTTATTATAAGAGGCTAATTTTTACAAATAAACAACCCTCAAGAGGTATATCGAATGTTAACTTTTTTTGTCCAATAAGCTTGAACATAAACGGTATCTTCCTCTTTTGATGCCTGTTTGTATTGGTGCGGGAGCTGCGTTTTCTAGAATCAAATATATACAACAAGCCTGAATAGGGTTGACCACATGGCGATTGTTTTTCACCACTGGTAATTGCTTTTTCATATTTGGTGTGGCTAGGTCTTTTTCCAAGTTAAGATATTTTGTTTAATATATATTACTGGAAATGTATCAAACCTATGAATTAGATATAATTATTGCAAAATTTTTTTATTCTTTGTCCTGTTCCAGTTGATTGTAGATTCTCAACTGAGCGTAGTGAAATTTAGATAATTCTTGTTTCATACTACTTCTTGATGGATAACATTGAACTGCGATCTATATAATTCCATTCTTTGTACCAATTTGGTAAAACTCGTCATCAAAATCACACCTATAGTATATTCTGTATAGCCACGTTCTGCATCGGCCTCTAGTAGACAATCTCCCAATAGACACTGGAAGAAACTTCCTGTAATTCATTTTTAACATTTTTTCTATCTCTTGTTAAAGATCTTTCTCAGCAATGTTACTTCATTTTTTGAGGACAATGGGCACAAGTTAGATCCATTATTGGTTGATTCTTCAACGACAGTGCAAATTGTGTAGATGACGCATATGCATTCTCTACAACTGTAAGCTCACGCAGTTTTTTGTGAACAGGCGCAGCATTTCTTACCTTGCCCATAGGCTGGCGGTTACATGCTTGTTCCATACTGTTTAAAATTGTTATTTCAAACTTGACTTGGCTCTGTATTCACTTCAGATAGCTCAAACGAATTTGCTTGATGCCAGCATGAACAGCACTGTCTTTTCGATTTGAATTTTCATTTTCTTGCACCCAAGTGATTAGCATATTTTCGATGTCCTGACTCGTTCTTTCTACACTTCCTTGGCTTTGCGAATGCGTGGGCCCACCATGGACAATTTTTAAACCATGCCAACATGTTTTTCGTTTACCCCTGCTTTAACCAACTGATATCCCAAATTTAACACATTTTCGATTGCTATTTATGAAATGTATAGAATTTCTAGGAAATGTGTACAAGAGATTTATTTTACACATTTTTTTTTTCAATTTTAGGCATTATATACATTTCCTAGGAATTCTGTGTATATAATGACGGATTACATACATTTCCAATTGCGGCCCTGGAGGTAATTCTAGACCTCACATCTCTATGCATAGTGGTGGAGGGAGCTCTCCTCACTCCCGAATCTACCGAACGATGAAATGGTCAAAAAACAGACTATGCATTTTCACAGATTTTCTTACAGGGCATTATCGCCTTGGGGAACACATGACAAGAATAGGTCTGAAACAGAATAGAGATTGTATAGGTTCTGCGGGGCGGAGGATGAAACTGCGAAACACCTGACAACTAACTCTACCGCTATTACGAAAATCCGAGTCAATTATCTCGGCAAAGACGTCATAGACGAAGAAGAAATACATTCTTTGGAACCATCACAGTTATTGCAGTTTATTAAAGCTCTTAGACTGGATGGGGAGCTTTGAGAGCGCTCAAACTCTAGCAGTTTACAGCTCATGCAAGGGGGGCACCTGTTGATATATTAACAGGTCGCAGTGCAATATCAGCCTTAATCAAATGTAATCTAAATCTAATCTAATGCATTGTTCTTGCGTAGACTAAATATCGTGTATAAGTAACAATGGTATAGCTGATCAGCAATGTTATCTGCTGTTTGCTCCTGTCATTGCTCTTGAAGAAAAAAAGACAGAGTTCAGGCTTCAAAAACTTGAAGCCTGCTCTTCCACTCTATCTATACCTAATCTAAATACTTAAACCTACACTCCTAAAGAGAGAGAGAGGATACAAATATTCCACGACTGTTGTACAGCACCGACCGAATAAAGAAAGTGATCCTTCCATAGGCGCACACACGCACACAAGCAATAAACTATTGAAATGCATCAACGTATGCAGGGCAATTAAAATCTAATAAGTATAAAAACGGCCGCCTACCTGCCACTGTGCTGCTTCGTAAACAGAAACGAAAACAATCTCTTTTTAAATATAAATGTAGATGGGGCTAGTTTTACGTTAGTAGGTATGTAGTTTGTTGTAAACATGCGTAACTTGGTACGAGAAACAACGTTTGAATTGTTCCAGTCTGTGTAGTGGTGGAGTTAATGTGCCTTTGTAACGGATATTCACATGATGAACATCCGTTCTAAACGTAATTCTGTTGTACAGGTACAGAGGTTGCCCGGTGGAGATAATATTATGGAACAGTGTAGCAGAGTGCAACAATCTCCTATTTTTCATATTAAGCCATTTGAGATCACTCAGTTTGTGAGATATATGTATGTTGTCGTCTTGTTATGCCAAATATCAGTCTAAGACAAGAATTCTGTATCTTCTGAAGCTTACGTGCATTATAAGCGGAAATGTAAGATCCGTATAATGAATCACAGTAATTAAAAGACGCGATAGAACAAGCGACTCACATAGAAGTTGTTTTGTTTTTCTGTCAAGAAACATCCTGTTACCATAAATGGCTTTTAAATCAGCATAAGAACATTAAGTACAGAAATTCGTATATTCAGTAAAGTCCAATTCATCATTCAGAATAATACCTAAATTTTTAACAGATCTCTTCAATTCAACCTGCACACCACCAATAAAAAATTTTATACTACTTCGAAAGTCAGGATTTAACCTAAACTTTTTTGGACCAAAAACTATTAACTCAGTCTTTGATGGATTTATACACAGGGAATGTTTCCTCGATACAGTACAGAGACGTTCTATATCCCGCTTTAATCTGCCGCAAGCTTCAGCCACTTTGTCAGTTGGAAATGAATAGTAGAGCTGTGTATCATCGGCATAAACATGATATTTAGCAAACTGCAGGTACTTAACAAAATGACATGTGTAGATAGAATACAGGAGAGATCCGAGGTCAGAACCTTGGGGTACACCTTTTACAATTGGAAGAAACAGAGAAACACAGCCATCAACAGACACGCACTGCTTTCTACCAGTAATGTAACTAAAAAGAAGATTCACTGCAGTAGAACCAAGACCAATATGATACAATATTGCTGACAGTAATTTATAGTTTAAGGTGTCAAACGCCTTGGAATAATTTAGTAAGCACATACAAGTCAAGTTACCCTCATCAGAACTACCAACTATATCATCAGTTATGTTTAAAAGCGCCGTGTTGCAACTGTAGTTTTTCCGAAAGCCCGACTGTACTTCGGGTAATATATCATATTGGATTATGTAGTCTTTCAATTGAAATTCAATATCCTTTTCCGCAATCTTTGATATTACTGGGACTGTACTAATTGGGCGAAGATCACCAAGTTTACTAACGGAAGATTTCTTAGATCAACAAGTAAAACTAAAGACTGTTTCCAGCATTCCGAAAATTGGCCGTTCCACAAGCAAAAATTAATTATGAAAGTTAAGTAGGGAAAGATGTGGGGACAGCACAACGTAATAAAATTAATATTCAATCCATCCACTCCTGCAGGATTATTTTTAATTGAGCGTATAATATCGAAAACTACATCATCTGTGAATGTAGAAAATTCAAAATCACAATCATGGAACGTGTAGAAATATAGGCATCGTAAACCGCATCATCTGGCTGCAGGTCAGGCACAGAATTTACAAAAAACAAATTAATCGTCTCAGGTTTTCTTAATTCGGATGGAATGCTACTATAGTCGGTTTATTAATGATTCCAGTATTCTTTAATAATGTCCACAACTTACTACTATTCTGTCCAGCAGTCCTAACTTTATAGTCCATGTAAGCACGCTTTTCTCTACGTATTGCATCATTGATCAAATTCCGTAGAGAGCTATAGCACCTTATAGTAATCCCAACGCGCAGGTAAACGGTTTCGCTTGTACAACCTTAAAGAGCACGGTCCCTCAAACTCTGCATAGTTTTGATAGTGTCGGTTAACCACAGAGCCGAGGCTCTCGTGAACCTAGATGTTACAAGAGGCATATGATTATTAAGTAATTTAATCAAATGATTAGTGAAAAACATTGCCATATCATTTACATCAGTTAGATCATGAATTAAATAAAATGGAGTAGTAAGTAAATCGGAATAGAATAGATTATAGTCAAAGAATGTCATAGATCTATAAGTATGTGACACCACGTTAGGTTTAATGTACTTGACGTTCAAATGACAAAAGATCACTGCGTGATTCGAAATCGGTATATCCCGCACGCCACTATCTAAGACCAGGGCTCTATCAGAAACAAATATTAAATCAATTGTAGAAGGATTCGTACCCGAGAAGCACGTTGGAGAGTCAATAATTTGCTCCAAGTTAAAAGATGCCATCGCATCGCTGAGAATTGTTACGGGAAGACTGTCATGTACCTGCATATTTATATTAAAATCACCCATCAACACAACTGTGTCACACTGAGGAACGATTTCAGACAGCGCATTTTGAAGCTCGTCAACAAACCCACTTTTATGCTGATTTCAATTTAATGCCGAATGTATATACAGGGTGTTTCATACCAGGAAAAGAAAATTTAATATTCGGGTAAAGAATTTAATTCTAAGCTAAAATTTTTTTTCTAGCGGACCTTGCTTTAGAGTTATGGAGATTCAAAATTAAAAAGCAATTAATATCATGTTTTATTAGAAAAAATGTGTAGGATTAACAAAATCTTGAGTTTAACGAAATGTCTGTACAGAAAAAAGAACATTATTTCACATCACAGTAAGTGTTCAAATAGTCCGCTCCCAGCAGCGATGCAGGCCTGACAACGTTGAGCCAAGTTATTAGAAATCTTAGCAGAATCCAGAGTATTTTGAATTTGAAGTGTAGCGCTAGAAAAAAAAAATAAAAACATGTCTAGCTTAGAATTAAATTCTCTGCCCGAATCTTAAATTTTCGCCTCCTAGTATGAAACAACCTGGGTGTACACACCCAAAAAGTTTACCGCGTGTGGATTTCGTGATCGTAGTCCGAAAGTAATTGTTAGTCTCTTGTCTTGACTTTCAAATTATTGGCATTAAATCAGTTCTGAGCTTTTAGCACGGCTTTTTTTTTTTTTGTTCAAGTGCGTACAGGGTTTCATTTGGGGCCAAGGGCGTCGCCAAGGACGGACAGGGGGGAAGGAGGAAGACAGTTGAGAGAGCCCCTCTCCCTCTCGCTCCCCCCGAGATCAAATGTAGCTAGCCGCAAAGCGACGAAAGTGCGAGCAATTGACTTCCTTACCTATTAATAAATTCTGCATCGCATGACAAAAAGTAAATAAATTCACAAGGTTTAATGAATATTGTAGAAAGTATTGAAATATTCAGAATAACATTAAGATTTTGACATCCGTTTTTAAAATCGCCGCCATTTTCATCACGACTATATCAGATTTGCCAAAACGCAAGGCCATTAAACAGTGTAAAAATATGTAGGTAGGTATGGTATTTTTTATCCTCCATTAACCCCCAGGCCACCCTCTAGTCATAAGCTAGCGAAGCCCTTGTTTGGGGCTCTCAATGTTGTATCATCTACATACATCATTGTAAGTTTAAATTTCTCATACCGCTCTAACGTTTCCAACTTCTACAATTTAACTTCTACTCGTCATATATGATTTGAAAAAACCTCATGGTTCCACCCCTTACTCCATAGCATTATAACTAAATAAACAAGAAAAAATCTCATTCAGTACGGAACCTTAAAATGATCAAAAAAGTATGTATGAGTACACTCAAGATGTCTCGAACGGTTTGAATCAATTACGTTATATGTTTGAAACATAATTCGCATTTTTTAAAGCTATTAAGATTTAAAAACACCTACGAGTTCTAAGAAATTAAGAGGACAGTGTATTTTAAGATTATGAATGGGTATTGTTTTTTATCTTTAAATGTTTATGATGATCCTAATAAATATTACATAATACTGTATACCTACACAATTTATAATTATATCTTTATATACATATTTAAAAATATTTGATAATTACGATATTCTAGATGCTTCAGATATAATTTATCTTATATATCACGTATGTCTGTACATACATACAACATTTATTTATACATACCTACATAATGATTTCCAAGAAAGCGGCAGTAAATATACTTACAGTAATGTTTGACAATGTATAATGGAATGTGTATGCTCTATATCTCAATATTAAATTTATTTTCTTTTTAATCCTACATCGTATGTATAAGATTCTATTCCCAACTTTCAGTAGTCGATTTTAATATAATAATCTTTATTGATTAATTTGATCGAAGTATATATATAAATGGACATTAATGCCGAAATATCTGCATTCAGATCAATCCGTGGATTATGTGTTCTACCAGACAAACCGATAATAATATTGTAACAAAAAAGACAAAAAAAGGGAACTTACATAAACCAAACATGAGATAAGCAATAGTAATAAGTACAAAAATCATCCAAGTCATCTAGCTAGTTCAAAAGCTTTAAAAACAAATAATACAATAAGATACAAACCAAATTTTGCAGGCGTCATAACGCTGCCAGTCAAACGGCATAGTATTAAGACATCTTGATATGCTGTAAACTGCCGTTTATAATTTTTGGTCTATATTCCAATATTTCTATATAATATTCCTGTATAAACAGAATAGTGTGAGATACTCGTTCATACCGTTTTACATCAAAAATAAAACCCAAGTACGCAAACTATAAAACATGTTAGAATAACTAAAATGTGACAAGACAAGAGAATCATGAAACATGGTTTAAAGATTTTTGAGCTAATTGAAGAACAGCAATTTCAGCTTTTTGCAAAAGATAAGATATATATGACCACTGAATTTTAGAACATTTTGCTTCAGAAACAATGACTAATTTTTCATTAGTACTAATTTGAGTCGTTGAATTAGGTAACTGCTATCTTCAAAAAATATTTGTTAGCCACTCCTACAAGCGCACTTAAATCAGTGTCGATTTATCGATTGCAGCTGTCACATCGGTATAGGAAAAGTATAGTGAAGTAGCGTAATCCACAAGGTGATACAATGAAAGATGGGTTACCCGTGTTCGCCATTCTCCGTGTTTCTCGCTAAGCCGCATACAACGCGTCTAATTCGGATTCAATTATCCGGCAATATTTCACTTATATGCAGTGTACTTGTAAAAGTTGGCGAATTCCCGAATATCGGATTACATTTGTGTAAGTTACGTGTTTTGTATGTTGCATATCGACCACCAAATGTTACCTCCCTAATGCAACGTATAGACCAAGGCGCTACAGAGACGTTAAAACGATATTTTTGAAAATCGATGTTGTTTCTTCTGGAATAAGATTGCAGCTTGAAAGTGGACCATAAAAGACGTTGTTTACTGCAATGGAAAGTTGGGCAGCTAGAAAGTTCAAACCACCACTATGTGAAAAATCATGGTAAAATCTATAACCTAAATTAACGACACTTTCATATCTTCTTGAACCTGAGGAAAATGTATCTCCAACGCAACTTATAAGCCCAGCGTTATTGAATTTGAAAATGTTACCCTAAAAAATCTGTACGAATAGTTGAACTCAGACTAAAATGAACCAGGTTTCCAAATTCTACACGACACCGCAATAGCTTCAACATTCATTGACAACAATTCTAAGGTCGAAAAGATTCCGGAAAATATCTATTCAAGATGCATTGACAGCAACAAATGTGTCGTTGAATTAGCTGAATTAACAAAATGATGTTGATAACGTTGAATAATATTTTGACTTTGTAATTAATTTTTAGTTAAATATTTGATTATTGGAATAAAGATGTAGGCAATGTACTAAAAACAAAATAAGAAAATAGGCATCTTTTCGGTGCAAGATTTGTACAGATAAGCCTCCGCTATGCGCCGGACAATGTTTCGAACAGTGGCATCATCAAAAACGATTCCAAAAATAACTTAGCTAATATATCCAGTGTTAACACTTTTGACATTTTGCTTTATAATCAACTGCTTTCTTTAGAAAAGGGACCAAATTTCAACATTTCCTTACGTTAATCTCTTCCTTTATAATAAGCAAGCATTTACGCATCGAATATGAACTCCATGAGCTCCAACGTTAAGATCTCCGATTTCTTAATGAAATATACCAGTAATACGTTTTCGGACACAGTTTTGACGACTTATTTTGACAAATATTTGTTGGACTTATGTCGTATTCATCTCATTTCTATGGCAACGCAGGTAAACCAAGTAAGACACTTTTTAATTTACATATAGCACTAAAATTTAAATGAAATACAGGGTCACTCACGGAACTGGTTCGTTAGAACTTTTTGATGTTCTTGAAATTCAACATTTCTGAAAACTTGTAATTATAACTGATGTCATTTAGACCCATCAGCAAAATTATTTGCGCCATTGTACCACTTCCGGTTTACCGGAAGTTGGCGTCAACTTTCTCTATGGCGAGTTTTTTGCATCTGGCATACAATTCTACATCAAAACTTACCAAACTTACTTAGGTATGTCAAAAATCAGCCGTTTTTGAGTTATTCAATTTTTTTCAAATATAGGGCCAATTGCAACGTTCTAAATTCTGTATTTCTGAAGGAAATACAGACCTCACATTTCAAAACTGGTTCATTAAACTTTTGATGTTGTCAAAATTCAACATTTCTGAAAACTTTGTAATTATTGATGTCATTTAGACCCATCAGCAAAATTATTTTGCGCTATCATTTTTTGAATAAATATCACTTCCGGTTTAACCGGAATTGCAACATCATAAATTCTGTAAATTTAAATACCTACCTAAATACCATGTTATTAGGCGAAACAGCATACATCAAATTTACATCCTAAAATTTATCATAATTTATACAGGGTCGTCCAAAATTAACGTTTATTTCAACGAACTTTACGTCTTTGAAAGTCAGTTTTTTTTTAATGGAACACGCAATACAGAGTGATTGGTGAGAACGGCCTATTAAAAGTATTATACAAACGGATAGGAATTTTAAAACAAAATTTTGCAGTTGGATATGGCTGAATATAAACTATCACGTGAAAATATTTTTGAATAAATATCACTTCCGGTTAACCGGAAGTGGGCATCAACTTCGATTTTTTTAAATAGCATGCTATAAAATAAATTACAAATTCAGCTTCTATGATAAATTTTATTTCATGTGAGTTATTCGCAATTTGACAGATACCGATCTTACTTTATAGTGATATTACTTTACGTAGGAGTAAATGAGGCGTATCAAATTTTGCATACGTACAGCTGATATTATGTAGTTATACAGCATTTGAATTTCTGTAACATTATACAGGGTGTTTAAAAACTTAGTTGCCTATAAATAAGTTCAATCCGCGGAAAGTAGATTTTCTTAGACGGAAAGGTATATATTTTATTAGATATTATGATTCTACAAAATATTCTCTTTGAATCCGTATTAGGTATTCCTATACCTAAAATGTAAGGTTAATAAGTTATAACGATTTAATTAACCTCCGTACCTAAACTGCTCAAATATGTCAATTTACAGAAGCAAGTGTGCTTAGCTCATTTGTTTTACATACTTACTTGCCACTTATTTTGCCGTCATTTTGTTAATCGTATTTTCGAAAATTCTTCCCATTGAATTATAGGAATAAGGGATCCTTTAAGAGGCCCGACTACCGTTTGACAGCTGGCGATGTTGCCACAGTTACATTTTTTTATAATATAATGTTTTTGTAATTTATTTAAAACGTATTTTAAAATCGGGCTTCATACACACATGTATAGACGTATTTTGAATGCTCATAGCAAATTTCAGTAATTAAATCTAAAAATTAGTAGTCTCGATTCCCGTATCAAGGTAACGGCCTGAAACGGGAAAAGAGATTGTGAAGTTCATACCGAATATTAATAGACAAAATTGTATCTGTAGATGTAAAACATTTGTAGAAATATGTGTATGAAGCCCAATTTTCAAATTATATTGAAATAAAATCAAGCAAACGATTTATAGACTTATGTAGATATGGCACCGCTGTAAAATAATCAGCTGGTAGACGACCCTCTTAAGCAAATAACACCAGATGATTAGCAAGAATTATACGAATACGTCTCCGAATATAGAATGCCTCAATAGAAACGGTTGCCATGTCGAAAAATTTAAATAACTTATTTATTTGTGTTATTATTATTGTTGTTCTTATAATTTTTCTACTGTATCTTTTATATTATGTTTTTTATTATTTTAATTTTACCTAATTTGTTATTACTAATTATTTAGACCTTTAATGTAGATTTACTTTATGTTGATTATTCGAATACCAATTGTTGGGAGTATCTAGGAGAATTCTTAGATAATCTAAATTTTTGACTGATATTGTTACACGTTGGGTTTTAGTTTACACTTGGGATTTTACTTTTATTTTAGATACACAAAAGACGCTGCAATCAACTAATATTTTATTAAGTAAAAAAACGTTCAACAAAATATTTTCTATTGGACACACTACTTCAACTGTTTTTTGTATATCTGCTTTTTTAAATAATTATAACTTTTATTATTACTTAACAGGTATTGTCCTTTCACCATTGTTCTACGAACATATCGGTCGCTAAAAATTTTTATATATTAAAAATTCCTAGAAATTTTTGCTGATCATTGGTTGTAAATGTTGGTATCTTTCACTAAACGTTTGATACGTTTATTTCACTATTTGATCACATTCACTTTGCATAATAAATAAATTCATGATTACCTGATTTGGTCTATTCTCAATGCTAATCCATTCTAACACAATATACTGAGAAAAATGTATTGCACAGAAACGAAAACAATGTTATTACAGAGATAAAATAAAAATTGTAAAAAAATACTAAGATAATATGTTTTGTAACAAATAAAATAAGTATGTAAAACAAATGAGCTAAGTACACTTGCTTCTGTAAATTGAGAGCATTTTAGGTACGGAGGTTAATTAAATCGTTATAACTTATTAACCTTACATTTTAGGTATAGGAACACCTAATACGGATTCAAAGAGAATATTTGGTAGAATCATAATATCTAATAAAATATATACTTTTCCATTTAAGAAAATCTACTTTTTGCGGATTGAACTTATTTATAAGCAACTAAGTTTTTAAACAGCCTGTATAATGTTACAGAAAAAACTTCAAATGTAAAGTGATCTTGCTTAAAACCTGATTGATTCGCCACCATTAATTGTTTCTATCACTATATTCAGATAATTGGTTTTTTACAGCGACTTCCAAAACTTTTTCATATACTGGCAAAGTGTTAATAGGTCTAAATTCTTCACACTTCTTAGTTCCATTTATTTTTTGTACCGGCGTTATATACGATATCTTCCATTCAGTAGGGACTGTTCCGGTGTCTAATGATGTATTTATCACATCCAGTAATCTATTGTGAATAGGCATGCAAAAATTTTTGTGTTGATTCCATCGCCTGCTGTATCTCTAACTTTTTTTAGTGATTTCAATATAGTTTTTATTTCTATCATTGTTAAACTACGAATTAAAACAAACTTTATTATATTTATATAGCTATCCTGATATATTTCATTATCCTATGCTATTAATAAAGTATTCATTGAATTTCGTAGCTATTTTTAAGTTTTCAGTTTCTGCACCTTCCTGAAATTTTATACATTTAGGACTGGAGCGTGGTTTCAGTTGTAGGTATAAAGCTTTTGAGATTCTTCCAAAGCTGTACTGTATTGCTTCTATTTTCATCAAGTATTTCTACAAAGTATTTTTTTTGCATTTCTTATTAAACTTGTTACCTTGTTTCTAGACATTTTGTATATATTCCAATCTTCAATTCTCTTGGTTAATATTGCTTTTCTATAGTTATTATCACGGTTAACCATTTCTTGTTTAATGTCACTATTCATTCATTTATTACATCTGATATTTTTTATTAAAGTTTTTTTACTAATCGGACACATTGCATTAATAGCGGTCGATATCGAACTTATCCATATATCTGCTAATTCATTAACATTCGTTGTATTATTGTTCCATGTTGCCCTAAATAGTTCATTATGTAATGTATCTACGTTGTAGTTTTTATATGATCTAGTTATAATTTCCTTAATTTCATTGACATAGCCATTAATTTGTATTGATAGAATACAGTGGTCACTAATTTTCGGTGCTGTATGAATAACTAAATTTAATCACTAGCACACAGTTATCAATATGCAACTGAACTAAAAATTTCATAAAACGCATTACATGTATACCGATTGATTTCAGACATAGGATAAATAACGGCGTGAAGGGGCAAGGGGTACGAAAATTCGCTAAGAATTGGGGACACGTACGAGTCTCTCTATCACAATCTAGTCTCGGCCCGGACACAGAATAAACAGAAAGGACAAGTTTGTCGGAACCTTTGATGTTTTAATGACGATTCTGAGTAACCTTGAGGCTATTGATGCCATTTTGAAAATATGTCCAAGAATGTTGGCGGAAAAGTTTGAATTTCATTCCAAGCATCTAGGTTAGATATCTTCGAAATGGACATCAAGTATGAGATAATTATATATAAAAATAGGTTTTAAACACTAATCACGCAACAAATTTTACAGTTACTAGAAATAACTATAATATTTAATTATGTTTTACTATAAATAGAATAGTTGCCAACATACATAAACCAAGTAGGTAAAACGTACACATCACAAAATCACTAAACTCACAACTAAAACCTAACCTCCAAACACCTTCAAACAAACAGTAAACATGTAAACAACATTCCAGGAATATTTGGACATATTTTAGAAATGGCGTCTGCCAGTCATGCGCACAAAAACCATGACATCAATTTTAAGGCTTTTGTCCTTTCTGTTTATTCTGTGGCCCGGATCACGATACTCGCAACTCGACTCGAATCCGCCATTTTTTGTCTAGAATATAAAAATTTCATTCACGAAACTCGATTGATCGACTCGTCTCGACTCGTTTTACTCGACTGCAACGGAGCTTGCATTTGTAGTTGTATGTCTGAAAACATCCTCTCTTTCCATCGGATTTTGCTTCTCGGTTGAGTGTGTTTGTCTTCATCTTCATGTTGTTTTGCTTGTTACTGTCACGGTAGCACACAACAATACAAAATAGATTATAATTACCATTACTTTACCAAAAATAATATTATTCGGGAACAGCTTCAAAATAAGAGAAGGCGCCGGGAAAATATCAATCCCAAGAGAGATGAGATTCTTAAAGGACAGAGCAAATCCCTTCAGTCTACCTGACATACAGTTTATAAATTTATTTCTATTGAATAAAATGCTGGTTAGAGAATTCATTGCATTATTACAGCCTCAGATAACCAAGAAATCAGCAACAAGAAAGGTACAACAGCTGCTATCGCGGTGCTAGAAATGGTATCGAAAGATGTATAGGTGTTTTGAAAATGCGATTTCGTTGTATTTTTGAGAGAGAGAAAGCTTTTCATTAGGTTTAAAAGCCATTCTAAAAATGTAGAAAAATCAATGCAATTTTTATAGTTTTTTTTTTTAATTGTCTCATAAAAATTACTTACGCTGGTTTTGGAATGTGTTGTATGTAAAATTTATGATTTATGTTTACCAAAACAAAACGAAAATACAATAAAATTGAAGTTATTCAAATAATAATAAATAGGTACTAATCAACTGTGCTAAAAAGCCTTTGTAAATTAGTTCTTGCGTCGCAAACGTATGTACGAGAATAACCGAATATTGTCAAAATTCATTCGGTCGAGTATCGTGAATGTTTTGCAGAATACGAGTCGACTCGTTTCTTGAAATAATCGAATAAACTCGGCCGAGTATGGTGATCCGGGTGCTCGTCTAGTCTACAGCGCTGTGATAGACACATTCGCGTCCCCACTTCTTAGCGAATTTTCGTACCCCTTGCCCCTTCCCGCCGTTATTTATCCTATGTTTGCAAAATCAACCGCTATATATGTACAGTAGGTGTTCAATGAATTAGAAACTTTTAGGAAAGTACTTTAAAACTTACTTTCGTTGTGAATATCGTCTAAATAATAAAATTCCCGGAAATTTCGGTAAACATACTTTATTGTTTACTTTATAAATAGGTACCACTTTTCATCGTAATAGTTCCTTTTATACCCTTTGCTAGTAGATAGAAATCCGAAGATCGCAATATCGTCTCAGATACCGTCATTTGCGTTGTCGAGAACAGTTACTGATAAGTGGTTTTTTTTTTGGGAAATTAGTGTAAATAAATAGTCACTGCAACTAAGCACCCACCACAGCAAAAAAAAAATTATTGTGTTTTTGTGTATAGTGTAAATATATAGATTTCAGTTATTTAGTGTAGTATAGACAGACATTACGACACTTTTGTATATATTTAGTGATATTAAGTTTGTGTTTTGTTATTTGACGGATGGGTCCTAAAAAAGACATCAGTAATGAAAGGAAAAAGACATTATTGCTTCATTACTGATTGGAAACAAACTTACCCAGTGGGAAATAGCGAAAATGAAAGTTTCATTTGCTACTATGTCGCGACTACTTGCGAAAGATGCAACAAATCCTCTGGGAACCATTCGGAAACCCACTGGAGAGTTCACGAACACTGGGACAGAAGCGCTGGAGGTCCTACTAGAAGCGCACTTCCCAGGTTCAAAGAATATTTGCCCAAATAGTGGATTAGGCAGTCAAACTCTTGAATGGCCTTTACGAAGGCCTGGGAGAGAGGACTGGCGATTAGCTAAAAGGGTAATAACATACAACAGGATCATTTGGGCGATTAACAGCTTTGAGGCGTACAAGTCCCCTGGTCCTGATGGGATTTTTCCCGCCTTGCTACAACAAGGTGAAGAGGCAATAGCATTAGCGCTTTGCCGAATCTATAGAGCCAGTCTGGCGCTGGGTTACATACCATCTGTTTGGAATAGGGCTAAGGTTGTGTTTATACCTAAACCTGGACGTAGCTCATACGCTGAGGCAAAAGCATACAGACCAATAACCCTATCATCGTTTATTCTGAAAACTATGGAAAAGCTGCTTGAGAAGTACCTTAGGGAAACCTCTCTACTAGAGAGGCCGTTACACTCCAACCAGCATGCATATCAAGCAGGTAAATCATGTGAAAGTGCCTTGCACCAGCTTGTGTCGCGGGTAGAGGCAACTTTAAACAATAAAGAAATTGCATTAGCGGCATTTCTTGACATAGAAGGTGCATTTGATAACACCTCGTTTGAATCTCTAATAAGAGCTGTCAAAAGTCGTGGAGTAGAAACTACTATCTGTGAGTGGATGGAAGCCATGCTCCACGGTAGGCAGGTAGAAGCGGCATTGGCGGGAGATAAGATGCAGGTGTCAGTTTCCAGGGGATGCCCACAGGGAGGCGTCCTGTCCCCTCTACTGTGGGACATGATAATTGACGAACTGCTCGCTCTGCTAAACAATGCAGGCTTCTATACACAGGGATATGCTGATGATATAGTGATTCTCACCATTGGTGGGAGTACCCGCATAATCTCAGAACTTATGCAAAGAGCATTAAAGATGGTAGAAGGGTGGTGCAAGAGGGAGAACCTTGGAGTAAACCCGGAGAAAATTGCACTTGTACGCTTCACCAAAAGAAGGAGACTGGAAGGCCTAAGAGCACCGACTCTATACAATAAGGTTATACAGATTAGTCAGGAGGCCAAGTTCCTGGGGGTGATCTTGGACTCTAAACTAAACTGGAATTCACATTTGGAGAAAATGACTGACAAATGTAAAAGGGTGTTAATAACAACCCGTAGAACAGTTGGAAAAACATGGGGACTCAAACCGCATATGTCGTATTGGTTGTATAGTATGGTAGTAAGACCCATGATAACTTATGGCTGCTTATGCTGGGGCTATCAAGAGTATTCCGACGGCTGCTATGGAAACCATGCTAAACTTGCCTCCCCTCGATATCTTTATCATGGGAGAGGCTAGAATGGGAGCATACAGACTAAGGAATACTAGCAACTGGAGACCCCACTATGGGTTGGGGCACACCAGAATAGAAGCAATAGTACAAAACCCAATCTTTGATATGGGGAGCGACATATCAATCACCAGGATTTCCTATGACAAACCCTTCAAGATTTTCTTGAATTGGGATGAATGGAAAAATGGTGAGGGGAGAAAACCGCACGCCCAAAACTGGTATACAGATGGGTCAAGGGCGGGCACTAATTCTGGCGTTGGTGTATACGAGGAAAACCAGGGTTACAAGGTATGTGAACCACTCGGGCGATACACAACGGTATTTCAAACAGAAATATATGCTATACAAACCTGTGCGTTGGAGAGTCTACGCCGCCAACCGCGAGGGCAGGCGATCTGTATTCTCTCTGACAGTCAGGCAGCCTCAAAGGCTCTAGCATCTTATTACATAGCCTCCAAACTAGTATGGGAGTGTCTGCAAAACCTAACTGTCCTGGCCAGAGACAACAAGGTCACCTTGGTGTGGGTGCCGGGACACAGGGGTATAGCAGGCAATGAAACCGCAGACCAGCTAGCGAGGGAAGGTTCCCAAATTAAATTCACCGGGCCGGAGCCAGGTCTGGGTATCACAAAGAGTGCAGTACGTGGTGCAATTAATGAGTGGATTATAAAACAACACCAACTAAATTGGAACCATGTAGCTGGACAAAGACACAGCAAACGGATGATGGAACGACCGTCACAACGACTAACTGCTGACTTACTTGCATTAAACAGGACTCAGCTTAGGGCAGTGACATGTCTATTAACAGGACACGGCTGTCTAAGAGGTCATCTGCACAAGATGGGGATCTATAAAGATGAACCCCTATGCAGACTCTGCAATGAGGAGGAGGAAACAGCCTTTCATATCATCTTCGAATGCGTGGCACTAAGTCAACGTAGGGCTACTTTGCAAAGCGCATTTGATCTACCAGTGGAGAAAGATTTACCAAATAGGCTTCTAAACCTGATCGAGGGAACTAACCTGTTTGAGTAAAACGGAATCAAGGCAGGAATAACACAATAGGCTAAGTGGGCCGCAGTGTTAGGGATAATTAGAGACTGCCCTGCCTTGATAGCAATCAATCAATCAATCAATCAATGTCGCGAATTTCGAAACGGCTAACATAGAACTTGCCACCTACCACATCAAATAGGAAGGAACTCTCGCAAAAAGAGAATAACCACTTCTCGAACAGACAGAAAAATAATAACGACGGCTTTACTAAACTGTAGGGCATCGGCACGAACGATACTTCGGAATCTGCGACAAAATGGCATAAAAATATCACACATGACACTGCGTCGTAGACTCTACGAAGACAGCTTAAAATGTAGACGTCCGGTCAATAAGCCCAAACTAACTGCTAGGATGAAGAAAGCGAGAATGCAATGGGCTAAACAGCATCAGAGTTATACTGTGGATGACTGCAAAAGAGTTAGTACCTATTTTCTTTTGTTTTTACAAAACATTTTTTCGGTAAACAGTGTGATGTTTAGTTATTTCTGATTTTTTTGTTCTTTATTAGGTGATCTTCAGTGACGAATGTCGGATAGAATCCGTAACGGATGGTGCTTTGTATATGAGGAGAAAACCTCTGAAAGGTACAAGGACTAATACCTCGTTAAAACTGTTAAACATCCACCAGCAGTGATGATATGGAGTTGCATTTCCGAACATGGTCCTGGTCCCTGTACTTTGTTTCTGGAACCATGGACCAAACTCAATATTTGGATATGTACAGAAGACAAGTCGTACACATTTATGCACAACGGTGCTCTATGCCATACAGCCAAAACTGTAATAAGTTTTTAGAAGAGCAAGGTACGGCATTGCTTCCTTGGTGTGGGAACTTCCCGGATTTAAATCCAATAGAAAACTGTTGGGCCGTATTAAAATCGAAAATAAAAACATTTCATAATCCTAATTATGAATTATTAAAACAGAGAATTGAAGAAATTTGGGAAAATGATCCACTTATTAAGGATACAACTAAAACCTGTATAAATAGTATGCCACAAAGAATTATATCAGTAACTTGGCAAGAGTGTCACAGTTGTCAGTGTAATCCTTTCCTTATCTGTAAAATCCGTCCTTATCCTATAAAATCTACTAAATTTAATATTTAGGTAGTGTAAAGTTTATCAGACACATAAAAATGTGGGATTTCCAAAAACATATAATGAAATACATTATATATTCTGCAAAACATGATAGCTGTGTGAACCCCATATATGATGTGTAATGGAATATTTTAAAATATTTTGACTTTGTTTTATTAACTGAAAACTTTGTTTGTGGAATAGAAATTACGATTATGACTAGATGTTGTTACCGTTAGATTGAACTATATCTCAAAATTAGTGATAAGTATATTATATTGTTACTAAGACATATGTAGTTGGAGAAATTTCAAATGGTTTTATGTCAACCATTCTTCATTGTTTAAGTCGTTACTGTAATTTATACCAGCAAATACACTACAGAACAGCTCTTTATTAAATGACGTGAAATGTAGCTAAAACTAACGGCGAAATAGCGTTATTCTGAACACGTCTAGAAGACGTACATATAATTTTCACTTGACTGGTCTGTGACATTATCACCTGATTCTATCGTCACTCAACGGTTTTAACTAAAGATAAAAAATGCCTTTGCTGATTTGTTTGGTGTTACTTGGTGAAGAGGTATTCCTGTTAATGCAATTCGATGTTGAGCTATTACTGAGAGGGATTGAAGACGCCGTTCTAAAGTAAAGTAAAAATCTACTGAGTTCTACTGTTTTCAATGAAACTGTAATGAAGAGAGCAAAAAGATAAATCAGAGAATGTTTAAGTTAAAGAGGAAACCCGGTATAAAGTTAGATATTCTACGAAATCTACAAAAACTGCAAATATATACAATTTCCCAAACGAGGAGAACGTTGGATGTATTAAAAGAGGGAACATAAATTATTATTAATAAAGAACACGGTAAATTATTTTATATTGTTATCGAAATATTTTATGGAAATTTAAGTGACATTGTTTAGAAACAAGGCAGTAACCGATAAGTTTTATTAATTATCAGTTTATTTTCGAATGATTAAAATGTAGACAAGATATTAACTATACCTTTATTTCCTGGAATGAATTGATATTGAGTACTTATTGATTTGCGATAGCACTGCTTTTTTTATTAATTAAAAATAAACTACAATTTATTTTATTGAAAAGATAAGATTACAAGTGAAATAATACGGTGATTACCCGTACGGTTGGGCTTGGTCTAATCATTGATGTCTAATCAATCTATAAAAAAAAATGAATATGTATCTAATTTTATAGTGTCATCTATTAATGTATGTAGTAATTATATGAAGTCGGTAATACAGTTATCTATGTACATTGTAGTGCGGTGACATTTGAGCATCATTTGACGTATCATAAATACAGTGTAAATTCCATAAACTTTATAATGTTTTATTAGAATACATTTTTATTATAAATATAAATATATTGTCTAAGATGAAAGTATTAAGCTGTACAATAATAATTATATAGTTTTTAAATGGAAGTTTTAATAACGTGAACAGACTTAAACGCTAGAATAAACGAGAGCCGATAAAATTCATAATGGATCTGAATAAGTGCCGCACTTGCTATACTAATCTAGAAAGTAACGATCTGTATCTGAAACTCAATATAATTAATAAGAATTCAACATTAAGTTTAGCTGATAAACTAAGAAAATTAGTTCCTGTAATGGTATGTAGTTATGATGAGAGATCTGTCATTTAATACGTTATTTAACACCTTCCCATATAATCATTTTAGGATCTAAAAGAAGTGGATAAATTGTTAATTTGTATGCAGTGTTCGATACATCTAGAAACGGCATATACATTTTATACGACATGTCTTGAAACTGAAGAAAAATTTCAAAAATGTAACATTATAAAATCACAATCTAGGAGAAGTTGTACCAGTGATGAAAAGAAGGAAGAAATGGTTTGCAAGATTTGCAATTTGCATTTTAGTTCAAAAAATATCTTCGATTTACATATGAAGCTTATGCATTTAAAAAAAGAGCCGATGTATGAAGAAGTTGTCAACGATATAAATATACGGGTTGCAAAAAATAATAAGCCCCTCCTCGAGATGGTTTTCTTACAAACAGATCTTAAAAAAAGAAGAAAGGATTCTGTAGAAGAAAGTAGTCAAGAACCTGAAAATAAAAGAAGACGATTAGTATTACAAAAACATAAGAAATCCAACAAAGATAAGCAGAAAAAATTAGAAACATCTAAGACAAATAGAAAAAAGAGAATTGATAAATATATAGAACTTCCTAGAAATAAAAATGGTAAATTTAAGAAATCTGGAAAAATACATAAATCTCAAGAAATCGTAGAAACAGCTGAGATTAAATCAAGAGAGACTAAGGTAATGTTACCCGACCGTAGCTGCAAACATTTAACACGAAATAAAATTACTACTACTGCTGCAGTAACAGAAGAAGATGTAAATGTGACTGAAACTAAAATAGAAAATCCAAATAAAACAACTCGTTGTAAATTTTGTGCGAAGACTTTCACATCTAATGAAAAAATGATAAGGCATGTTAAGTTATCACATCCAGGTAAATGCCAGACCTGTGCATTATGTAATCGTTTTTATTTGAACATGAAGCATCACAAAAAACAATACGGATGTGATTTGTTTAATTTCCGGAAACAAAATTTAACAATATCAGATATTTTATCAGAGAAAACAAAGGATACTGGCCAAATAATTTATTACATGCGCAGTGAAAAGAATTTACCGATTTGTTTGATTTGTCGCAGGATATGTTTGAGTGTGAAATGTCTTGAAACGCACCTTACTACAATGCATACAACATCAATTCGATGTCTTGTTTGTCGCAAAAAATTCCCGGCAATACCTTATTGTAGTCACATGGGTCGTGGATGCAGTAAATTAATATCGGCGCAAAGTTTCAATTATACATCGGATGGGGAATGTATCTGTCCCATTTGTAACCAAGTGTTTAAAGATGAAACAATTTTGAAAAGTCATTTAGTACATCATTTATATCAGAATCTTCAGTGTGAACAATGTAACGAAACGTTTGTTCAAATTGTTTCGTATTGTCAGCATGTTGTAAAAGGTTGTCAGAAAAATAAATCACCAACAAAGAAAGATTCAACTTTAAATAATTCAATGTTTGTTAAATGTGATACAGAATCAAGTGTAGAAAATACAGTTTTGCCGCAAGAGGATCCCTTAAAAGAAGATGAACCATTGCAGTTACAAGAACACCTACCTCTTAACTTGGGAGAAAAATCACCACCACCAATCATCGAACTACAATGTAAAAACGTTAAAGTAGAACCCACTGCATTATTAGATCAGAGTGGTTTTGTTATGGGGGATGATTCACTCTCGAATGATAATGATGACAATTTACCTACAAAATTTATGAATATTACAAATGTGAATGCCGAAACTTCGCCGGAATTTATATATGTTGTACAAAATATTGATAATCAACCATCAGAGTAAATGCTAATCACTTTTACTTATGTAATTTTATTGTGAAAAATTTGATGAGCTCTGTTATTAAAATTTCGATTTCAAAACTTAATAAGTAACTTCACATGGAATATCTCTCATAGTTGATAACCCATGTCTTAAATTTATATAATTTTAATAACTAGCTTGAGAGTGGTGCGTTTTTCGTAAGACAACTTGTATACTTAGACAAGTTTAATATTTAGTATAAAATTAAAAGAAAACTTTTTTTTTCAAAACCTATAGATAAAACTTAGGAAGAAATATTGTTTTAAAACTCCTGTATATGGTATTTTATCATTTAATTGAAATAATTAACAATGTAAGATTTATAGATTAAGTTTTTATTAAAAATAGGTACATACATCGATTGAAAAAAAAGGAATCTATCTGTATTTTATATTACAACCACCACAATTTTTAATAACTAGGGCAAGATTATCGACACCTGATAGGATGCCTTCATATTAAATAAATTAGATGGAGGGATAGTCAAATGATTAATAAAAATCACGTCTTTGTAATCTCGAGACTGTTTCCATTTTTTAAACGTACACATTTGGACGTTACTATATAGGGTGCTCGGATTTCGTAGGGACAACATGAGTAACTTTTTTATTTGAAGACATAGAGAGACGGTTAGATTAGCAAAAAGGTTTTATATTCAAAAGCTAACCAAGAATCCATTTTCAAATTTTACTTGTCATGCTTAATTTGTTTAACATTGAAGAAAAACTGAAATCTCCTAATTTCTTTTATTTAATTTCATGTGTGCTTAATAGTAAGCACACATGAAATTTGTGTGTGAATGTTTTCTTAAAAGGGCAACAAAAATTGCATACCTACCAAATGAAAAATTTTGAGGTGAGATTAGGTTACTAATCTAACTACTAATACTAAACACACAATTGCACAATAGGTATGCAATTTTTGTTGCCCTTTTAAGAAAATATTCTTTTTAACAAATTGTTAGGTGATATGGTGACTCGGTTTGAACTAATTCGTATAGTAATTTAAATACTTAATAAAACAAAAATACAACTGTGCTACTAAATAATGAACAACAATATTAAATTGCTCAAATAAATCACCATCGTTTACAATGCAAAGTTGATACAGTCTCTGAATACTATTTATTACTTTGTGAATAATATTGGGATTAATGGTGTTAGATGCCTCAAGTATTGCTTCTTGCAATTCTTTAACATATGTAGGACCATAGATTTTATTTTTAACAGTAGCCCACAAAACATATCAGAAGAAGTTAATCCAAGTGATCTTGCAAGCCAGCAGATATCGTGCTTCTTACTATAGATACTGTCCTAACGTCACTGTCACCGTGAAATTTACTGCAGTGATAAGTACGATGTTATCGTTTCGTGTGAGTACGTGTATGATGGTGTGCTTTTCTCATAGATAGTATGATAAATTAAAAAAATGAGATTGTTTCCTAAAAAGAATAGGATTAATTTTTTTAAATTTTTTTTTAAGTTTTCATATCATGCGATCTTTCAATTTCTGAAATATTTACACTGTAGGTCAATAAAACAACAATTAATTAAATACTAATTTCTCTCATTTAATAAATTAAACTGTTCTGTACAATTTTATAAGCGGTATGGTATGTCGATGATTGTATATACTGCATATCAAATGATAAAATCCTCTGCAAGCCAGTTCAGATAATCGTGCACATTCATTACTAGTAGATACTTTGTAAATTAAAAAAAAAGCGTAATTAACTAACTATTAAATTAGTCACAAAGTTAGAACAATACTAGAAAAAATACCCAGATAACACGAACACGTTTTTAAAAGGTTAAATAAAGGTTACTTGCAAAGTTTATAAACGTTACTCACTAAACGTTATTGTAACCTTAAAAATATATCGATGTTAAAATATCGTGTTAACACATGTTTGATACGTATAATCTTTTTAATAGATAATTAATAATAATACCGAGTTTACACGTAGAAATTAAAAAATTAGCTTATTTGTTGCTTATTTATCTTCCTATTTTTTTGATGGAGTACGAATTTACTTCATATTCAATTCGGATATGTTACAATTTTTTGTAGTTTCATCGTTATCAGAAACTAAGATATCAAATGACGTTAAAATTTAATGTATTCCTTTATAAAAATATTTTTGCATTTTCCAACGTTAATAAAATGTTTTTCGTGTAAACAGAATAAAGGAACGTTAAATTTAAATTTTTTTTAAACGTTTTTTAAACGTTTTTGGTAACGCTTAGAAAACCTTTTTAAAACATTTTAAATACGTTACATGCTACCTGGGATAGTTATCCTAAAGAGTTTTATAATAAATTAAGCACAAAAAGAATAAATAAAATATATAACACAGATACAAAATCAAATCATAACATATACCACACTACACCATACATAAACAATTTAAGTGACACAATAAAACACGAATTAAAAAAAATCAGATATTCACAACTTTCATACCTACCAACAATAGATACTTATTCACAAATTTAAAAACACCCATTAAACAAGATAATCAAAGTAATGTCGTTTAAAAATTAGATTGCAAAGATTGTAACAAATGTTATATCGGACAAACCATACAATATTTAAAGAAACGAATTTATAATCACCAATACACTGTTACACCTAACGGCACCGCTGAAACTGCTTTATCTAAACACTTTAAAGATAGACGATATAATTTTGATTTTCAAAACACTAGAATTTAAAAAAAGGAAAATAATTATAAAAGAATAAGATTAATTTACGAAATGATATACATTAAAAAAGATGAAAACGCGGTAAATTTTAGAACCGATATCGATAATTTAAGTGTTATTTATAATAATTTAATTCACGCTTGAATTTTATTAATTTTAAACTCTTGACTAGGTTTTTTGCCATGTTTCTCCCTAGTCCTTGAACAGAATTGTTAGAGCTTGACAAAAAATAGATTGATATACGAATAATTCAAATCATTTTAATTTTTATAGTTGAATTATCCTTCATTATTATTTGCGAATGTAATTAAAATTTGATATATCAATGAATTATTTGTTTCTTAGATATTTTTGTCGATAGGCATGGCCATTTATATTATTAGTACTTTGACACATATTAAATGTCAATTTCTTCCACTGAAGAAGTCTTATTAGTTCAAATGAAAAATTTTGAGGTGAGATTGTGAGATTAGGTTACTAATAATAGGCACACATGAAATTTGTGTTAATTTTGATAGTATTAGTTTTACGCTTTTCAAACATTTGATATACGTACAAAATACATCGTAATTTTCAAAATTATCCGTTATAAATTGAAGTAATAACATTGACACTTTTGACAGGTTCGTATCATGACAACCGTGTTGTTTTCACAGATAACGCGATAAACAAAAAGTTGTGATGTCTGCCCGTAATTAGGATAAGCTTAGTTTTGCAAATGTTGACAATATTTCCATATCATGCGATACATGACTGTGTTAAGAAAAAGATCTCCTTTTAAAAGAGCCACAAAAATTGCACGGCTCCAATTTAAAATTTTGAGGTTAGGTGACATTACTAAAAATTTGCGCAAAAGGAGTTTGTTTTCTTAAGGGCCAATAAAAGTATTTAGATTACAATTTCAATTGCTTCAAACCGCATCTTAATATCTCAACTAACAAAAAAGTTAAGAGGAAATAAAAGCAATTAGGAGATTTCAGTTTTTCTTCAATATTAAACAAATTAAGCATGACAAGTAAAATTTGAAAATGGATTCTTAGTGAGCTTTTGAATCTACACCTTTTTGCTCATTTAACCGTCTCTCTATGTCTTCAAATAAAAAAGTTGCCCATGTTGTCCCCACGAAAACCGGGCAACCTGTATATACTTGAATAAAAACTTAACCGATTAACCATTCACATGTTTCTCAAGATATCTTCGGATAGGTAAATGATAGGGATACCTGATTTTCGCTGATTTATTGGTAATTTAACCTACATTTTTAATCTGCATTCAAAAATTCAAAACTTTCAATAAAAAACAAAATTTTCGAAAAAATTTAAACAGTGCTCTGTAACATGCACGTCACTTACTTATAGATTGGTTCGAGTTGGTAAATTTTGTGTAATATAAGAATTAAAATTTTAAATGTTCAGTTACGCCATCTAGCGGTCATTCTACACTTTCTTAAATAATTTCCAGCCCCCGGATTCCGAGATTACGATACGAACTCGGTTTCGAAACGACGATCGTTTCGATGTCGTATTGTGATTTGCGATTCCGAACAACAACCGCATCGTATTACCCAAATATTCATGCATTTTCGGTGATTACTAATAAAAAGATTGAAAAGCTCGTACACATTGGGAAAATTTCTCAGATTTCACGATATGCTATTGGCAATACTAAAAAAATGGTGAATAAGTTATTGTTATTGTTTTTTATCAAACATGTCGAAATTCGCGAAAGAACGCTGGGATGTCGTTTTAGAGTATATGGAAAAGTATCCAAAATTAATTACAAAGGCATTGGACACACGTATATCGTGTCTTAATGTATCTATTAGCTCTGCTACCTGTTTTGGTAACCTAAATAGCTCTGTAAACCTATCTTCACTTAAATGAAAAGCATTATTACGTGCTCGATTTTCTATGCGTCTTCTCAGCAGCATTAAATTTTGCTGACGGCGACGAACAGCTCGTCGAAATACGGGAAACTTATTTTAAAAATGAACTAGAAAAAACCCATGTCATAAGTCAAAATATAGGTAAACGTATATTAATTAACATTGGCTTACGCATAGAAATTGTTTTCAAACACTAAATAATGATAATAGTTTATTTTAACTATAAAATCTTACGCACACAGTGCGCATAAAAAAAGGAATAACCGTACTATTGTATTACAAAATACACACCGCAGTTGAGTATCAAATAAGTAAAAAAAAGTAGGAATATTGGAAACTCTAAAATAATCAAAAAAATATTGGAAACATAATCAAAGAAGGATAGAAATAGAGTCCGACACCCCTTTTGGTTTCGAGGACGAACTGCCAATAATTACGAAACGACGACGACTTTTTTGTGTTCGGAATCCCGTTTCTTCGATTAAATATGGTAGATTCACTTCGTACCGTGCATTCGGAATTCCATAATATTTACGAAAATCAACATGCCGTGGCAACGCTATAAAACGAAGCGCCGAAATACGATAGCAGTTCTGAATTCCATTTTACGATATAATATGGAGAATCCACTTATCGGGTACTCGGAATCCGGGGGCTGATCTGACCGTCTAAAGGTACAGTGGAGAGCCTCTAAAACGAGACCCCTCTAAGCAAACGTCGACCTTATCGACACAATGTAGGAGTAAAACAGATCTCCTTAGCTTGGGAGAATACATAAATGGTCCGCTGTATTTTCGCAGGTACCCGGTTGCGGTATACCCTTGCGTACGGATTATATTCATATTTAGGTAATTCTTGTTACTGTTGCATTATAATTTATAATAATACAATTCTTATTTGTATTTAGAACATCATTCTCTTGAAATTTATATGAAAACAACTTAACCGGTTTTTGTTTTCGAGAACGGAATAAATGAAAACTTAAACTGTGTATGTATAAAATTTAAAAAGGTTTTAATAACTTAGAAAATTATTAAAAACGTATCGTGTGACTAACTATTTTGATATATTATGAAAATGTTTTTAAATAAGTGAATTATCAAAAACAAAACATTTAGTGCTAGGTGTGAGTTCCAAAGATGTAATAAATCGATTTTTATACATATACATATATAAAACGAATACACAATATCTGCAATTTTAATGACCGACGATTAAATTTGGAAAAAGCGTCAACGATCACTATTATTCGCAACAGATAATAGCGAACAGTAAATTATACATACATACACTTTATAGGTACTTGTTAAAAACAATCATTACACTAATAATATTAAAAGTTTGAAGAAAAAGGGAAGGAAACGAAAAACCAAAATAATAAAGCTGGTAAAAAATTGTCTTCAAAAGTTCAAAATTAAAATTTAAAAAGAAATCGTCCGAATACAAAAGGCACAAGTAGTGAAGCCATTGCCATTGATTTTGATAACATAAACTGACATAAACACTGTATCATACGTCACAACGTTGTAGTTCACGTAAACGCCGCGTTTTGGGAGAGCGCTGTAATCGTGCTTCTTTCTTCCCCGATTTCTAGGTGAAAAAATATATTTTTTCGTCTGGGAATAAAAGGAATGGCTTTTTCTCATGATTATTTTTAAATTTAAAGAATAATTACAAAGTACATAGGTTGTCTATTATTTACATTGTAAAATTTAGTAACCTTATTAGCTAACAAATTTAATGTAGGCTTAGCAAAGTAACGGGTGCTATTGGTCTTCTCATCAAAACAACCCTATGGTACTAATACTACTTACCTACATCACTGATATAATAATTATTATTCCACACTTTAAACTAAGGAATTTACTTACCGAAGTGTTTTTATTCCCCGAAGTTCAGAGGCATAATACTGTACATTCTTCTCAAAGAAGACCATCGGTGTTTTCGAGTCAACCGCTTAGGAAGATTCCGGTTATCTGCTCTAAAGAAATTCCTTGTTTAATTAGCACAATAAATAATTTAATAAAAGGTATTAAATGTGAAAAACAAAATTAATACAACGATAAAGGTTTTTCCCATTTTTCAGACAAAAATACCTACTCTTTAATCTCGTAACTCACGTAGGACAAATGCACTTTTTATCATATCATTCACCTTGTTATTTTTGTTTAGTGGTTTCCTACGTCACGCGGAACTCAACCAATCAGCTTGCGTTTGGGTCACGTAACTTCCTCAGGCATCTTTCAATTCAAAAAATCTCGAAAACCACAAGTCTTTGAAAAAAAAATTACTGTTTCTTTTACCGGCGATCTCAATCCTTTATAAAATGTTTAATTCCTGTTAATATTTACAAATCAACATGTCTATTCAAACATTTTATAAATGTTGAAGCGCCTGTTAAATACGAGAAATCAGTTGTCTATTCCATTTTACGACTTATAATATGGAGAATCCACTTATTTTAAGTACTTGGAATCCGAGGAAGCTGATCTGACGTCAAAACGCCGCGTGACGTGGAAACTCATTAAACGTTACCGGTCTAAGCAAAGGTTATATCGTTGATTGAAGGAATACATAAAGATGCGATACCTATGACAGTTGACAGAAATTTATCCCATCAAATGGAGATTTGCATTTGGCATTATATAGGATCTGAAATTTCTGTCAACTGTCTTGTTACTGTTCATTATAATTTATCAATCAACGGTTATAATTCAGTTATATTCAACACTTTAATCCCTTTAAAAGGGATCCTGTTTTTGGATGCTAAGGAATGAATTATTATTATTATTATTTTAAACTAGGTAGGTTAAAATGGGGGAAAGTTGAAAATAACTATTCCATAATCGGAATTTAATTAAATTAAAATTAAAATACGTATCGTGCATTTTTATTTTGATAAAAATGAAAAGTTTTTTTTTTGGTATTTACACTTACAGATAACTGACAGTTCGACTGAAACTGATTGAACGGAAAACTGATCTGACCGTCTAAAGGTACCTACACTAATTTTACTACCATACTACTTGTATAGGCTTCTCTGACGAAGGTACATCTCTCCTCATGACAGTGAACCATTTTTCTCTTATTGTTACATCCCTGGGGATTGTGATGAACTTTTAAATCCAGGGTTTTCACGGTGAAACTTTTACACATTGGCACTGCACAATACTTGTATGATACAGACATTTTAGTCAAAACAAGATAAAAATTGTCTTCAAAAGTTCAAAATTAAAATTTAAAAAGTAAAAAGAAATCGTCCAAGTACAATAGATTTCGATAACATATTTTGACATCTACGACTGACATAATACACAACATCATACGTCACAAGTTTTAGTTCACGTAAAGCCCGCGTTTTGGGAGAGCGCTGTAATCGTACTTCTTTCTTCCCCGATTTCTAGGTGAAAAAATATATTTTTTCGTCTGGGAATAAAAGGAATGGCTATTTCTCATGATTATCTTTAAATTTAAAGAATAATTACAAAGTACATAGGTTGTCTAAGAGGTAATAAATGTGAAAAACAAAATTAATACAACGATAAAGGTTTTTCCCATTTTTCAGACAAAAATACCTACTCTTTAATCTCGTAACTCACGTAGGACAAATGCACTTTTTATCATATCATTCACCTTGTTATTTTTGTTTAGTGGTTTCCTACGTCACGCGGAACTCAACCAATCAGCGTGCGTTTGGGTCACGTAACTTCCTCAGGCATCTTTCAATTAAAAAAATCTCGAAAACCACAAGTCTTTGAAAAAAAAATTACTGTTTCATTTACCGGCGATCTCAATCCTTTATAAAATGTTTAATTCCTGTTAACTTTTGAGAAATCTAGGTTGTCTATTCAAACATTTTATAAAGGATTGAGATCGCCGGTAAATGAAGCAGAAATTATTTTTTTTAAGACTTGTGGTTTTCGAGATTTTTTGAGTTGAAAGATGCCCGAGGAAGCCACGTGACCAAAACGCCGCGTGACGTAGAAACTCATTAAACGTTACCGGTCTAATTTGTAGGTTATATCGTTGATTGAAGGAATACATAAAGATGCGCTACCTATGACAGTTGACAGAAATTTATCCCATCAAATGGAGATTTGCATTTGGCATTATATAGGATCTGAAATTTCTGTCAACTGTCATAGGTAGCGCATCTTTATGTATATTTCTTCAATCAACGGTTATATTCAACACTTTAATCCCTTTAAAAGGGATCCTGTTGGGGGATGCTAAGGCATGAATTATTATTATTATTATTTTAAAGTAGGTAGGTTAAAATGGGGGACAGTGAAAATATCTATTCCATCATCGGAATTTTATATAAGGTTGTGGAAGATAAAAACGTGCATAAGTTACTTAATAAAAATGGTAAGTTTCAGTTTTTGGTATTTACACATACAGATAACTGACAGTTCGACTGAAACTGATTGAACGGAAAACTGATCTGACCGTCTAAAGGTACCTACACTAATTTTACTACCATACTACTTGTATAGGCTTCTCTGACGAAGGTACATCTCTCCTCATGACAGTGAACCATTTTTCTCTTATTGTTACATCCCTGGGGATTGTGATGAACTTTATATCCGCGGTTTTCACGGTGAAACTTTTACACATTGGCACTGCACAATACTTGTATGATACAGACATTTTAGTCAAAACAAGATAAAAATTGTCTTCAAAAGTTCAAAATTAAAATTTAAAAAGTAAAAAGAAATCGTCCAAGTACAATAGATTTCGATAACATAAACTGACATCTACGACTGACATAATACACAACATCATACGTCACAGTTTTTAGTTCACGTAAAGCCCGCGTTTTGGGAGAGCGCTGTAATCGTACTTCTTTCTTCCCCGATTTCTAGGTGAAAAAATATATTTTTTCGTCTGGGAATAAAAGGAATAGCTATTTCTCATGATTATCTTTAAATTTAAAGAATAATTACAAAGTACATAGGTTGTCTATTCATGGAAAACTGTACAAACTAACAAACACAATTCATGTGATTATTAGAATGAACAGACATTCTAACACCTGATACTTGCATCATGTCAAAAGAAAATATGTAAATATTTCGCAAGTATTTTGACATTCCTGCTTATCATGATAACGTTTTTTATTATTTAATTTACTTATAAATATATCTAACCAAAATGGGATTAATATTTGGTAAGAAAAAACAAGTATCTAGAATAACCGAGCAGGATAAAGCAGTTTTAGTAAGTATTTTCATTGTATTATAGCAAAAGTTACACATTAAATACAACTGTTATTAAATAATTTTAGCAATTAAAGCAACAAAGAGATAAACTGAAACAATATCATAAACGCATCGGAATATGTTTGGAAAAAGACAGAGAAGTAGCAAAGAAATTGTTAAACAATGGACAGAGAGAGTACATTTCCAATTTAAGATATCATTTCCTAATTCTAATCAATTTATTATTCTAGGAGAGCAAAATTATTATTGAGGAAGAAACGATATCAGGAACAGTTACTACAGCGAACTGAAAACCAGCTTGAAAATCTTGAAAAGATGACACATGATATCGAATTTGCACAAATTGAAATACAAGTAGTTAATGGTTTGAAAAGAGGCAACGAAGCACTTAAAAAACTTAATGATGCTCTTAGTATTGAAGATGTTGAACGTATTCTTGATGAAACTAGGGAAGGTATCGAGAAACAACAGGAAATTGATTCATTATTGAGTGGAGTGCTGACTAGCGAAGATGAAGATGCTGTATTATCTGAATTGGATAGTTTAATAGCTGAATCATTACCAGAAGTTCCTAGTGAGGATAAGATGGATGTTAATCTACCAGAATTGCCAGAAGTACCATCAGAACCTATGAAAGGTAGTTTATATAAAATCACTTTGGAAATATATCTTGTGCTTTATTTTTCAGAAAAAAAACCTGTCAAAAAGGTACCAGAACAAGTTGCTTTAGAAGCATAAGCCTCATTATATATTTAATAAAGATTATATAAATATATTTATTGCAATTAGTTTATAATCAATGCCTAATCAATTATTATGTAAATAAATATTTGTATTTAAATATATTTTTTATTAAACTTTTTCTCGCCTTTATTAATTAAAAACGATGTTTAAATAACCTATAATTTCGATAGCTATCAAGCTTCTTTTTAAAAAACGTGCAACAAACTTTATAAATCTAATTTATTCAGTTTATATAAATTAATACCATTATTTATAAAAAGCAAAATAAAATTTTAAATTAGTCATTATTAAATATAATTTTTATTAGTGTATGCAAGAGATTCTCAATCATTTAATCCTAATTCAGCTTCTTCTTCTGGAGTTAATTCGTATGATTGTGACGTTTTAAAATCGCCCTCATTTCCTGGCAAAGGATCAATATCCAAGTCATCGTCTACGCCATTATACAATCCATCTCTAATTTTACGTGAATTGTGTTTATTATATCTGTCTTGTTCGTCAGGTGGTAGAGTTAAATCACCCTCATATTCAATAACTTCGTTTTGAGCCAACCTCCATTCTAAAGTTTCTGTAGTAAAATCATCACGATTCCCTAAAGTTGTGAATCCAACAAGTTTATCCACCATTATCCCATTATGAATGCATATAATTGAAGGAATCACTTTAATTTTCAATTTTTCAGCTAAGAAAGGACACTTTTCAGCATTTAACGAGGTAAATAACGTTTCAACGTGCTTCGGTGCTAATTTTTTAAAATGCATATCTACTATTCGACATCTTTCATTCGTATTTGTATAGAAGTGTATAATAACATTCTCTGACTTCTTTATAACTTCAAAAAACTCTTTTTCTTCAGGGAGTTCCTCGTATTTTCCATGACCGTTTCTTATCCATTCTTGTTTTTTAAGATCTCTTTGTTTAAGTTCTTTCATACGTTGTTTACGAATGTTTTCTATATCGTGCACGTCTAAATTATCTAGTTGTTCTATAGTGCTATCTACTTGTTTCTCAATAGCTTTAGTAACATGTAAAACTTTATCTTGAATATCCATTGCGTTTATTTTTAAACTAAAATAGATGTAAATATAAGTTGATTTTTAATTTTTATTTAGAATTTCTTACCTTACAAGCAAGGGAAATGTCGGTAGTTATTTTAAAATTTGAATTATTTGACCAGGTGTATAAATAAATTCAAAATATGAAAGGAAACACCCATGAAAGGAAGGCAAATAATTTTTGACAGATGACATGTGGTGATCTAGGCTGCGTTCCGTTATTACTGCAAGTACTGCGTTTATGACGTAGTGTAAGTGCGTTGAAAAAGTCGACGCAGTGCGTTGTCAGTTATATCGGAATGATCGGAACAAACTTCGCAATACTTGCAGTGAATAACGGCCTCAATGTTGTGTAAATATATTCCATTTTCAGAATTTATTTATCGATTCAAAAGTTATAAAACTTTCACTTCCTAGAGATGTCGCTAGTTGATTAGTTGATTTTGTCATTTCTATTTTGTATTGGTTCGATTTTCATTAGGTTAGAATTATATTTTATAAAAAATAAATTTACACTGCTATAAGAAAATATGACGATTAAACCCGGTGATTTTGTAATGCCTGGTGATATCCTACACGATTTGGACAATATTAAAGGTATTACATTAATAGGACCAGGTTTAAGACAGAACACTGAACCTAATTCGTTAATCGTATCAAGAGCTGGATTTCTCTGCCACAAACCTGCTAATATTTACTGGATAGAAACAGCGCATAAGAGGTACATTCCTAAGAAAGGTGATTTAGTCGTCGGTATCGTTGTTAAGAAATCAGGAGATACCCTAAAAGTTGATATTGGTGGTGCGGAACTTGCATCTCTGTCTTTATTGGCTTTCGAAGGGGCAACAAAGAAACAAAAACCGGATTTACTCGTGGGAGATGCTGTTTATGCTAAATTGTTAAGTGCACACAGAGAAATGGAACCAGAATTAGTTTGTATTGATAAATATTATAAAGCTGGAAATCTGGGACCCTTATCTTCAGATGGGTTTATTATAACAGTACTCCCTTCGCTTGTGTATAGACTTTTAAATATTGAGCATCCTTTATTGAGGAGTTTAGGGAAGAAATTTCCTTTTGAAATAGCTATTGGGATGAATGGAAAAATTTGGTTTAATTCCAAAAGTGTTAAGGATACCGTAACATTAATGAATTGTTTATTCGCAGCTGAGCAGCAAAGCGATAAAGATATATATGAGTTATGTAAACAATAATGTAGTTTTGTAATAGAATATTTTATAAAATAAATTTTGTGTTTTATTTAATAATGTCAAGATATCAAAAATAAATAAAATTAATAAGAAAAGTGACGATATTTACAGATAATTTTTACTGGCATTACCTTTAAAGTGAAAAATTAAAATTAACAAGTACATTTTTGCAATTTATTTCTCAGCTTTCTTCGATTTCTTCACGTACAAATGGTAGATAGTTGCGTAACGTTGTACGAGATGGCCAGAGATGGCAGTTTCCACTTCGAATTGTTTAGGAATTGTATTTATTCCATAGAAGTGTAGAAATGTTTCTTTATCCCGGAGGCGAAGTGGCAAACCACAAACACGAAACATGAAGTAAATCGAACATGAATTGGTGTTTGGGTGGTACGCCGCTTTTTTTATTTGATTTTTTAGTCGCTTTTGTCCCAGCAAAGTAACGGTTTATCGCAAATGTTACTTATATATTTTTGCTAACGTTATAAAATAAATCGGGAAATTCACTGATATATTTTTGCACTTTGTTAACCGATGGTCGCTTTTTACTTTTCTGTATGGTTGACATATTTAATTATATATTTACGAAGATCAAAATTGTAAATATTGTTGTGATACTGATAAATTGAAAATACACAGGCTTCACATTAAACAACTTTAATTCGATGAAATCAAATAATGTATAACAATCTTCAGTAGAACAGTTACAATGTATTAATTATAGATTTGATTACAATACTTTACTTATTGACTCTATAACAACTTGCAAAAAACTGTTAATTTAAGCTTAAAGTATGTGGTTTATATACATAAATATTAATTACAAATTAATGACAAGAAAGTGAATGTGACACTTTATAAAAATAATATTTTCTAAGAAAAGAATGCAGTTAATTACCTTTCTAAAATGTGTACGTGAGTTTTAACAGTTTTATATATTACAAAGAATAGTTTAATGATAAGTATATAATTGTTTAACGTGTATTTGTATAGTTTTATAACACTTCCCCCTTAGAATGAAGGTGATGCTGGAAGGTAACGCCTTCATTGATCGTCAAACATATGCGGAATTCGAGTTCGTTCAGTGGACTCTTTTTCCGTATTTTTCGTCATGGATCGGGTTACTCGGCGATTTTCGGCCTGGTATATTGGTGGTGCGGTCGGAGTTGATACGAATTCTTCTGATTCTTCAATATCACTTAACCTGAGTATCGTAGCACTAGGATTATTTGAACTTTGACACTGATTATATATGCGTACTAAACATCCATGATGGTCTTGCTTGCCTTTGCATCGGAATAATTTCTTAAGTAGATATATAAGTCCAATGTAGTTTAAGATTTTGTATAGGATAGTAGTTCCTATTATACCAATTATAACAGAAATTAGTATTGAAAACCAATTTGAATACTGAATAATCTGTTGTCGATTTAGACGACTGTTAATTTGATCGTTCAAATCATCTAATTTATGTGATGTTACTTTCAACTCATCGAGGCGAATATTTGAAAAATGAATAGGTTGGAAATAGAACGTTTCTAGAGTTGAATTATTTTGTTTTTCAGTGCAGCAGTTATCTTCTAGTATCGGAACATTTGGTACTAAATTTTCATATATGGAACTAATATGATGAGAAGCTATCAGTTGAATGTCGTTAGAATAAGCTTTACAATTTGTATCAAGTTCTACTATTCCGATTCCTTGGAGTTTTTTATCACTCATAGTGGTATTAGGACATAGAATAGTAAGAATCGTAGGTTCTGATAATACATAAATCCATTTGTTCTTCGTCATCAATTCATGCCAAATTCTGATTGTACCAGAAATAGATTTTGTGTGACATGTTTTTGGGATTTCCGTTAAATATGTAGTTATTAGAGATATCTCACAATCATTATTTCCTAATGTGGAATGTATCTCGTGTTTTTCACATAGGTATTCATTGTGTGTGAGTTGAAAACAATCTGCTAAAGAGTTTAAGTGAACATACTGAGCTTTGTTCTGGGTAAGACCAATAAATTTAAAATCTGGTTCAATATACGCAAACGTTTTTTTGTTTGGATGAGGAATAGGTAAAGGAATTAATTTGTATAAATTGAAGATTGAATTTGAGGTTAATGGAATCTTTATAACAAACACAATCTTATTGTCATTGTAATATACCGAAAGTTTACTAATTTCGATTAATTTTGAAGCATGTTGCTCGTCTAATGATATTGGGAATGTTAAACCTTCAGTTAAAGAATTTAGTTTTGTACGCAAACTTGAAATTAATTGAATAGGTGTAATTACAGAAGGATGTATCACATTTTGTTTTGCAAATAATACAGCATTAATGAGAATGTCATATTGTTCTGACAATTCATTTACTAAATAACTTAATAAAGCAATATGGTTTGTCGCTAAACTAAGTCGTTCCAGACTTTTGGTACGATTGCTAAATGAATTTGCAAATTGATTAAACTTTTGAATATTTTTTTGTTAAAAACTGATTCATTGATTCTTAACGTAGATATGGAATCATTAAAATTTGAAATAGTAGATTTTATAACTTGTATTTGATCTTTCATTAATATTTGAATTTCTTTGTCGGTTTTATCTGTTTCAGCTAATATTTTATCATAATATGTGGCGTCGTTAGCATCTAATGATCCTGTTAACCATTTCCAAGCAGTCCCTAGACCGTTAAATATTCCCCGTTTTGCTCTAGTAGGAGAATGATTAATTAAATGTTTCAATGCACTATCTTTTGCAGTTATAATGTTTATCTGACTTGCAACGAAATTAATTGTTTGTTGACATGTGACTAATTCTGAATCTAAACTTGGAATTTTACACATATTTTCAGTATGCTGATAAACTCTTTCAATGAGTTTTAATTTATGTTCGTAGAACGAGATGTTAATATATGAAAGGATTTGCCAGTTGTTGGAATAAAATTTAGCATGTCCAATGTGCTCATAGAATATTCCACTGGAATTTTGAATTGGATTTATTGAAAATCCTAGCGTGATGGCGAAGCATCCGCATCTGAAACAATATTGGCTAGTTTTAGTCGATTAAAATGTACTGTAACCTTTTTTCTTTTTATTTGAATTACAGCATTAGGTTTGTCAATGGATATGATTTTATATGGGCCTTTCCAATCTGATGATAATTTCTTGTTTTTCCCTATTTTTGTTGATTCATCTTTAAGGAAAACACTGTCATTGACAGTGAATTGTTTGTCTTTAGAATTTGAATCGTAATTACTTTTTAGATTTTTCTTTATTAGTTATTAGGTTTTCTTTTGCTATTTGATAACTTTTATTTAGTCGATATTTTAACAGATCTATATAGTTATCATAAGTATATTTGAATTCAGGCTCATGTTTCAAGGAATTTGGTAATATAGGTTTATGACCAAAAAGTAACTCATAGGGAGTGAATTTTGTAGATGAATGTATTGCTGTGTTATATGAAAACATAGCAAACTTTAGATATTCATCCCAATTAGTTTGTTCTTCATTTATATAGTGTTTTAAATAATCTTTTAAAGTCGAATGTGATCTTTCTAAAGCACCGTTTGTTTGAGGATGATAGGCTGATGAAAGTAAGTGCTTAATTTGAAAAAGTTTGGTAACTTCTTTCATTAAATTTGATGTGAAATCTGTACCTTGATCAGTAAGGATAGTTTTCGGTATGCCGAAGCTCGTTATTGTTTCTACAAGTTTATTGGCTACGGTTTTTGCTTCATGATTAGGAATAGCGTGAGCAAATGAAAACTTTGTTAAATCATCTTGCATCGTTAAAATAAATTTATTTCCCTCTTCACTTAAAGGTAAAGGTCCTACTATGTCAATTGCTAGTCTTTGAAAAGGTTGAGACGATGTAGTAGTAATTTCCATTGGAACTTTAGATATTTTTCTAGATTTTTTGTTAACTTGACATTTGATACAAGTTTTGACATAATGTTTTATTTCTTTAGACATATTTTTCCATTTGTATTTTGTTTTTATTCGATTATACATTTTATAAAACCCTTGATGTCCACCGGTAGGTGAATCATGAAATTCTTTTAGAATTGTTTTAATTTCGTCCTCAGAAGGTTGAATTAGTTCATTAGTACATATATTAATTTTAATAATTTCTTTGCGAAAGACGAAATTAATTATTGCTGATATTTTGTCTAATTTTAAATTTGAAAAACTGTCATTTGGATTTGGTAATGTTATTTCGTTAATGTTATACTCTTTTAACTTTATTTTTAGATTTTGAATTGTATAAAACAGATCGCTATATTTTATAGTGTCATAATGACGCAATTTAATGAATGAAACAAAAATTAATCTATCATCTGACAATGAATTCATTTTAACAACTGAATATAATTCATGTTCAGTATTCCTTAAGATTTCTACATTTTCTATCACTTCTGTTTCTGATTCATCTAATTCAATAGAAATAAAATGTGCAATATGTCCTTTTACGTCTATGATTGAATTGTTTACTTCATGAACGTTTATATTTTCACAGGTTTCAGACATTTGTTGAAATTTATAAAAGTCGTTAAAAGTTTCTGTGTTTACTAATACGTTATTTACAGTAGGAACAATACGTGAAAGACAATCCGCGTTAGAATTTATTTTACCAGATTTGTAAACTATTTCATAATCATATTCGGAAAGTTTTAATCTCCAACGGACTAATTTTGAACCTGGATCTTTAACTGAAAACAACCATGTTAGAGGTCTATGATCGGTTACAATCTTAAATTTCCTTCCGTACAAATAAGATCTAAAATGTTTTGTTGACCAAATGATCGCTAGAAGTTCGCGTTCAATGGTTGAATAGTTACATTCAGATTTATTTAAAGTACGAGAAGCATAAGCAATTGGAAGATCTTCACCAATTTTTCCCTGTGATAAAACAGCACCTATTGCAAAATTAGAAGCATCTGTAGTAAGGACGAATTCGCGACTAAAATCAGGATACTGTAGGATTGGTTCTGACATTAGTTTTTCACGTAGAGTATCAAATGATTGTTGTTGTTCAAATGTCCATAGAAAAGGAATGCCTTGCTTTAGTAATTTTGTCATGGGTTTCGATAAACTGGAAAAGTTTTCAATGAATCTTCTATAGTATCCAGCTAATCCAAGAAATGACTTTATATCTTTTGCATTTTGTGGAATTGGAAAATCTTTGATGATAGCAATTTTTTCTGGATTTGGTTTTACACCATTTTCGGAAATGACGTGACCTAGATAAGTTACTTCCCTACGCATGAATTCACATTTGTCAGGCTGTAATTTCAGATGATTCGTTCGCAATCTCTCAAGTATTGAATGTAATTTATTTTGATGATCTTGTATCGAATTGGCATAGATTACTATATCATCAAGATATACAAAACATTGTAGTCCTTGTAATCCTGTTAGAACATTATTCATTAACCTTTGGAAAGTAGCAGGAGCATTTTTTAATCCAAAAGGCATTCGAGTGTATTCGTAATGACCTAGAGGAGTCGAAAAGGCAGTTTTAGAACAATCTTCTGATTTAGTAAGGATTTGATGGAAACCTGATGCTAGGTCCAGAGTAGTAAAGTAAGTAGAATGACTTAGTTGATCGAGAATATCAGTAATGTTCGGCAATGGATAAGCATCGCCCACTGTTACATCGTTCAACTTACGATAGTCTATGACTATGCGCCATTTAGTATTACCTGATGCATCGAGTTTTTTGGGGACTACCCATAAGGGAGATGACCATGGAGATACTGAAGGTCGAATAATACCTTGCTTGAGCATTTGGTCGATTTGTTTATTCACTTCAACCTTGTGAACTTCAGGATATCTGTAGGTTTTAGTAGAAATAGGAACTTTAGAAGTGACTGGAATTTCGTGTTGTATTGCATTCGTATACGTTAGCTGGTCGCCTTCTAAATAAAATATATCACTATATTGAGTACATAGCTCTAATAATGCAGCTTTTTCTTCTAGATTCAAGTGATTAGTGCGAATACTGCTTTTTAATTTGCTTACCCTATCTGAATAATTGTGAGAGGTAGAAAAAACGAAGCTCTCTTTAGACAGTGGTTCAAGTTTAATGAAAGGTTTTGAAATCGTTTGCCTAGAATTGGAAGAATTTAGTATTGTTGCATAGGCTTTTGAATTGGATCGGACTTTTGTGATAGCTTTGCACAAGAAAACGGAATCCGATATTTTAATTTCAGGAATAAGACCTTCTTGAATCTCAGGATTTAGGATATCAATTTCGATGAGCGTTTCACTACGAGGTGCTAGAATTTGTTTTTGCTCGAATGACGGATTTAGAAAGAATAGAGGCATAGAAGAAAATGAATTAGTAATGCATCCATCCTTGAAATTGATAATAGAATTAGAAGATTTAAGATAATCGTGCCCGATTATTCCATCGTGAGGTATGTTTGTTTGCTCTGCAATGACATGGAATTTATGTAATGTTTCATTTATTAGGATTTGTGTAATACCCAAAGTTTCATTTACTTTTTCTTTATTTATACCTCGAATTTGTATTTTTTCATCTTTATTTAATTTGAATTTGGGTTTTAGGCTTTGCGCCTTTATGATTGAAATGCTGGCTCCAGTGTCTATTAAGAATTTGAATACACCGTTTTTTGCGATGTTGGATCGAATTTGTATATAGGACATAGGATTGTTAGAGAGCAATATATTTTTGATTTCTGAGTTTAACATATTAATTAATGGCTTGTCACCTGGAACGTTTGTTCCTGGGCTGAAATTTCGGCGGTGACTTCCGAAGTTTGATTTAGGTTTTTTGAATTGTTATATTGACGTTTTCTACATTCGTCGATTGTATGCCCTTTGTGTTTGCAATATTTGCAAAATTTATATTGTGTTGGAGGCGAAGGTGTAGTAGAATTATCTTGTAATTTTGTATTGACATGATTTATGTTATGTTTTTTAAAGCAATTATTACTATCGTGCCCTGATTTCTTACAGATTTTACAAAATTTTGAAATGCCTTGTACTGGTTTCCTATATGGATTTTGTGAATACATGGCTTGTATTTGTTCCTCGTTAAGCGCATACGATATTGCTTCATTTAATGTTTTTAGATCGCGAGTGCGTAATTGATTTGAAATTTCTGGTTTAGAATAATATATTAATCGATTTAAAGCAATTTGATTTAACATAGATATTTGACCATCTAAATCATTGATTTCTGTGCAATTGTGTTGAACAGCATTAATAGCTCTTTTTAAAGTGGTTTCTATTCTAATTGCAAAATATTGAATTGTTTCTTTATGACTTTGTTGAAGTCCCGTTAATTCATTAATAATTTGTGCATAATGTTTCTTATCTTGATACATAGTTTTTAAAAATTCTTTTAATTCATCCCATGTTTTAAAAGATCTATTTATGCATGCAGTTTTAGCTTTACCTCGTATTTGTGTTTGAATAAAAGTGAGTAGAAGAGGTTTTTGGATACTACTGGCTAATTTATACGCATGATTGCAATCGGTTAGAAATGCACTAAGTTCATCTCTATTTCCATCAAAGGAATGGATAAATTTGAATAGAGTGGATGTGGGAATAGTTTCTGCTGAAGAAGAATTATCTTCAGAGGAGGAGTCCACGTTAGTTTGTGCATCTGGCATGATAACTTGATATAGCTCAATATGAAACAATTAAACTACTTACAGTGAAATAATGTATGATATCTTCATGGAAATATCTTCGAAGTCGAAGGTCCGATGATGAGTGTATCCTCGGTTGAGTGAGTTGGGAGTTCCTCTCGCAGGTTTGATAGTAGCGAAGTATTGGAATACACCAGAGTTATTCCTGTTGGTCTTCTGTCTGTCTACTATCCCACTTCTGACACCAAAATTATGTTGTGATACTGATAAATTGAAAATACACAGGCTTCACATTAAACAACTTTAATTCGATGAAATCAAATAATGTATAACAATCTTCAGTAGAACAGTTACAATGTATTAATTATAGATTTGATTACAATACTTTACTTATTGACTCTATAACAACTTGCAAAAACTGTTAATTTAAGCTTAAAGTATGTGGTTTATATACATAAATATTAATTACAAATTAATGACAAGAAAGTGAATGTGACACTTTACAAAAATAATATTTTCTAAGAAAAGAATGCAGTTAATTACCTTTCTAAAATGTGTACGTGAGTTTTAACAGTTTTATATATTACAAAGAATAGTTTAATGATAAGTATATAATTGTTTAACGTGTATTTGTATAGTTTTATAACAATATCCCTTCTATTCATCTGGTTTTCTGCATTGTGGATGATGGTACGCATACGTACTTACCCGGAACGCCCGGAACCTGGCGAGCTGACAAGTGTGACCGAAGTAGAAATTACATTGACATGTTTAGTGACATTGACGGATGACATTTGAAGTGGAAATTAAAATTGTAGTATAGTTAATCCTTGGATTGTATGCTGATAAAAACTTACACAAATTGTATAGTGGTCTTATGTATGACGTACACCAATTTGTTGTCTTTTTATGTTCTTTTATATCCTTATCTTAAATACTTTAATTTTTCAACAACACTAAATAGTAAATTTATTCTCGTGAACTATTAAAAAACGATTTAAAAATATACTTATTAAATAATAAAAATTTAAGAATTTTCTGTTTGAGTGAAAATCGAATACAATACATTTTTTTTAAATACCTTCCCAAAAAAATATACTTAGGTATGTATTTTTGAAATCGTTTTTCAGTTCTTTTTTCGTTTTTGAGGAAATATACAAGTTCTTCCAGTCTTAATATAAAATTATTATTAATTATAAGTAATATTATTTATAATTATAGTATAAAAACAAACAAGTTGTGGTTATATCGGAAAAACGAAAAAGGAAATTAAAATGAACATTATGCCACCAGATATAACTTAGAAAAGTATATCAAGGATGTCGGAAGCATTTTTTGATAGCACCTAAGAAAAGCGAGATATAGGTACCTATACACTGTACAGAGCTCTGGACCGATTTGGCAAAAATCGAAAAATATTCTGTACGTCGAAAACGGTATGGGATAGCGGGCTGCGGTTTGGGGCATTATTAACTTAATAAAACTCTGGAATCTCTGAAAACTTACGAGCATGGATCACCTGTAGAAAAAGTTGCATTGTGTGATGCCCTGTCATTATTTTAAACGTCAAGATACAATGAAGAGCTACTGATGACTTCTAGCCAAATTTTAATATTATCTTTTATGTTCCAATTATTTATTTTATTCGAAATATAATTATGTTACTTGCTAAGTGATATTGCTTTTTTAACGCATGTTTTAATTAACCTACTGTTATTCAAATCTTTTTTATTAATTTAGTCGTAACATGTTAATATATTCTATACAATGTGTAGTTTATAAGTATTTACAATGTTTTATAACTTGTTTAATAATCTTATTGGAATATAGATACGTGTGCTGTTTTTTTATTATTGCTCATGATCTCCATATCAGTTCCGTTTAACGACAAAAGTAAACAAATATGATAAATTCTGTGTCATATATACGTATAGAATTTACCTACATTTCTTCCAATGATTTATGAGAGATTTTGTCAAGTCATGATTATATGTTATTTGCTGTTTTAAAATGATGTAAAACCGGTTAGAATATGAAGGTACCTACTTTTTAAATGAAATGAGTTTACAGTTACACACGAAAAGATTGGAACAATTTTGTCTGTTACCTATTATACTACATACGATCATTTTTCATAATAATTTGATGTAAGATGTAACTATTAATTATTACATCAGTTATGCCTGCTATCGTTTTCCTGACACTTTAAAGTTAGAAATGTTTAGCCTCAGTCCAGTTAGTTTTAAAAAATAGGCAATACAATTGTAATGGCTGACAGTAATTGATGTTACAATGTAGGTGTTGTGCATACGGAGCTGTTTCGTTTAAGATCAAGAATGTAAAACAAGCTTCTGGTATTATTATACTTTATTTGAATTGACCACTGTTTCATGTTTAGTCACATTTCAGTTTTGAAATTTGACTTTGTATTACTTAAATTTAGGAGTCCCAAAACCGGATCTGACAATTTCAAACTTTTATTTAATGTCTGAGTTAAAATCAAAGACAACAATTTACTATGAGAGTAGAGCTCATTGAAAAATTCCCAATCGTATATTTTCATTTTTGGAATGGGAGGTGTTTTTGCAAAATGAATTGACTTTAATTCTATTAAATAGTTCATAAAAACTGTATTTTATCATATAGGATATCATGTCACATTTTCAAAATAATATTTTTATCTAGTTTCACTAAGAAAGTAAAATTTAGATTGTATTGTAATAACCTTGAATTTGTGAAAGCACTAGAAAAAGGGAGCAACTTTTTCCAAGTTCGCAAAAGCATATTTGTTGGTTCACAAATTAAGAAGCTTTTAAAGATGAAAATTTTGGAACGTCCCATGAATGACTTAGAACTGGCAGCATGGATTTGTTTTAAAAATGTTTATACAAATATTTTTTGGGAAATATGGAAAGTGAAAACTATCAAGATATCATAGCTAATATGCTAGAAAACTGTAAAAATTTAGGGTTTACTTTTTGCAGTCAATTTTGTATTCTTTCGTGCTAATTTAGGAAAGATGGGAAAATGGGAAAACGATATCAGGTTAGGTGAGATCCCGTCATGATGGAAGATCATTGCTAGTTTTTCATTAGATAAGGCAACAGAGCTAACATAAAAGGAAGAAATAACTCCATTTTTGCAAACCTTTGATATGTCAGCAATTTTCTTTTGTGTACAGCTAAGTGTTTTTGTATTCTTGATACCAATTAAATATTCCAGTATTTGCGATGTCAAGATTTTTGTACTTATCTTTTTATTATCATTTTTTGTTTAACAAAATTTGTAAATACAATTATTATTGAGTGTGATTATAACTCTAAAATTAGACGTGATAGAAAAATTTGGTTTTTAGTTATGCTTTTAGTTAAAGAAAGTAAGAACTATATACTTACCTACTCATTTTTACAACAGATATTCAAAAAAGGGTTTAAAATTGTCGACTAGTGTAATTACTAAAAAGAATAGAACACAAATTGAACTAAAAGAAAATCAGAAGACTGAGACAATTTTACCAAACAAATGACTTCGCCGTGAAATTCCAAAGAATCAACGAATGGCTGTTCTTGTGATGATAAACAAAACTGAAAACTTATCCAAAACCAATTTGGTTATAGGAAAATGTGCAAGTTAAGGTCAAAGTTTTCCATAATATTTTCTTGTCTTACAACAAATTCCGCTATAAATAAAGAAAGTCGTAAAAGTCGGAATGACAAAATTAGCGAAGGCGCTAACAAAAACATTAGGCCACACACCAAAAAAAAAAAAAAAGTAACCGACTATAATAATAAATAAATGTTCATTTTTTCATTTAAATACGGTGTTTTTGTTTTGCAAACATACCTGGGTAACTGCCCGTAATTCCCTTAGATTTTTGAGTGAAAACTGGTAACTAATAAGTTTGGTCATTTGAGGCAATTGAAGGCCAAAACTGAAAAATCGTTATTTTATCATTTATTTGTCGTTTGTTGTTTTTAACATTCTATATAGCTGAAATTCATAACTTATTGAAGAATTCAGGGACCTGATAGACATAGCGCCTGGCAATCTAGTTTGGCTACTTTCCTAAAAAAGCAAAGTTGAGACACTGGTTGAAGTAAATAAAAGCGTTACTTCCGCCCTATTGAAACTTAAAAAAAAGTGTACTTCGTACATAATTTTTCGATCTTTATATTTTATCATGCGGAAGGAGGGGAGGAAGAGAGGGGTGGTTATATTTGTTGCTACAAAATCAAAATGAATATGAACACAAAAAATTGCACCTGGTCAATCCCATCAGGGGATTAGCTCTTACTAATAAAAAAATAATCAGATATGAACCATAAACGATAATAAAATATAATCAAACATCTATGCAATTAGGACATTGGGCAAAAATCCTCTGAAGGTAGTAATATTTTAATGAAATAACGCGATCCGATCAAAGTTCATAAAACCGCATGAGTAAATACACCTTTTACCTCGCTAAGCGTTAAACTTTCAGTTTAACTTGAACTGTCATAGGTAGTGCATGTTCGTGCTGTGAACATAATCTGTGTTATATACCCTATTATAGTATTAATTATATTTATCGAATAAAATAAAAATGGATAAAATGAGTAATTTGAATGGAAAAGAAAACGGAATCATTAACGGTAAGCTGTACAAGAAGAGGTAATAAGTTACGTTTGACGTAACATAACCTCAAACTACAATTAGCGTTAATGTATTATTGTGTGCATGTTAACGGCACCCCCACAATGACAAATTAAAATTTTATATAGCACAAAGTTTTGTGCTAGTTTTGTGCCGTTTTGTGCCGCAAACCGGAAGTTTTGTGCTGCTTCCGTTATCGAGATATTTGCATTTCTTTGTGGGGGTGCCGTGGACATGCCAGCACCCCGACCCTCGAAAATTCAAAATCTAATATGGCGAAAGTTTTGTGCTAGTTTTGTGCCGTTTTGTGCCGCAAACCGGAAGTTTTGTGCTGCTTCCGTTTTCGAGATATTCGCGTTTCTTTTTGGGGGTGCCGTTGACATGCCAGCACCCCTACAAACAAAATCAAAATCTGTTAGCGCCAAAACGTTGCTGTAGGCTTGTAGAGTTTTGTGCCGTTGAGAGCGAGTTTTGTGCTGCCCCCGTTTTTCCGCAAAAAATTTTTGAATTTATCATGTTTACGGCACTCCATATCCTATATCTGCGAAAGTACGTAGGATAGCGGATTTTGCAGTACGCCAAAGTTTTGTGCTACAGCCACTGAGTTTTGTGCCGTTGAGAGCGAGTTTTGTGCTGCCCCCGTTTTCCCGCAAAAAATTTTTGAATTTAGCATGTTTACGGCACCCCATATCCTATATCTGCGAAAGTACGTAGGATAGCGGATTTTGCAGTACGCCAAAGTTTTGTGCTACAGCCACTGAGTTTTGTGCCGTTGAGAGCGAGTTTTGTGCTGCCCCCGTTTTCCCGCAAAAAATTTTTGAATTTAGCATGTTTACGGCACCCCATATCCTATATCTGCGAAAGTACGTAGAATAGCGGATTTTGCAGTACGCCAAAGTTTTGTGCTACAGCCACTGAGTTTTGTGCCGTTGAGAGCGAGTTTTGTGCTGCCCCCGTTTTCCCGCAAAAAATTTTTGAATTTAGCGTGGTTACGGCACCCCATATCCTATATCTGCGAAAGTACGTAGGATAGCAGATTTTGCAGTACGCCAAAGTTTTGTGCTACAACCACTGAGTTTTGTGCCGTTGAGAGCGAGTTTTGTGCTGTCCCCGTTTTCCCGCAAAAATTTTTGAATTTAGCATGTTTACGGCACCCCATATCCTATATCTGCGAAAGTGCGTAGGATAGCGGATTTTGCAGTACGCCAAAGTTTTGTGCTGCAGCCACTGAGTTTTGTGTCGTCGAGAGCGAGTTTTGTGCTGCCCCCGTTTTCCCGCAAAAAATTTTTGAATTTAGCATGTTTACGGCACCCCATATCCTATATCTGCGAAAGTACGTAGGATAGCGGATTTTGCAGTACGCCAAAGTTTTGTGCTACAGCCACTGAGTTTTGTGCCGTTGAGAGCGAGTTTTGTGCTGCCCCCGTTTTCCCGCAAAAAATTTTTGAATTTAGCATGTTTACGGCACCCCATATCCTATATCTGCGAAAATACGTACGATAGCGGATTTTGCGATACGCCAAAGTTTTGTGCTACAGCCACTGAGTTTTGTGCCGTTGAGAGCGAGTTTTGTGCTGCCCCCGTTTTCCCGCAAAAAATTTTTGAATTTAGCATATTTACGGCACCCCATATCCTATATCTGCGAAAATACGTACGATAGCGGATTTTGCGATACGCCAAAGTTTTGTGCTACAGCCACTGAGTTTTGTGCCGTTGAGAGCGAGTTTTGTGCTGCCCCCGTTTTCCCGCAAAAAATTTTTGAATTTAGCGTGGTTACGGCACCCCATATCCTATATCTGCGAAAGTACGTAGGATAGCAGATTTTGCAGTACGCCAAAGTTTTGTGCTACAACCACTGAGTTTTGTGCCGTTGAGAGCGAGTTTTGTGCTGTCCCCGTTTTCCCGCAAAAAATTTTTGAATTTAGCATGTTTACGGCACCCCATATCCTATATCTGCGAAAGTGCGTAGGATAGCGGATTTTGCAGTACGCCAAAGTTTTGTGCTGCAGCCACTGAGTTTTGTGTCGTCGAGAGCGAGTTTTGTGCTGCCCCCGTTTTCCCGCAAAAAATTTTTGAATTTAGCATGTTTACGGCACCCCATATCCTATATCTGCGAAAGTACGTAGGATAGCGGATTTTGCAGTACGCCAAAGTTTTGTGCTACAGCCACTGAGTTTTGTGCCGTTGAGAGCGAGTTTTGTGCTGCCCCCGTTTGCCCGCAAAAAATTTTTGAATTTAGCATGTTTACGGCACCCCATATCCTATATCTGCGAAAGTGCGTAGGATAGCGGATTTTGCAGTACGCCAAAGTTTTGTGCTGCAGCCACTGAGTTTTGTGTCGTCGAGAGCGAGTTTTGTGCTGCCCCCGTTTTCCCGCAAAAAATTTTTGAATTTAGCATGTTTACGGCACCCCATATCCTATATCTGCGAAAGTACGTAGAATAGCGGATTTTGCAGTACGCCAAAGTTTTGTGCTACAGCCACTGAGTTTTGTGCCGTTGAGAGCGAGTTTTGTGCTGCCCCCGTTTTCCCGCAAAAAATTTTTGAATTTAGCGTGGTTACGGCACCCCATATCCTATATCTGCGAAAGTACGTAGGATAGCAGATTTTGCAGTACGCCAAAGTTTTGTGCTACAACCACTGAGTTTTGTGCCGTTGAGAGCGAGTTTTGTGCTGTCCCCGTTTTCCCGCAAAAAATTTTTGAATTTAGCATGTTTACGGCACCCCATATCCTATATCTGCGAAAGTGCGTAGGATAGCGGATTTTGCAGTACGCCAAAGTTTTGTGCTGCAGCCACTGAGTTTTGTGTCGTCGAGAGCGAGTTTTGTGCTGCCCCCGTTTTCCCGCAAAAAATTTTTGAATTTAGCATGTTTACGGCACCCCATATCCTATATCTGCGAAAGTACGTAGGATAGCGGATTTTGCAGTACGCCAAAGTTTTGTGCTACAGCCACTGAGTTTTGTGCCGTTGAGAGCGAGTTTTGTGCTGCCCCCGTTTTCCCGCAAAAAATTTTTGAATTTAGCATGTTTACGGCACCCCATATCCTATATCTGCGAAAGTGCGTAGGATAGCGGATTTTGCAGTACGCCAAAGTTTTGTGCTGCAGCCACTGAGTTTTGTGTCGTCGAGAGCGAGTTTTGTGCTGCCCCCGTTTTCCCGCAAAAAATTTTTGAATTTAGCGTGGTTACGGCACCCCATATCCTATATCTGCGAAAGTACGTAGGATAGCAGATTTTGCAGTACGCCAAAGTTTTGTGCTACAACCACTGAGTTTTGTGCCGTTGAGAGCGAGTTTTGTGCTGTCCCCGTTTTCCCGCAAAAAATTTTTGAATTTAGCATGTTTACGGCACCCCATATCCTATATCTGCGAAAGTGCGTAGGATAGCGGATTTTGCAGTACGCCAAAGTTTTGTGCTGCAGCCACTGAGTTTTGTGTCGTCGAGAGCGAGTTTTGTGCTGCCCCCGTTTTCCCGCAAAAAATTTTTGAATTTAGCATGTTTACGGCACCCCATATCCTATATCTGCGAAAGTACGTAGGATAGCGGATTTTGCAGTACGCCAAAGTTTTGTGCTACAGCCACTGAGTTTTGTGCCGTTGAGAGCGAGTTTTGTGCTGCCCCCGTTTTCCCGCAAAAAATTTTTGAATTTAGCATGTTTACGGCACCCCATATCCTATATCTGCGAAAGTGCGTAGGATAGCGGATTTTGCAGTACGCCAAAGTTTTGTGCTGCAGCCACTGAGTTTTGTGTCGTCGAGAGCGAGTTTTGTGCTGCCCCCGTTTTCCCGCAAAAAATTTTTGAATTTAGCATGTTTACGGCACCCCATATCCTATATCTGCGAAAGTACGTAGGATAGCGGATTTTGCAGTACGCCAAAGTTTTGTGCTACAGCCACTGAGTTTTGTGCCGTTGAGAGCGAGTTTTGTGCTGCCCCCGTTTTCCCGCAAAAAATTTTTGAATTTAGCATGTTTACGGCACCCCATATCCTATATCTGCGAAAGTGCGTAGGATAGCGGATTTTGCAGTACGCCAAAGTTTTGTGCTGCAGCCACTGAGTTTTGTGTCGTCGAGAGCGAGTTTTGTGCTGCCCCCGTTTTCCCGCAAAAAATTTTTGAATTTAGCATGTTTACGGCACCCCATATCCTATATCTGCGAAAGTACGTAGAATAGCGGATTTTGCAGTACGCCAAAGTTTTGTGCTACAGCCACTGAGTTTTGTGCCGTTGAGAGCGAGTTTTGTGCTGCCCCCGTTTTCCCGCAAAAAATTTTTGAATTTAGCATGTTTACGGCACCCCATATCCTATATCTGCGAAAATACGTACGATAGCGGATTTTGCGATACGCCAAAGTTTTGTGCTACAGCCACTGAGTTTTGTGCCGTTGAGAGCGAGTTTTGTGCTGCCCCCGTTTTCCCGCAAAAAATTTTTGAATTTAGCATATTTACGGCACCCCATATCCTATATCTGCGAAAATACGTACGATAGCGGATTTTGCGATACGCCAAAGTTTTGTGCTACAGCCACTGAGTTTTGTGCCGTTGAGAGCGAGTTTTGTGCTGCCCCCGTTTTCCCGCAAAAAATTTTTGAATTTAGCATGTTTACGGCAATATTAATGAATATGTTGAGCTTTGACTCACTAATGTCTCACCCTATATGTAATATAACTGTATGGATAATTTTATATTCTGCTCGTATTAAAATTTACCGAAAACATCACACACAAGGAGGGAAGATACAACTTACTGTATCGTCTATATGTAAGTGTACTCAGGCAAATGTGCGCAGATGCCGGTATGATACTCGCGATAAATACAAACTTTATTATTAGGATCAAAATAAATAACTTGAATGCGTCTGCCAAATTAAATGTTATTTATTATTTTACATTTAAATGGCATGCATTGGATATATGCAAGTCTGTCATACAATGACGAACACATATGTATGTATGTAAAATAAACTACTTTCACCGTAGGTATGCACTACTTTTTAAAGAGAGCCGATTACTTAAATATTTGCACTGGTTTCTAAATAATCATCTCGCTAATTACAATAGTTTAACTATTTCCCCGTTTTATTTTTTCTCGTAGCAATATGTCGTATCAAGTGTTCATAATGCTGGCCCGGGAAACAAAGTTTACGCGTGCGCATTGAATGCTTGGTACACTAACCCATTCGATCAGCTGATTCAAGAGAGTTCGACATCTTTTTTAGGTGGTCTGTGCGTGCATTACCATTCTTGCTTCTCGATAGAGCAGTGGTTTATTTATTTCTGTGTGCTCACATCGTAAAATATATCTTCGAAAGTTGCTACACTTCATTCTTGTGTTTCTGTATGGAATACCAAGCAACTTTGGTTTAGAATACCTCTTTTTAGTTTTTGTTTTCTCTTTTGAAACATATCGTTCAATACGTTGCAGAGTATAGTTATAGTCCTTAGAACTATACTGTATCATATTATATCATTGTTGCTTAAAATAATAAATTCAACATTCTTATTCTTGCTTCTTAACCGAGCAAAGGTTTATTTATATTTTATTTCTGTGTGCTAATATCGTAAAATATATCTTCGAAAGTTGCAACATTTCATTCTTGTGTTTCTGTATGGAAAACCAAGCAACTTTGGTTTAAAATACCTCTTTTTAGTTTTTCTTTTCTCTTTTGAAACATATCGATCAATCCATAGCAGGGTGTAGATATAGTCCTTAGAGTTCTCTTTTATTTTAATTATTAATTCTTGCGAGATTTATATGTTTATATATAGTTACATAGTATTTGTGATTTGCAATTCTTTTACATTTACTGGTTTGAATATTAATCGTTTAGAAGTTAAACATTTTATATATTAATATCAAAAGTTACCTTAGCGGCACAATAATAAAATGCCGAGACCACGTACATTTAATGAAAATTTACTGTATGATGTATTATTACCATTAAAGGAGAGAATTCTTGTTAATGATCAAATCGTGGCACCAACCTCTAAAGTATGGACTGAGGTGAGCCAGCAAATGAAAATAACGTCCAAGTATGCGTACACTATAGTTCACGCTAACAGATTTAATATTTTAAACAAATTATTTGGTATCATGTCACTTCCTGGCCAAGAGATACCATCCGACGATGATGTTTCAATCAGCTCAATGTCAGCTGCTTCAAATAGCGATCTTGAATCGTTAACATTTATTATAAAGCTTGACAGCAATGCATGGAAACATATTACACCCACAGAAACTTATTATAAAGAAGGCAAAAGGTACCGAAAATACTTAATTTTGCAGAGAGATTGGTCACAGATCATTTACCGCAGCTTTTGGCAATCTACCAATTTAACATGCCGTTTACTCTTTAAAAACGCAAAAATTACTCCTAACAGTGATATGTATGTAAAAATTAATGGCTACTGCAGTGAATGCAAATCAAAATTTTCTGGAGTGGTAAAAAACAAACCAAATGAAGATGAGGATGTTATAATTTACTGTAGCCTTATTGGTCAATTTAATAACTTTCTCCACAGCAACATTGATCATCAAAGAAAACTGACAGGAAAGCGACGTGTACAGTTAGTAAAACGTTTAATAAGCGGTGAAAGCGCATACCGCATACGAAATTTGGAAACACAAGGGTTTATACATAGTAATAAAGTTGCAAAGGACTTACCATCTTTAAATGCTTTGAGAGTGGCAAAGTACAGCTTCAAAAAAAAATCTGATTTAAATGATGATCCTATCCAATCTATACTGTTGGCGAAACATGAAAAACCTTACTCAGGCTATATTAGGGATATTGGGTTGAATAAATTTTTCGTTCACTATTTTTCAACAGTGCAAATTAATACAGCTAAGATATATTTCAAAAGCTCTGCTTTCTCTTCGATAAGTATTGATGCAACTGGCGGTGTTGTAAAAAAAATATCAGGACCCAATGCAACAAAATCAGGTCATATTTTTCTCTATGATATCGTTGTAAATGATGGTTACGCTCAATACTCAGTAGCATGTATGTTATCAGAGAGACATGATAGTGATTCGATCTCTTACACTGGTTGTCATTTTGGTATAGAGCGATACAAACAAAACCTAATCAAATTGTATGCGACATGTCGCTTGCACTTCTTTCTGCAATCATTCGTTGTTTTACTCAATACAATTCTATACATTATTACCTAAGGGCAGCATACGAATTGGTTGTAAATAGCAATGACATAGATACTATTCCTTTATGCTACGTACGTTGCGATGTTGCTCATGTGGTTAAGATTATAACTAGGTGGACGTGTCTAAAAAAGGAAAAGATTAGAGTACGACAATTTTACATTCGAGCTATTGCTCTACTAATAAAAGCTGTGTCGTTGGACGAAGCGAAACTAATCTTACGACAGATTTTTCTTGTTGCAATGAGCCCTACAGAAGGACAAGACATGTCGAGGAAACCTACTCCTTGTGAGAAAGCTAAATCTGTACTAAAATCGTTAATTAGTGGATTTTCAAGAATTGAAAGATTTAACTGCAGAAGACCACGAACAAAATGAAAGTTTTACAATAGATGATGATTTCATCACTACTGAACCAAATACTAATAGGTTCTATCGATGGGCTTCCGAGATTGAAATACAGTGTAGATCTGAAATTACTGAAGGCGACAGAGACAATGCCCAGTATCTAGAGGAAGTCATTCTGCCGCTAAAAAAATTCTTGTCATTTTTACCATTCTGGTCAAGTATTATGATTCAATATTATCCAAATGCTCCTATATATGCAAGTAGTGCTCCTGTTGAATCTAATTTTAAAAATATAAAAAACTGTTTCTTCCATAAATCTGAATTACCAATGCGGGTAGATAGATTTGTTTTTGAACATATTAAACTACTGGATAGTTCAGCTAAATTGGCTCATGCCCAAAAACCTCCCCTCTCTGCTATTAACTCAGAAATACTAGACACTGAAAAAGTATTACAAACGCCTAACTCATTTCGAAGAGATAATTGTGATTTCGCAGAAGCTGTAGATCTTCCAAATATTACCCAGCAGGACACAAAACACGCTGATAATATAATTAAAGAACGTGATTATATAGAAAATTGGCGTAACAAAGCATCAGAAAAACGGAAAATACACTCTTACTTGAGTAGTCAACCTGAGTGGGCTTCTATGAATTTAAATGAGGCACTACATGTTATTTCCATTGGAGTGCTACAAAACGGCAATAATTTAAAACTACATCCTCTAAATATTAATAACATAAAAATTATTCTGACGAATACTTGTGCTTTTGATAGTTTTTGTCAAATTATTTGTTCAGCATATAGTGATAGCCAACAATTTCAAACATATATTGCTTCAATCGAAAACCTCTTTACTTCATTAATTGTCGACGTAGTGACTAAAGGTATTAGAAAAAGTTCATACATTTTGAGAGCGAAAATTTTAATAGACGATTTTACTTTCAAAATAGTTGGTCATAACATCAGACATTACGACACCACTTGCACAATGTCCCAACTAATAAATTATGTGAGCAAATATATGTCAAAGACAATGTCGCTTTCAATAAACTGTAACAAATGTATCAAAGTAAAAATGTGTTTCCTAAATCCATCAATTTTTCTCTACGAAAACGAACACTATACTTGCAACGGCATTAAACATAAATTAATAGAATCACTTTCTACAGATAGTTCACCAAAATGCTCATGTGGTGGAGATACCAGCTACAGTCTGACTTTAAATCAAACATACTTAATTTTTGAAATAAACACCATAGCACTTTTGCCTCTTAATGTACTACCAGATTTCCTACAAAACAAAAACGTCCGTTACAATTTGCGAGGAATCATCGTTTATTACGGAGAGACATATTCAAATACCGTAGGTCACTTCGTTGCCTTCTGCAAACGCAATTTAGGATGGCAAAAATTTGATGATCTGTCAAAAAAGTCTTCTGTATGTCAAGCTAACGAGCAAGTACTACTTCAAGCAGCCCTTTACACGATATAAGTATTAGTAAATAATTTGCAGTAGGTAATCGCATATGTTTTTATAAATAAATAAGTTGCTACTTAAAACTTATTTAATATGGATTGATAGAACTATATATGTATGTAGGTACATACGTAGATATGTACATATGTACAACGGTATTAGAGCGCATTTCCTAATTATTACTCACTAACTACCAATCATGCTGACCTATATACATATGTATGTATATACATAACTTTTAGCAGTCGTTGCATGTTAATACAATACAATAAAAATCGAATGCATATAGAAATAATTTTTATGTATCGTCCGACTTGGGTTAAGATGTTTAACATTATAAAGTAACAACTCTTTCACAATTCGCGAAGACTGTTTCTGGTTCTTGTCATGCATAAAGATATAGGTACTCATCACGTCTCCCTAACTTTAGCGCACTTTCTAATACATTTTGTTGTAAAATTTTTAGGTAACCTTTACTATCCATCGTTGTTCCTATAAAAGTTAATCTATCTGTCCCTGCAGCCACCATACATCTCCGCAACATAATATTATCACCCCTGAGTTTTATGATCGCATTTAAATTTTCCACGTTTAACTCCGTATTAGCCTTTCTTCATTCTCTCTGTGTTTCATCTAACCCACAGATATTAAACTTGCTATCATCACTAAAAATTACTTTATTCCAAAATGTTTTTCCTTTATTAACGTGTTCCTTCGCATACTGTAATCTTTTCGATCCGTTCTTTAGAGAAATGTATGACGTCTTGCGTCAAAGTCGAGCATGATAACTACGTATTCTCAATATATTTCGTACTGTTTCGTCGCTACATCTCATATTCATATGTCAATTATAATTAATATATCTTTCTTCACGTTGGCCTTGACTTTTTGGAAGACCAGAACGGGCGTTATTGGTCACTGTGGCGTATTGTCCGTAATGTTAGATAAAATATTGTATATCGTGGATTTAGGTTTGATAACAATAGTTGCTACCTTCTGCATAGAATTGCTCTTGGCATATAATCTTATTATTAAGGTACGCAAATCTGCATTTAACTCACGTCTTTTGGCCATTATTACAATTTATTTAAAATATATGTAGGCATTCTAAAATTCAAAATTTTTTTGCGGGAAAACGGGGGCAGCACAAAACTCGCTCTCAACGGCACAAAACTCAGTGACTGTAGCACAAAACTTTGGCGTACCGCAAAATCCGCTATCGTACGTATTTTCGCAGATATAGGATATGGGGTGCCGTAAACATGCTAAATTCAAAAATTTTTTGCGGGAAAACGGGGGCAGCATAAAACTCGCTCTCAACGGCACAAAACTCAGTGGCTGTAGCACAAAACTTTGGCGTACTGCAAAATCCGCTATTCTACGTACTTTCGCAGATATAGGATATGGGGTGCCGTAAACATGCTAAATTCAAAAAATTTTTGCGGGAAAACGGGGGCAGCACAAAACTCGCTCTCAACGGCACAAAACTCAGTGGCTGTAGCACAAAACTTTGGCGTACTGCAAAATCCTCTATTCTACGTACTTTCGCAGATATAGGATATGGGGTGCCGTAAACATGCTAAATTCAAAAATTTTTTGCGGGAAAACGGGGGCAGCACAAAACTCGCTCTCAACGGCACAAAACTCAGTGGCTGTAGCACAAAACTTTGGCGTACTGCAAAATCCGCTATTCTACGTACTTTCGCAGATATAGGATATGGGGTGCCGTAAACATGCTAAATTCAAAAATTTTTTGCGGGAAAACGGGGGCAGCACAAAACTCGCTCTCAACGGCACAAAACTCAGTGGCTGTAGCACAAAACTTTGGCGTACTGCAAAATCCTCTATTCTACGTACTTTCGCAGATATAGGATATGGGGTGCCGTAAACATGCTAAATTCAAAATTTTTTGCGGGAAAACGGGGGCAGCACAAAACTCGCTCTCAACGGCACAAAACTCAGTGGCTGTAGCACAAAACTTTGGCGTACTGCAAAATCCGCTATTCTACGTACTTTCGCAGATATAGGATATGGGGTGCCGTAAACATGCTAAATTCAAAAAATTTTTGCGGGAAAACGGGGGCAGCACAAAACTCGCTCTCAATAACACAAAACTCAGTGGCTGTAGCACAAAACTCTGGCGTACTGCAAAATCCGCTATCCTACGTACTTTCGCAGATATAGGATATGGGGTGCCGTAAACATGCTAAATTCAAAAAATTTTTGCGGGAAAACGGGGGCAGCACAAAACTCGCTCTCAACGGCACAAAACTCAGTGGCTGTAGCACAAAACTTTGGCGTACTGCAAAATCCTCTATTCTACGTACTTTCGCAGATATAGGATATGGGGTGCCGTAAACATGCTAAATTCAAAAGTTTTTTGCGGGAAAACTGGGGCAGCACAAAACTCGCTCTCAACGGCACAAAACTCAGTGGCTGTAGCACAAAACTTTGGCGTACTGCAAAATCCGCTATTCTACGTACTTTCGCAGATATAGGATATGGGGTGCCGTAAACATGCTAAATTCAAAAAATTTTTGCGGGAAACCTATTATAGTATTAATTATATTTATCGAATAAAATAAAAATGGATAAAATGAGTAATTTGAATGGAAAAGAAAACGGAATCATTAACGGTAAGCTGTACAAGAAGAGGTAATAAGTTACGTTTGACATTGTAACCTCAAACTACAATTAGCGTTAATGTATTATTAGTTTTCTAATTCTTGTTCTAGATAGTTGTCCGGAGAATGAAGAATGGGAAGAAATCGAGATTCCAGTACCTTGGGGACATATCAGTGGTAATTTTCTCGTAATATATTGATATATTAACTTTCTTTTAAAGCGAATAAAATTTGAATTTTAAATTTATTTCCTGCGCGTTTAATTACTCGTAAATAAATATTTTAAGGTCTTAATTTTATAACATCATAATTTGATATCACGCATTGACGTAATGATTAGATAGGTATAACCTGTGACTTTAATTTTATTGTACTATTATTATAATTATCGGATTTTTAATGAACGTAATGTATTCATAGGTATAAAAATAGTGATTATAAAGGTTATGACTGCATGTTGAACATAGAGATATTGACTTTTTAATTTGAAGTTATTACGTTTAATACTTTTTGATGTCGTGAACTTTAAGTTCAAGGCAATGCATTGTTATATTATGCACGATCTAATCTAAATTGTATACAGCATGTTTAGCGATTTTCTGCGACAATATGATAAACAAGAACAACTAATTATTGAATGCTGTTTGAATTGCCCCATATATATTTTAGATTTTATTCCATATGTATGTTATTAACAATACTCTTTGGTGGCTGTTAGAAATGTTGTAACAATAATAATTGTCCATACAATACACAAACTACTGTTTTTACAATTTAACAGCTGACAGATGTATTTTGGCAGTTACAATTATTAAGATAATTAATTGTTGTATAGTTTGATGGTTTCAGAGAAAAACTACAACGCGTACAATTTGATAGCTCTCCAAAGTCTTGTAATAATTACGAAATTATAAAAAATAAATCATTTTCTAATTTTTATATTTTGACAGTTACAATCCGCGTAAAATCTGAAAATTCACTACATTATGTATTTATTGTTTAGAAATATTGTGACGGTATAATGGTTGTTAATTTTGAACAAAAAATACTGTATTTACCATTTAATTGCTATCAGAGTATTTTGACAGTTGCAACAATAAAAATGGGAAATAAATTAGCTGAGTCAATTTGGCAGCTGTCATTAATGCTTACAACACTTGAAATTCTAGGAAATACATATTTGTTTTTAAAATGTAAAAGTTGTCAGAAATATTTCGTGAGCTACAATTGTCAAAATAGGAACAAATAACCGATTTTGTAATTTGACTGCCGTCAGATATTTTGTGATGGTTACCTAATACGACAAAAAAATTGGAGAAAATAATTAATTTTACATTTTTACTGCCAAAATAAAAAAAAACTGGGTTTGGCAACCATCAGTAGTTTTTGACAGCTGCAACCACAAAAATGATAACTAAAGTAGTGGTTTTTGGTATCTATCAGAAATTTATTGGCGCTTACGTTGCTAAAAATGGTAGGAAATATTATATTTACACTACTACAGCTATACAATTATCAAACGTTAATAAATGCTTTATTTGGAATTTAATAGCTATCGGAAATATTTTTATACATAGTTGCAACAATCTTAACGTTTGAGAATCTAACTGATCCTACAGGTCAAGTTGTGAGAAATATTTTTAATAATAATTATAGTTATAATTTTAACTATTTCATACGCTGAAACATTATGAAAGCTTTCCACAAATAACTGTTTTTACAATTTGACAGCTATCAAACGTAGTGGTTGATTACGACTATAGAGCTGGGTATCACCGACATTTTCTATATCAGGTATCTACACCAATCTAAGTATCAATACCTACTTATCGATGTATTGATTCCCTGCACCGTATCGAGTTTGAGCATTAGAATTGGTATCAATACTTTCTAGTAGATTTCTTGGGATTGATACGCGAGTATCGGTTCCTTGGTATCGACACTAGTATTGGGGCGTTAGTAGCAATACTTTAACATTAATTTTTTGGCATCTGTACACTGGTATTACTTTTACCGGTGTGAAAAGAGCAGCCAAAGATAGCAGCCAATTTTTCCGAAGATACCCGAACGTACATAGGCGTACTGATATATATTATCTAAGACCATTTTAATAGAAAATTAAAAAACCATATTCTTTGTCAAGCTAACACATACAGACACGGCACACCTGCCACATGTTACCAGCTAGATGTTTGCTGCAAATATAATCGATTTGCAAAGGGTCCCAGGGGAACATTACCCAAGACCACTTTACTAAAAAATTAAAAAATTATATTCTTTTTCAAGCTAACACATACAGACGCGGCACCCTTGCCACACGTTACTGGGTCGATGTTTACTGCAAATATAATCGATTTGCAAAGGGTCCCAGGGGGACATTACCTAAGACCACTTTACTAAAAAATTAAAAAATTATATTCACTTTCAAGCTAACACATACAGACGCGGCACACCCGCCAGATGTTACTAGATAGATGTTTGCTGCAAATATAATCGATTTGCAAAGGGTTCCAGGGGGACATTACCTAAGACCACTATACTAAAAAATTAAAAATTTATATTCCTTTTCAAGCTACCACATACAGACGCGGCACACATGCCACAGGTTACCAGGTCGATGTTTGCTGCAAATATAATCGATTTGCAAAGGGTCCCAGGGGGACATTACCTAAGACCACTTTAATAAAAAATTAAAAAATTATATTCTTTTTCAAGCTAACACATACAGACGCGGCACACCTGCCAGATGTTACTAGATAGATGTTTGCTGCAAATATAACCGATTTGCAAAGGGTCCCAGGGGGACATTACCTAAGACCACTTTACTAAAAAATTAAAAAATTATATTCTTTTTCAAGCTAACACATACAGATGTGGCACACCTGCCAGATGTTACCAGGTAGATGTTTGCTGCAAATATAACCGATTTGCAAAGGGTCCCAGGGGGACATTACCTAAGTCCCTTTACTTTACTAAAATATAAAGAAATTGTGTTCTTTTTCAAGCTAACACATACACACGCGACCCTTTACTAAAAATATAAAGAAATTGTGTTCTTGTCATAATATATACATGAATCATGGCATACCTGCCACACGTTACCAGGTCGATGTTTGCTGCAAATATAATCGATTTGCAAAGGGTCCCAGGGGGACATTACCTAAGACCACTTTACTAAAAAATTTAAAAATTATATTCTTTTTCAAGCTAACACATACAGACGCGGCAGACCTGCCATAGGTTACCAGGTCGATGTTTGCTGCAAATATAACCGATTTGCAAAGGGTCCCAGGGGGACATTACCTAAGACCACTTTACTAAAAAATTTAAAAATTATATTCTTTTTCAAGCTAACACATACAGACGAGGCACACCTGCCAGATGTTACTAGATAGATGTTTGCTGCAAATATAACCGATTTGCAAAGGGTCCCAGGGGGACATTACCTAAGTCCACTTTACTAAAAAATTATATTCTTTTTCAAGCTAACACATACAGACGCGGCACACCTGCCAGATGTTACCAAATAGATGTTTGCTGCAAATATAATCGATTTGCAAAGGGTCCCAGGGGGACATTACCTGAGACCACTATACTAAAAAATTAAAAAATTATATTCCTTTTCAAGCTAACACATACAGACGCGTCACACATGCCACAGGTTACCAGGTCGATGTTTGCTGCAAATATAATCGATTTGCAAAGGGTCCCAGGGGACATTACCTACTAAAAAATTAAAAATTTATATTCCTTTTCAAGCTAACAAACAGACGCGTTGCCACAGGTTACCAAAATGTTTTATATAATCGATTTTTTACCTAAGACCACTTTACTAAAAAATTTAAAAATTATATTCTTTTTCAAGCTAACACATACAGACGCGGCAGACCTGCCATAGGTTACCAGGTCGATGTTTGCTGCACATATAACCGATTTGCAAAGGGTCCCAGGGGGACATTACCTAAGACCACTTTACTAAAAAATTTAAAAATTATATTCTTTTTCAAGCTAACACATACAGACGAGGCACACCTGCCAGATGTTACTAGATAGATGTTTGCTGCAAATATAACCGATTTGCAAAGGGTCCCAGGGGGACATTACCTAAGTCCACTTTACTAAAAAATTATATTCTTTTTCAAGCTAACACATACAGACGCGGCACACCTGCCAGATGTTACCAGATAGATGTTTGCTGCAAATATAATCGATTTGCAAAGGGTCCCAGGGGGACATTACCTGAGACCACTATACTAAAAAATTAAAAATTTATATTCCTTTTCAAGCTAACACATACAGACGCGTCACACATGCCACAGGTTACCAGGTCGATGTTTGCTGCAAATATAATCGATTTGCAAAGGGTCCCAGGGGGACATTACCTAAGACCACTTTAATAAAAAATTAAAAAATTATATTCTTTTTCAAGCTAACACATACAGACGCGGCACACCTGCCAGATGTTACTAGATAGATGTTTGCTGCAAATATAACCGATTTGCAAAGGGTCCCAGGGGGACATTACCTAAGACCACTTTACTAAACAATTAAAAAATTATATTCTTTTTCAAGCTAACACATACAGACGTGGCACACCTGCCACACGATACCAGGTCGAAGTTTGCTGCAAATATAACCGATTTGCAAAGGGTCCCAGGGGGACAATACCTAAGACCCCTTTACTAAAATATAAAGAAATTGTGTTCTTTTTCAAGCTAACACATACACACGCGGCATACCTGCCACACGTTACCAGGTCGATGTTTGCTGCAAATATAATCGATTTGCAAAGGGTCCCAGGGGGACATTACCTAAGACCACTTTACTAAAAAATTTAAAAATTATATTCTTTTTCAAGCTAACACATACAGACGCGGCACACCTGCCATAGGTTACCAGGTCGATGTTTGCTGCAAATATAATCGATTTGCAAAGGGTCCCAGGGGGACATTACCTGAGACCACTATACTAAAAAATTAAAAATTTATATTCCTTTTCAAGCTAACACATACAGACGCGGCACACATGCCACAGGTTACCAGGTCTATGTTTGCTGCAAATATAACCGATTTGCAAAGGGTCCCAGGGGGACATTACCTAAGACCACTTTAATAAAAAATTAAAAAATTATATTCTTTTTCAAGCTAACACATACAGACGCGGCACACCTGCCAGATGTTACTAGATAGATGTTTGCTGCAAATATAATCGATTTGCAAAGGGTCCCAGAGGGACACTACCCAAGACCACTTTACTAAAAAACTAAAAAAATATATTCTTTTTCAAGCTAACACATACAGACGCGGCACCCTTGCCACACGTTACCAGGTCGATGTTTGCTGCAAATATAATCGATTTGCAAAGGGTCCCAGGGGGACAATACCTAGGACCACTTTACTAAAATATAAAAAAATTGTGTTCTTTTTCAGGCTAACACATACAGACGCGGCACACCTTCCACATTTTTTAGTAATAATAGTAATAATTTAGTAATAATTTTTTAATTTTTTATTAAAGTGGTCTTAGGTAATGTCCCCCTGGGACCCTTTGCAAATCGGTTATATTTGCAGCAAACATCTATCTAGTAACATCTGGCAGGTGTGCCGCGTCTGTATGTGTTAGCTTGAAAAAGAATATAATTTTTAAATTTTTTAGTAAAGTGGTCTTAGGTAATGTCCCCCTGGGACCCTATGCAAATCGATTATATTTGCAGCAAACGTCTATCTGGTAACATGTGGCAGGTGTGCCGCGTCTGTACGTGTTAGCTTGAAAAAGAATATAATTTTTAAATTTTTTAGTAAAGTGGTCTTAGGTAATGTCCCCCTGGGACCCTTTGCAAATCGGTTATATTTGCAGCAAACATCTATCTAGTAACATCTGGCAGGTGTGCCGCGTCTGTATGTGTTAGCTTGAAAAAGAATATAATTTTTAAATTTTTTAGTAAAGTGGTCTTAGGTAATGTCCCCCTGGGACCCTATGCAAATCGATTATATTTGCAGCAAACGTCTATCTGGTAACATGTGGCAGGTGTGCCGCGTCTGTACGTGTTAGCTTGAAAAAGAATATAATTTTTAAATTTTTTAGTAAAGTGGTCTTAGGTAATGTCCCCCTGGGACCCTTTGCAAATCGGTTATATTTGCAGCAAACATCTATCTAGTAACATCTGGCAGGTGTGCCGCGTCTGTATGTGTTAGCTTGAAAAAGAATATAATTTTTAAATTTTTTAGTAAAGTGGTCTTAGGTAATGTCCCCCAGGGACCCTTTGCAAATCGATTATATTTGCAGCAAACATCTATCTGGTAACATCTTGCAGGTGTGCCGCGTCTGTATGTGTTAGCTTGAAAAAGAATATAATTTTTAAATTTTTTAGTAAAGTGGTCTTAGGTAATGTCCCCCTGGGACCCTTTGCAAATCGGTTATATTTGCAGCAAATATCTATCTGGTAACATCTTGCAGGTGTGCCGCGTCTGTATGTGTTAGCTTGAAAAAGAATATAATTTTTAAATTTTTTAGTAAAGTGGTCTTAGGTAATGTCCCCCTGGGACCCTTTGCAAATCGATTATATTTGCAGCAAACATCTATCTGGTAACATCTGGCAGGTGTGCCGCGTCTGTATGTGTTAGCTTGAAAAAGAATATAATTTTTTAATTTTTTAGTAAAGTGGTCTTAGGTAATGTCCCTCTGGGACCGTTTGCAATCGATTATATTTGCAGCAAACATCGACCTGGTAACGTGTGGCAAGGGTGCCGCGTCTGTATATGTTAGCTTGAAAAAGAATATAATTTTTTAATTTTTTAGTAAAGTGGTCTTAGGTAATGTTCCCCTGGGACCCTTTGCAAATCGATTATATTTGCAGCAAACATCTAGCTGGTAACATGTGGCAGGTGTGCCGTGTCTGTATGTGTTAGCTTGACAAAGAATATGGTTTTTTAATTTTCTATTAAAATGGTCTTAGATAATATATATCAGTACGCCTATGTACGTTCGGGTATCTTCGGAAAAATTGGCTGCTATCTTTGGCTGCTCTTTTCACACCGGTATTACTTTTTAGTATCGATTTTTAGGTATTGAAAAGAATTGATACCATCGAGGACTGGAAGATATGATATATCGATCTTTAGCCCGGATCTAATTACAACTCTCAAAATTGGACAAACCAACTGAATTTATAATTTTACAGCTTTTAAGATGTATTTTGATTGTTATAACGAAGTAGTAAGAAAAATAGAGCTTTCCCAATATACAAAAATATGAACATCTGCAAATGTTAAAATTGTAAAAAATGTGGCTGTTATCAGAAATATTTCGGTGGTTGCAACTGTCGAAATAGTAATGTAGAAATAATAATTGTTTTTAAAATACGGCAGCAGTCAGAATTTTTTTGATGAATTCGACAACAAAAAAGTGTTTTATAATATGCAAATTTTCAATAAAATTTAATGCCTTTAAGTTGTAAATATTAACATTATTATTGTACACTGGAACCTCGTTTATATCCACGCTCACTTATGTCCACCCTCACTTATATCCGCCCGGCATATACCACCAGATAGTGCATGTATTCACATGAGCCAATCAGCGCGTAGCACAGCCTTTCCTCTCCGCCAACGGGATAAGAGTGTGAACCGCTCTTGAGAGGATATAAGTGAATGTTTACGTTGCGAGACCGCGGATATAAACGAGGTTTCAGTGTATTTACAAAATTATGTTGTACAAAAGGTTAAACGAAACATTTCAATATTATTTTTTGTTACAGCAAAATGGTGGGGTTCTAGAGATCAACAACCAATAATTACTTTACACGGCTGGCAAGATAATGCTGGCAGTTTTGACAATTTAGCCCCACTCCTAGTCCAAAACGGCCTATCCTTATTGTGTATCGACTTACCAGGTCATGGGAAATCATCTCATTACCCTGGTGGTTCCTATTATTACGTTTTTTGGGACGGAGTTCACTTATTAAGAAGAATTATCAAACATTTTAAATACGAGGATGTTATCTTGTTAGGACATTCGTTAGGAGGAGCCATATCATTCTTGTACGCCGCTACATTTCCTACAGAAGTAAAAAAATATATAAGTATAGATATCCCGGGTCCAACTGTGAGAAATGATAAAACCCACACGATATTAGCAGGTAGTATCGATAAATTTTTAGAATATGACGGAATTAGTAAAGAAAAAATACCTTCATACACATTTGAGGAAGCGTTAGATTTAGTTAAACACGCATATAACAATTCAGCGAACGAAGAATCGTGTAAAATCCTTTTAAAACGCGGATTAGTTAAAAATAAAGATGGAGGTTATCATTTCTCGAGAGATTTAAGGCTGAAAGTATGCCTATTGGGTTTCTTTACCTTAGAACAAATACTTGATTTCGCCAAACGTGTTACCTGCGAGGTTATGAATATAAGAGCCGATCCCGGGATGAATTATAGCAAGGAGAATTACGATGCTATCATGGGCGAGATCGGAAAGAATGCTAAGAAATTAGAGAGGCATGTAGTGCCCGGTCCGCATCATTTACATATGGATAATGCTGGAAGCCTGTCAGGCATCATCTGTGATTTTATACGAGTGTAACTTTAGGATTATATTTATTTATTTATTAGCACATAATTTTTAGATTAGTAAGAATGAATACAATAAAAACGGCAAGGTTAAATTTAAAATAGAAGAATTGTATTGTAAAATGCATTCAAATTAGAAAAAAATCATCTTCGAAATTAAGGAGAATGCTCCTTATTTTAATGGATACTGCGATCAAAGATGCTTAATTTTCGGTGGTAACTGTACATTTTATAAAAAGGTGACTATTATTGTGTGATATGTAATTTAAGTAAACACTAAGTGCAAGTTGTTAATCGTTTTTTTTTTTTGTATGAGCACATGTTAATAAACACTTAATGACACTTACTTTTAATTTTAATTCTCAAGGTCAGTAATACCTCGCTTTTTCTAATAGCAGAAACAGGCGAAATAAAATGATAAACACTAAACAGAGGAGAAATTAGTATATTTAGAATAGATCGTTTTCTATTTTTGTATACATTTTTTTTTAAAACAAAAGATGCCGCAACAAATTTTGTTTTAAAATTCACAAAAAAAATTAGATCAAAAATAAAGCTCCAATCCAGACATAATTTAAATTTATATAATCTTTATAGTTTAAACAAACACCGGTAGATGACAGCGCCAGGTGGTAACCTGTAATGCTGGATTTTCCTTATACTTCCGACAGATGTCGTCCCATTGCATTTCGGACGGCGAATAAATTGCTTTCGATCTTAATGTACTTTTTACGATTTCCAATTCCTAAGTGAAGATTCATATAATAGGCAGATATTATTAAATTATTGTACTTAATATTTTAAGCTAGAAATACCTTCAAAATTTCCTTATTACGACTGATGGCTTTCTGTAAGCATTCAACGCGATTCTGGCGTTTGATTATATTGCATTGTGTTTGTTCACGTTGTTTATTTTCAATACTGAAGAATTTTTTAAAATATAAATTAGTAAATTATACGATTTCTTACCTCGTCTCTAATAATTCATCGATATTTGATTCTTGCGTGTTATATTTAGCGAGAATTGCTTTAATTTCGCTGTCTGGTTCTTCTTGTTCCATTGTTGATATTTGAACTAGCGCATGTTACTATAACAACCCTATTGTATTTTTGGCAGATTCTAAGTGTGGGATTTCCTATAAAAAACTATGCATTTTATTGCATATTTTTATATGAGTTGAATTTAATTTTTAAAATAATAGTGTTATATAATTTTAATGTTTGAATTACTTTTAACGGTAATTATACTAACTAAATTAAATATTTCTGTGTAGCATCGGTGGTTCAGTGGTAGAATGCTCGCCTGCCACGCGGGCGGCCCGGGTTCGATTCCCGGCCGATGCAATTGTTTTATTTTATGGAAAGTACAAACATATCTTTTTAATGGAAAAAATGAATTATTATTTGTTTAAATCACCTCTTTATTCCGCCTTCTTCTTATTACTTTGAAATTACAGACCTTTTTTATTCTACTATCAAAAAAAGCAACGCTTGCACAAAACAAGCACACGGTTAACACTGAAGAAGAATACGGGTGAAATGTTATTGGTTATTGTGTATGGTGTGGCAGGCAGACGTGTGTTGTTCAATTTTAGGGTGCCGGAAGTTGAGAGTCATTTCCGGCGCAGTGTCAATGCACCAGTCTGGTTCGCGGGTTGCGTAGGTAGTCGACCGACGTGTTGTCTGTACACACATACATATTCAATTCCAATTTACATCTCTAAAGCCACATCATATGCATATGTTTAAAATGCAAGAAGTAGGATTTAATATTTTTGTGATAAATGTTGTATTTAAAAATCCAACGTAAAGTTAGAAATCCCGTTTATTGTTACGTTGGTCCCTAAACCTAAGATTTGTGTTACATGAATTTAACAACATTGCCAACAAATAATCACAGAATGCTAGTTCTAGACTATGTGTTGAATTTCTTATAAAATTTTTTGTGCATAAATGCCAATTTTTCGATCATGAATAATGAAACAAGAAAAACTTGAGCTTTAACGAGTTCTATATCCAGTTTCTCTGATATTGCAAAAACGTCGCCGTGTCGTAAAACTATATCAATACTAAAAATCTACACCTGCATTCAACATGCAATATTTTCATTATAAACCATAACCATAACTTCTGACATATCCTGTATAATTTTAAAGTTAATTGAAAAAGTATAATTTCAAGATGTAATTTGATTTTAAATTTAGTTTTGTTTCAAAAAGAATAGGTTTTCAGGATACAGAATCAATTTTATTTGTCAATTAAGTTTAATATTTTTAAACCATTACAAATGCCGAGTAGTAGGTAATTTTATCAAAATAATAAACAAAAAAATAATTTTGTGTTGCTGAATTATTTTCGATTAACAGTTAATCAGTACATACAAAGTAAATTTTTAGTGTACCAATGGTCGATAACTCCAATTGTAATTTTATGCTCCTTACTTTAAATATATATATATATATATATATCTATATTTCATTTCATATTTTCATATTTGGATTGATTATAATATAGGGTTGTACTAAGTTATACAGGACAGTTAAAGAGTTAAGATCTTTGATTAATATTACTGCAACTAACATTAGCATAGAAAAGTTTCTTATCCGTCGAAAGCATGGAGGCAGAGAATTCCGAAATCTACTACAAAATTACAGAAAACACATTATCAATATTATTATTATACCTCTGACCTATGTAGAATGTCCAATACTAAATCAGAAATTATCTTGTGATTGCCTGCCAAATACTAGCTCCTGCGGAATAATATACAATAAACCGATATGATATGGTAGCAAAGAAGAAATCAAGAAACCGTCCGATTACCACCGACAAATAAGTCCTCTACAATACTTCCGACATAGTGCTCATAAGTAAAATGGAACGATAGACTTTTATCATTGACGTAACGATCCCAAATGCAGCAAACTTATCTAAGAAATAACCACTGGCAGCAAGAAAAGGTAGACATAAGATTGGTGATAATGGCAGCTATTAGCGAAATTCCAAAAACATTACACAGTGCCATAGAAAAGCCCAACATCACCAAAACCATCTTTGAAAGCATATAAAAAGTAATAATTATTTTGTGCGCAGCAAACACTTGAACAATTGTTTTAATTGTATTTTTAATTTTTGAAGTTTTTTTTTATGGAGTAAATTTGAAGTAAGCACAAATTTACTCACTTTTTACTATAATACTGCGTTTTTACCTAAAATGTTAAACCTAACTATAGGGAATGCTATAGCAAAGTCAAATCACTAGTATACAGGATGTTCCATTTGAATGAACAAAGATTTATATATTTTGCTTCGTCAAATTTGACCACATTTTCTGGGCACCCCTTATACTGTAGGTCAGTTTCTGACATGGTGTTTTGAAGAACCATTATTGGTCTAAAAATAGCTTTTCTGTTTATTAGCGTAACCGCAAAATTTGCGATATTGTAATTGACAAAAATTAACTAGAAAGAACATAGTAAGCCAAATATCTCAAAGACCGTCAGTTTTTTCATACGAGTGCCATTCATAAAGTCTCTTTTATTTTTCATGTAGATTCAAAATAAATTATAAAAGATATAGGTTTGTACTTAAAAAAACAAAGTTGCTGTCTGTGCAGAGGAAATGGAACACCCTATATAATCGGTATTGTTTTAGGTTTGTAGGTCTTGACAAAACTAGACGCGTGGAATAAAATAAGTTTCAATTATCTCTCTTTATCAACCAAGATATTGGACTTCCGCGTATACTAGGTAGGCACCTGTATATTATGTTATATATATATATATTATGAATTTAAACTATATATAATACATTAATAATAATGTTAATTTTAGACAAAACTATCAATTATAAATGTGTAAACAAATTCAAATATTTTTTTAAATTGATATCTGAAATATAAGCAAATTATTATGCCATTATTCATAGTAGAACACTAAACACACTCTCAACACAAAATAATAAAACAACCGAATACAAGCGATATCAAGGCGATAATGACAGCATTGCTGTTGAAACGCGTCGGTGTTTTAGTTAAAACTTGTTTGGTGTTCAGTGGGTTAAAGTGTTTAGTGTTCTACTTCTGCACCAAGAGATCTAGTGAAGAACTAACCGAATACAACACAATTAAAAAATAGCTATAAATAATAATTTCGATATTCAATTTGTTGATAAAACATTGAAACAAATTCAACAAAGACTACAAATACAATCATTTAGTAGTATAGAAACTCCTCATATAAAAACTACAGAAAGTTACCTACCTATACATAAAGGTTCCCTCAACTGCGAAGTTAACAAAATCCAACGACAATTTAACATTACACCAATTACCTCATACCCTAACAACATAATAACACATTACAAAACAGCGAAGATATCATTCTAGAATAATAAACTAGATAACAGCGGAGTATACCAACTTACCTGCCTAGAATGCAATGTCAAATACATATATAGGAGAAACAGGAAGATTCGTGAATATCAGATTAAAAGAACATGTAAAAGATAAAATAATATCTAACGTAGGTAGACATCTATTTGAATATGGACATCATTTAGATTACAATATAAAATTAATTCATCAAAGAGAAAAATATTACATCCCACAATATGAGAAGCACAAATGAAATATACAAATTAAAACAATATCAAAAATGATCACAATAAATGCCGAACGAACAGGTCAATATAAAATATATCCATTTATAAATATCTAATAGCATTAGTATAGTTGATACGTCTGTCTAAAATAGGTACAGGAATCTTAAAAAAAAATTAAATTTATTATAGAAAATAATTAAAAATTTACGACTATAATATAGTACTAAAGTATTAGGAAAAAATATGTAATAATGTATTGTACATAATTTTAATTCATATTGTAACACAATATACAGGGTAAGTCACCACTATTCCCTCGGTCTCTTATGCCTAAACGCTAAAAAGGTATCAGTTTAAAATTTCAGTTAGATATACAGGGCGATCAGGAACACCTTTTCAAATTACTTTCAATTATGCAAGAGTGCTCAAAAATGTACTACATATCAAAGTTGGGTTATTTTTAATGGAACATCCTGTATTATATGCCATTTTCAGATTCTACGTGTTAAGTTACGACAACTTTGTTAAACGGGCAGAGTATTTTGATATTGACAACATGCCATTAAAAAAAACAATTTATATATTTTTTCAAACATCAATAACTCGGAACATCCTATATTTATCTATCCTACGTGAAAGCTTATTAAATCCACTACCAAAAACTAAAAATTTCTACGACTAAATTCTACGATTAAAAAGTTACTAACGACATTCTCTAAAAACCTGATAAAACTGCTTTTTTCATCAAGATAGCAGGCTATTCTGCTTTAAAATTAACATATGTTCATCTAGTTGCGACTGTCATCAACACACGACAAATAGTATACTTTAAACAATACTTTAAACAATTATTAGGTCTAGTATCTGAAGAATAAAACAAACAAACAATACTCCACTTACCATTCCTGACGATATGAAACTAAAATAATAAATAATGTTATTTCAAGGACTGTCGATTCGTAAGATACAATAAAAATCGGCCCACTTTTTATCACTTACGGTGAACATGTATAATATTGTGCATCTCTTATGGCACTATTTAAAACTTAGATTGTTGTACTTCGTCTGGTAAACACATAATTTCTTATATGTAGAGTTCAATATTTTATTTAATTCTGCAATGTGTAAACGACCGATGTAGACGTACGGCGGTGTTGTGGTAGATATTTGACTAGTTTTCTGTGTTTATAAAGATAAAAATGCCTGAAACTTCTCGAAGTACTCGTTCTACCTCCGAAGATGATAATTTAATAAAGAAAGTTGTTGAAAAAGTGTTAAGTTCGCAGGTATTTATAGATAGTCTAGTTGACAAATTAAAACTCGAATTCCAGGAAGAAATCAATATTCAGAGAAGTAAAATAAAACATCTCGAAGAAAAACTTGGTGAGTGTATAATAAAAACAGAACGCACACAAGAAATACGGACGTATAAGGATGAAATACATCTTCAGAAAAAAATTGGGGAATCTGATAAGGAAGTAAAAAATGCACAAAATGCGTTAGAGCAGTACACTAGACGAAATAGTTTACGTATTTTCGGAATTCCCGAAAATAAAAACGAAAACACTTCGAATGTCATAAGTATGTTCTGTAAAGAAAAATTAAAGCTGGATGTTCCTACTACTGCAATCGACTACTGTCATCGCTTATTTGCCAAAGAAGGTCAGCAGAAACCCATTATTGTTAAATTTATTAGTCGATACACAAAAAAGTTGGTGTATAGTAAGAAAAAGATGTTGAAGGGTTCTAAAGTAGTAATAAAGGAGGATTTAACGAGGGTAAATCAAAATCTACTCAAGGAACCTTCAAAAAGGTTTGGAGACAGAAAAGCATGGTCCTATGAAGGGAAGATATACGTGAAATCAGGTGATAGAATCAAGATTATTAAATCAATTAGTGACTTAGAAGTTAATTAATTTTCTTTATATTTTGTAATTATGAACTACTACAATAGCACAATTACATAAATTTACCGCTCCTATTGTTTACCGGTTTGCTTTTGTTTAGATAGTAGTTTTTTTTATTATTATTGTTTGTTTGCTCTGCTTCTAATTATTAAAATTTGTATGTATTATCCCTGTCTTGGTGGCTGCGTGATTATGTGCGGGGCGGTGCTGTTTTGTTGAACTGCACTTGAGTTCTTTTTTCTTTTTTTTCTCTCTACATGTATTAGTTACTGGCTGCGTGTCATAATGAAATTTGCACATACAAATCTTAGATCGCTCTGTTCAAAGTTGAGTCTAGTTAGAGACTTTGTATCTTTAAGAGATTATGACGTGCTGGCGATTGGGGAGACCTGGCTTGCTAGCAGTGATTCGGATGCTAATTTAAATATACTTAATTATAAATTAATTAGAGTTGATAGACTTACTCGGGCAGGAGGCGTTTGCATGTATATACGGTCTAGTCTTAAATTTTCTACTGTCGAAACATCTAGTAGCATTGAGCAATTGTGGGCGTTAATTAAAGCTGGTGGATGGACTCTTGCTGTTGGTGTCGTGTATAGACCCTCAAATAGGAACTATAAATTCTTTTGTGATGAATTGGAGCAATCGTGTGCTTTAGTCAATACTATGAGTGACGCAGTCATATGTATGGGCGATATTAATATAGATCTGCTGTCAGCCACTAATCCAGATACTCATTACTTCAATACTATGATTGCTTCCTTGGGAATCATACTAATCATTGATCAACCCACTAGAGTAGGGACTGCAAAGTCATCACTTATTGATGTAGTTCTTATATCTGACACTAAATTGGTAACTGGCTCTGGAGTGGATGATTACAAGTTTGCCGATCACGAAACAATTTTTTGTAATTTAAATCTTGCAATTAAGCCTACAGAACCTGTATATAAGTACTGCAGAGACTTTAGAAATTTTGAGCGAGTTGTTTCTTGATCATCTGAATATGACACCTTGGCAACAGTTATTTCATATAAACAATATAGATGAAAAAGTACAATTTCTGGAACGCAACATTATGGCAATTGTTGACATACATGCACCATTAAAATATGTAAAAATAACAAAAAAGGATCCTCCTTGGCTAACAGATAATCTAAAGTTTTTAATGAAATTAAGAGATAATGCGTATTCTAAATACAAAACCTCAAAATTAACTACTCACTGGAATTACTATAAAAGTCTAAGAAATTTTGCTAATACTGCTATTAAAAATGAAAAACGCGCGTTTTATGAATATGCTTCTAGGTGATGCTGGTATGGTTTGGAAAAAAATGCAATATCTAAGTATTAAATCGACAAAAAATTATGAGCTATCTGAACATTACGGTATGCGGATCAAATTAACAACTGAGTTACTACATTTCTATAACACAGAAAAACTGCGCTGTGACTTGGACGAGTTCGAATTTCGAACAGTCGAAGTATCAACGGTAACTAGGTTTATACAGGAAATAAAATCAAATGCTATGGGACATGATAATTTAACTATTGAAATCTTAAAGCTCTGCTGTCCAATTATACTGCCATATCTAACCCATATTATCAATTCATGTATCATTTCGAAACTATTTCCAGCCTCATGGAAGAAAGCAGTGATTATTCCGATAGCTAAGACAGCGCAGATAAATGATTACAAAGATCTACGTCCAATAAGTATTTTGCCGATATGCTCCAAGCTGCTAGAAAAGGTAATAAATGATCAGTTAAAATGTTTTTTAGACGCGAACGATATTCTGCATGCAAATCAGTCTGATTTTCGAAAAGGATATAGTTGCTCAACCGCGCTTTTGAAAATAACAGATGATATTATAACAGCTAGAGGTCGGGATATGGTCACCCTTTTAACACTAGTAGACTTCAGTAAAGCGTTCGATACTGTTTTCCACAAAACTCTTTTGGCAGTGCTCAATTATATAGGGCTCTCTAAGTCATCTGTCTCACTTATTGAAAGCTATTTAACAGGGCGCATGCAATGTGTACGCATCAAAAACAATACCTCTGCTTGGAGGAGTGTTGTAAGGGGCGTTCCTCAGGGATCTATATTGGGGCCAATCTTATTTACATTGTACACGTTACGCATGCATTTGTGTGTAAATAAATGTAGTATGCATATGTACGCAGATGATACTCAAATATATCATTCTTTTGATCTTAATAATTTTAAGCAGGTTATCGCAGACTTCAAGAGCGATTTTGGTAATATAGTAAATTTTGCATCTCAGCATTCGCTATTAATAAACCCACAGAAATCTGTCAGTTTAATATTTGGCAACAAAAACCAAATTGAAAAACTAAAGGGGGAAGTAATATTAACATTAAACAATGACGTTATTCCAATCAAAGATGAAGCAAAAAAATTGGGTATGATTCTAGATAATACTTTTAGATATAACATGCAAATAAAAAGTTACATACAAAGAGCATATGCTAACATAAAACTTCTGTATCCTCATCGTCACTATTTATCCACTAAAATCAAAGCGCTATTGTGTGAAGCACTTGTGCTCTCACAATTTTCTTATTGTGCCCCAGTGTATGCTCCAGCTATAACGCGGGATGCAGGTGAGCGTATCCAACGAGTACAAAGGTCTTGTTTGAGACTAATATTTGGAATTCGCAAATTTGATAGAGTTTCCTACAAATTATCAGAATTGAAATGGTTGAATATGCATAATCGTAGACGCTTGCAGACTGCCAGATTATATCACAGAATAATTAATAACAAACAACCTAAGTACATATTTATATCACCTTATTACTTTCCGCACTGATGTGCATCATTTAAATTTGAGGTTTTCTGGAGATACTATTACGCCGCCCATTCATAGAACTGCATTGTATGAGCGTGGGTTTTCTTATGATGTTGCCAGAACGTTTAACTCAATACCATAAGCATTAGAGGTAGTTTTCTTGGGGATTTTGCAGACCAGTATCGTGCGTATATCTTGCAGCAGCAGAATATGTAATTGTTATTATTATTATTTTTAATGATGTTACACTCATTTCATTTTTGTATACAATCTGATGTTTTGCCTTTATTTTGTATCCAGGACAGGAAACATAGCTTATAGATAACTAATAAAGTGCTGTTTTATATTGGAATACTACACATTGCAGTAATTAATTAAGAATAGGCATTTGTTTCTTTTTCTTTTGTTCTTTATGTGAATTTCAGGGTGATGGTGGAAGATCAGGTGTTGCTAGCTAACCTTGAACCAACTCCCTGTGATTTTCAGTTCCGATTGTAATTATTAATAATATTGTTCTAACGATTTCTATTTTCTTTGTTCTTACTTTTACTATTATTATTTATTATTTGTGTATTTTTGAACTGAAATAAATACTTTATTATTATTATTATTAATTGTAAGCGGTGTAATGATAACAACTAAGCAACAAAAGCGTAGGTAACATAAAAACAATTGAACTTTGAGATGGGAAATCTTCATATATTAAAATAATAAAAATTACATGATATGCTGTTGTAATAATAATATGAGTTCCTGTGTAATTGTTATTAAAAAGTTTAGTAGAATAAACTAAATAATATCTTGAAACATATATAACATATAAAGGGCGGGCCACTTAAAATGATGCACTAGAATTACGGCCAAGCTAAATAAAAATTTTTAAATCCTACCAGATAGACCTATAGAGGTTTATCTGGGGCACATTTTTAAAATGTAAATTTTATAACATTCATGATGACGTCATGCCGAAATTAATTTGCATTTTATTAAATAGCACATTTATGTTTTCTGTCACTATATTGTAAGAAGATGGTATTTATAACACATCACAATCACTTAATAAATATTTTATCCAGCTATGTTTGCAATTACAAAGAATGAAAATTGATTATTTAAATTTCGCGGTATCGCAGTTTCAAGCTTAGTTACCGATATTTTACGTAACGCATGTTAACGTGTATGACATTTGTCAGATTTGTCCTAAATCACTTTTCTGCCATTTGCTTATCTTAAAGTGTAACTTGCTAAATTTAAAATATGAAGTGTAAACTATTGTATGAAATCTACAAAAGCTACAAAATGAATAATTAATTTTGAACTTTTGTCAGTTGCCAAGTAACATTTAATAACATATATCTTAGAGCCCAATTTAAATTTTGCGTTTTACGTAAATAGGCATCAGATAAATAACAATATTTACGCGCTTCAAAATTTGAAATATTGGCGGTAATTTCAAGAAGTTGTTGATTTCATTTCTTATTAAAATCGGTCATTTTTTATACAGTTATACGTACAAGAAATAGCTATTTAAGAAATTTCCAATAAAAATACCACATTTCATTTAAATAAATGCAAATTGATTTCGGTATGAGGTTATGATGAATGGTATAAAATCCACATCTTTATTAAAATGTGCTTCCCTTAGAACTCTATAACTTTACCTGGTCAGATTTTTAATTTCTTATTTAGTTTGGCCATAATTTCAATGCATCATTTTAAGTGGTCCATCCTGTATATATATACTTTTAATATAGAAAATTTAAAAGAAGGCGATCTAAAAATAAGATAAAAATTTTAAAATTAGTTCACAGTAGTGAAATTAACGGGCTATCAAAAATTTTCTAGTCCATATAAATTAATATATCATATTTTCTGCTAGCATCATCCTATTTTAGCGGAATATTTACAAAGCATATTTTTTTTCTATGGAACACCGTCTAGGTATTTAGATATTTTTAACAAAAACAATATTTTGAACAAAAAATTATATTAATAAATATATAATCATATTCTGTGCTTAGTATTCGTTAAATGTAGGTAGTCAGTTTTATTAAAAAACTTTTTATTTTATAATTTTATCAATTTAATTTTTCAAGGATATACACAGTTCTATTTTAATGATTTTAATTGTGACTGATAACTTTTAAACTAAACTACAATGCACCGTGGATATCCTTTCGATTTTAGAAATTTGACAATTTGAGGAAAGATTTAAGATGAACTTTTGTTTTGTTGTTTTTTCTCTGTTCTCCACTTATGTGTTCGAATTGTAAGTATTAAATTCTTTAATTTAAACAACACTAACTTTTTATAAAAATTATTGTAGTTAAGCCCTGAAGAAGCATACAATGTACCTATGCGAAATATTGGCAATAAAAATAAAGAACCGCAATTAATTGACATTTCATTGCTGTTACACAAGAAAAAACTTCAAGTAATTATATTATATACTATATTATGATATATAATATTTAGTAATTCAAAAATAAACAAATATTTAAGACATTCTTAATTCATGTAAAACTGTATAATCCTATAAAAAAAAGGTATGTTGGCGTAAGTATCCCTGTAAATGTATTAGCGTTTTCTCTAACTCTCAGTAATAATAATAATAATATTTTATTTTTACCAGACGTTCAGTAATAATAATAATAATATTTTATTTTACCAGTGGTTTTGAACTCTCCCGATCAGTTTGAGGATAATTTTGGCAATAAATGTTATTTATTGTCTGTCTAACTTTGGTCTGCAGCTCCAACATATTTCGATACCATTGCTGATAAATAGTGTCTTTCACAAAACCTCATAGATAAAAATCTAAAGGGGTCAAGTCAGCGGAGCGTGCAGACTAACGATTTGGTGCGTTAGTTCCTACTCATCTATTATAAAATGACTAGATTATTACGTAGGGTGATGCATTTTTGTGCAAGGAAACACAGCTTTATTCAACATTTCGCATATAACATTTTTTCATTGGATATCAAAATTACCCTCATTGTAACACAGGGAGTTTTTTTTTTTTCATTATATGTATACAAACATTACAATTTCTTATGAAAATAGTTTTTTTCAAAATTTACATTTATTTATTTATTTTTTTTTAATGTGTGGTTGCTTAACAGTGACGTAAGCTGTATTACTTGTTTTTGCAACTCTTGCGGTGTAGTTTAGTGTGTGTAAGTTGTGTTTAAATGGCTTTGTGACAGCATCATATCGCCTTTTATGATGCCGCGCTGTTAATCACTTTGCTCCCAACAGCGAATTCGATCGGGATTAAATCTCTGAAAAAATGTCAGTCCCTCCAGAGAATTTTTTTCACAACAATAGTTTAACCACTGCGGCCATCGACCCGTTATTTATCTCATTAATATTAAAAATGAATATAGGGACTTTGATACCAGATAAAAATGCTTACATTTCTGTACAAGAAAATGTTATCATATACAGCCCATTCCATATTTCAATGACCGAAAATGCATCACTCTGCATAATAACCCTGTTGAGATAAATTTAGTGACACAAAATCAACACGCTACTAATAAAAAATTCCTTTTACGTAATTGTTGGTATTTGTTAACAAACTGAACGTTATGAAACACTTTGAAAAAGAATATCTCGAAATCTATCAGTTCAACACAACTTGGATTGTTCCTTGCTTGCGGAACAGTCTGTATAATTATATATAATTTTAGTTTGCGCTTCTGTAGGCTGTCTATATTATGCAGTAATTACATTCTGAATAGATTCCAATTTGGGATCATAATAGAAAATCCACGCATAGATCTCGGATTTGCTTTTTCTGAACGAAATTGTGGCGTAAATTGAGGGCTACCTGCAATTCTATTTTAATTTATATTGGAAACACATAAACACATTTACTGTTATTATTAGTGTCAGCAAAGAGGGTCAAGTTTCAGTGCAGTGCGGAGAAGAACGTGGAGGGGCCGAGCAGCCGTATCAAGGTGAGCGTTCAGTAACATTTACGTACTCGCATCATTTATGTTCCTGATTTTCATGAGTGAGTTTAGGCGATACGAACGCATGAATGATTACACATAAAACAATGACAAAAAAAATAAAAAACCGTCCTGAAACACTTACTGTTTTAAGAAGCTTCCATGAAATCACAAACTGGGTGGTACCTATTAAATATTTGCAAATTTAAAGTAATCCATGTGACAACTTAATGGATTTCCTGACGCACCTTCACAAATTTGTGAATAACACATGTCAATAACACATAACCACAATTCTTTATCTTACAAAGCTGCTTAAATTCTTTTTTCAACATAGTCATGAGCAGATGGCAACACGTTTCTTATCGATGTTTGACTTGGCAATGTATAATCCGAATACTTGTTCCAGAAGGAAACAAGTGCTTCTTGGTCTAGTAAAGTGAACGGTAGATTACATAGAATAAAACAAACACATATATTAAATGTTAATTGTTCGCTGTATAGTTTATTACGGATTGCAAAACAGAGTTTGATACTTTTTAGGAGGCGTTCACTATTCCATCTCCTGGTACACGTCAAAAAGTTGTCACATCTTACACCTTCATATTCTAAATCCGGCATGCTCGCTATTACCTTTTCTAGTTTCCTCGAAATACGCTGTTTCCGAAACGTACCCAAATGCGACATTTTCTAAGTATGTGTGTACTGATAAGCACTCACAACGACCAGTGGAATAATACTGAACAAGTGTGCTTTGATACGGATGTTCGAGCTTCTGTGCCACCCCTCTACGTTGCTCACCACACTGCATTGGAAATTGCCCGTCTTTGCCGAGTCTCATTATTATTCATAATCTTATATAAGAAGGAGTTCGTTGTTTTTAATATTTTTAGTGATAGAAGTGGTTGAATGTTTTAATATATTTTAATACGTATATTAAATATAATTAAATTTAAATAAAAACACGTGTTTTAGAGTAAATTAAATTACAGTACCTTCGTTGTTGTATTGATTTAAAACTGGAAATGTTTTATGAAATAAAACTAAATGATGGCCACTTCCGACATAATCTTGAATTTAGTCTTTTCACTAAAATGTTTCTATAATTTTAGTTTAAAGTTTATTAAATTGTGGTTGGAGGATTTGTGTATCGTCTAAATGCATGTTAGTTATTTCTTAAAAATTGAATCTGTGGTATAAATGTTTTGAGCTTGACTTCCTCTCACATCTTTTTGCAAATACTTTATTGAAAAGTAATAACTTATATTTCTGTATCAAACTAAAAAGGAGGAGATTTTCATTGTGCATGTGTTTTCAAGTGAAGTGTATGTTCCCATCATAAAATCTTTATCTCATAGATTACATTAGCACAACAATTCACAAAGAATTTCGTGGACATTTCGCATTTTTATGGGCCCTGTTGTGGTGGTACGTTTACATTTCTACAATCACAGCATGTTGCCAAGGTAAACGGACAGTAAACCATTGAAATGCAAGGAACTATAATACAACACGAAGTGTTCCTCTAATGAGTTATGTCAACAAAAAGTTTTTGTGTCCGTAACAGTGCCACCATGCTTTTATTTACATAAAAATTATCAATAAACACGTCCCTTTGTTCCGGCAGACTTAAATTATCTTTTATAGGTACCTTGAAGGCGGCACCACGATGGAAATATTTTCCATTATACTAACATATACAACACTATACACAATCACTTTGTTCTTTTACGAACGTATTCGAGCGTATATCGTTCGTTTTAAGTACGTCTTGAATTGTGAACAATGATCTGTAAATAACGCAGCTAGTAGTAGCCTTCTAATAATGCGTTTACTGACTTCAACTTCAATATAAGTTTAAATATACAAACCGTAAACTAAAGTATGTATGTATGTGACTGCGTATTGTACTTATTGTTAGATTTGTTTTTGGTCGCTTTTGATACTCTTTTTAGAGTATGTGATGTATTGTTGAAATGAGGCGAAATGTTGGAAATTTAGTCATACTCCTACTTTTCTGCTACTATTCTGGATGATTTCAACAACATTGTAGGAATATTTTAGTGCGAATTTAATTGAGAATAAGCTGAGAGGAATTTCTCTTGATTAAGTGATCTAAATTCTAATATAAAACGAAATGAAAGAACAGTTAATAACTTGCAAAGTTTAAAACCGTTTCTTCTACAATATATATATGTATATAAATCGCTGGAGACAGCTGAACGACGCCAATTTAAAATAATTAAGTGCTTTTCTTTTTATGACTGCATCTTTGACGATTTCCTAATTAACAACCGCTAAAAGATTTAATGTGACAAGCTGGAATAAACTGAAATGGCAGTAGCAAGAGGCGAACGATATTCTTTCAGTTAGATCGTTCAGAAATGTAGGTCTCATTGTTGGATGACTGTTACGGTCCAATTAACAAGACATATTAATTTAATAAAATACGGAATATATAGCAAATATAGGTAAAATAGAAGAATGCTTGTTTTAAATGTCTTTGAGTCCTTAACAATGACTTTTTACTTAAATTAAACTTATTTCTTAAACAAAGATTTAATACTATTCTTTTCTTATTAGTTTATAACAAAGGCCTTGCTGCTGGAGAAATTTACTAGTGTAAGGGTTTTTTTAATTAAGTGACCTGAGTTTATTTGGAGAAAATACTTCTTTAGGTAATAGTGTAAGGGTGAATTTCACAAATAAACACTTTTGCAAAAGTGAGTTTATTTTAATACATATATTGTAATAAAGAAATAAATAAACAGGTAAAATAAAACAAATAAATTCCACAAATTTTCTTTAACCTTACATAGCGATTTCGCTGTTTTTGAAAGCTTTTTTTCGGGCTTTCGCCGTCGTACTATTACGGTTCTAGTGTACCTGGTTTCTTCATCAAATCTTGGTGGAAACGCTCATATTGCTGCATATAAAATAGATTTACAAATAATGTTCTTTCCTGCGTAATTAAACACTCTATTTGAAACATGTCTTTATCTTGACATTTACTGTTGTGGAAATTTAAAGAGCCAAAAGGATATATTTATTCAGGCGATTCCTGAACTAGGGAGAAAGTGAATAATCATGCTCCTTTGCATTTCAATAGTTTATCACATTGCAAATTTGAAGAAATGTGACAATAAATTTCAAAATTTATACACGTAACTGCGTAAAGTGTTGGACTTAGGATACAACTCAAAACTACGTCCAGGAATATTTAATTTCTGCGTTTTACTTTCATATGCGTCTTATTTGCGCCTTTTTCGTCTAATTCTCCATCCATTTTGACCCCTTATGTAGTGACGATTCAAACCACGGTTCGTGTGCACATGAATCCTGACGAGCACACACTCAATTGTATGCGTATCGCGATCATGATTTTTATTTTAATACATATATTGTAATAAAGAAATAAAAATAATTGGCCATTTTGTATGTAATTAAATTGGACTGCGATCCACAGTCTAACAAAACTCTGCACTTTCTTTTGCGTCCATTTTTGTCCCTAATCTCTATTATTGCTGTAGATAGAAGGACAATTGAGATTACAAGTGACTTGCTGTTGTGGGCGGCTATACCATTTAAACAAACCGCGCAAAGTCAAATTTAGCACAAAAATCATCTCTTTAATACGGGTTGAAAGCGCGCTTCTTTTCATCGCTACGATTAGTTTCGTTTTAGCTTCGAAGCTTAGCATTTTTAGATTTTTATGTCCTATCGGTGGCTCTTGTTTCTATTAATTCGTTATCATGATTTTGCGAATATTTATATTATATTACATTAAGCGTGAGATTTAGACATATTAATTTAATAAAATACGGAATATATAGCAAATATAGGTAAAATAAAAGAATGCTTGTTTTAAATGTCTTTGAGTCCTTAACAATGACTTTTTACTTAAATTAAACTTATTTCTTAAACAAAGATTTAATACTATTCTTTTCTTATTAGTTTATAAAAAAGGCGCTATTTATTTAAAATGTAATAAGTGATGTGATGAGCTTGGCGCTTTATAGAAAAAGAAAATACTTCTTTAGGTAATACAGCAATGTTGAATGAAAACACAAGACTGCATTTTTCAGCTTTTGCAAAATTGTCTCGAGTTCAAAGGCAGAATTTTATGTTTTGTGATGTGCTGAACTCAAATGTCTTTTTTCTTTTTTGGTCTATTTCCGTTTAATTTATTTTTTTCACAAAGCATAACAGCTCATAGAATTTTTTGAACAAAGCTGCTGAGATACTAGTTGGTTTTTAAAATAAAAGTCTAAATTTTAAAAAATTTGTCCAATAAACATTCTATATAATGTTAAATAAAATAATATTTACAAACAAATGTCTCTTTCCTGCGAAAATACAAATTTAAATTGCTTTAAATTTAGGATATATTTATCAGCCACGCTGTAGGAGAATTTAATCTGTTTTTAGTTTTCACTACCGGTAAAACACGATTTACGCCAGGAATATCGAATTTCTCGTATATATTTTCATACCTGGTATTTGCGCCTTTTACATGCTCCATCCACTGACCCCTTATAATAGTGACGATTCCACGAACCACGGTTCGTGTTCCAAAATCCGACGAGTACACACTCGTATGCGTATCGCGATCAGCGCTCAAGTCCGTGGGCGGCTATACCGCTAACAAACCGCGCTCAAATAGCACGTCATCTCTGTAATACGAGTTCTTCTTTTCATCGAGTGAAGTTGAACCTCCGAAAGCATTTTTGGAATTATGTCCTATCGGTGGCTCTTGTTTCTATTAATTCGATGACTTATTTATATTATATTACATTCGTAGATTTCATATTAATTTTAAAATACGGAATATTATAACATAGGTAAAATTCGAATGCTTGTTTTTGTCTTAAGATCGCCGCCCTTGTTCTTAAACAAAGGAATACTATTCGCACTTATTAGTTTTAACAAAGTCGCTTTTACATTACAAATGTAACAAAACTATGGCCAGCTTTTCACTCGTTAATAGAACAGAAGCAATGCTTTGTTGGGGGTTGACATCAATCTGTAAGAAGGGTAATGGGCACAGCATTTTTTCACATTTCCCTCGTGTTCAAAGGAAATTTTCCAAACTATTTCCTGGAATTATTATTTTCCAAATTGAATTTTTCCAAAGCATCAAGAGGTGGCCTTTGAAACATTTCCTCTTTAAGTTGATTTAATCCGGTTATCTCTTAAAAGTATCGGATGAATTGGATAGGTTGTTAAAAATTTATTTTTCATTATTTTAGAATTTGGTTTTCTGTAGACAAATGTTAAATTTGATCATTTCATCGGAGTAATGGGTCAATCTTGTTATAAATAAAGTGGCATGGAAATTACATGATGCTTTTCCAATTATTCTTCAAATTAATTTGACAGATTTAACTGTTTCAAAATTTGTAATGCCATTGATATCTTAAGTAGATACTTTATTATTCAATTATTATTCAAAATTTGGACCTTGTGCCATTATCAGGTATATATTGAAATAAATTTCAAAATTTATATTCACTTTTTACTGTAACTGCTTTTTGCCTAAAGTGTTGGACTTAGGTATAGGGAATGCTTCAGCATAAATTAGAATATTTTAAATCTCTTTTCTTACTGATCAATCATATACAGGATCTTCCATTCAAATTAACGGAGATATTTCAGATTTTTCTTCGTCAAATTCTACAACATTTTCTGGGCATCCCTTATGTTGTAGGTCAGTGTCTGACATGGCCTTTTGAAGTAGTGCCTAACATTTTATCAAAAAATAGTTTTTCTGTTAATTAGCGTAACCACAGAATTTGCGATATTATGTTTGACGAAAATTTATTGGAAAAACATACCTAGTAAGCCAAATATTTCAAAGACCGTCAGTTTTTTCATATGAATACCATACATAAAGTCCCATTTATTTTTCATGTAGCTTCAAAATAAATGATAAAAAATATAGGTTTGTATTTAAAAAAACAAAGTTGCTTTCTTCTACAGAGGAAATGGAACATTCTGTATAATCCTTAAAGTTTGTAGATGTTGAAAAAACTAGACACATGAAATAAAAAAAGATTCAATTATGTCTTTTATCAACCAGGATATTGGACTTCCGCGTACTAGGTGGGCACCCTGTATATATGTATAACAATATTGTTTTAATAATCTATGATTTAATAAAAATGCTAATTAAAAGTTAAGAGTATGTTTCCGGCACGTTTTAATCTTTATTGCTGTACGTATTTTTCGAATTTCTAGAACGTCACTGTACCTAGAATCTTTTTCTTGTTCCAAAAATTTTAATAAACAATCGGCACTTTTCAGTGCTTCATCGGTCAAGACTTTTTCTAAAGGTTCTTCGTTATCACTCACGTCGCTGTTTTCGTTGATCACTTTCCAAAGCTTCGTAAGCGATAGTTTCATCACCTTTGATTTTGTAGCCGGGTTGATGTTTATGACTTGATAGCCATTCTTCGATGTTTTCTTTATCTACATTTTGAAAAGCGTCAAAATCCTGAATAACGTTTAAAGTGCTGATGATTCTTGCGATGTTGATCTCTCTACCTCCTTTAAGATTTCATTCACGTCAGTGAGGTACAATTTATTCCAAGATCGTTTAATCGTTATCACCGGTATATCGTTACATAAATCAGTTGATGTCAAAATGACATCCTTTATAGACCACTTCTTATAAAATTGTTTCAGTTCCCCATCCTCTTCTCAAATACGAGGAAGGAGCAGTTTTCTGAAACGTCGTTTAATTGCTTCTAAGACACCTTGCTCTATAGGCTGCAATATTGATGTTAACATTAGGTGGTAAATACTCAACCAAAATTTGTCCGTCATTTGACTTAAGAGTCGATGCATTTGGATGACTAGAGGCATAGTCCAAAAATAAGACTGCTGTCTCTGAAAGGTTTTTTGATCTAAGACGAGCTCGTACAGTAGGAACAAATCTTCAAAAATTGTTTGAGTCATCCAAGCCTTTTTTTAAATTATAATAAACTACTGGAAACAACCGCATACTAGATCTCTTAACGGATCTTGGGATTTTTGATTTGCCAATGCAGACTAATTTTAACTTATGAGTGCCAGCAGCATTTGCACATGCCATTAAAGTCATGCGTTCTTTATTCATTTTATAATCGGGTGCTGACTTTTCCGAATGATCAGCTAGCGTTTTAGATGGTAAAGCCTTCCAAAATAAGCTGGTTTCGTTAGCGTTATAGATTTGCTCCTTTGTCAGATTATGTTGTTCTATTATTCGTAGAAATTCGTCGCAATACAAATTAGCCGCTGTTACATGACCACTTAATTTCTCATCCAGTATATCTAACTGTCTAATTCCATGTCTTGCTTTGAATCTGTTCAACCATCCTTGAGTAGCACAGAATGATTGTTCTAATTTTATTTGTTTATGAAACCATACCAACTTATGGTTGCGAGTCGTGGATCTTGAGCGAGAAACAGAAAAGCAGTCTACAGGCCCTCGAAATGAAATATCTGCGAAGAGTCAGAGGAGTAACAAAGCTAGATAGAATGAGGAACATTGATATTAGACAAGAACTAGGAGTAGACTCACTAATGCGATATATCGAGAAACGCCAACTAAGTTGGTGGGGACATATGCAACGCATGAATGAAGAAAGACCAGCGAAGAAAGTGTGGGAGGCGAAAAGTCAGAAGCGCAGAAAAAGAGGGAGGCCCAGAAGAAATTGGGATGGAGTGATAGGGGAATTGTTTGCAAAGAGAAAAACTACATGGTTGCAGGCTAAGAGGCTGGCCAGAGACAGAGGTGAATGGCGAAGATATGTTCAAACGTACGGAGAAATGTATTAACTTATTATACCCTACACCAATGTATGGTGCAGATTATATGTATACAGGGTGTGCCAATTATCTGAATTCGGTCTATTATATCTTACCTATTAGTTTAATTAAAAAATGTTTTAAGTAAAAGTTGTTCGGGACCAACTGCTCTATATCGTAAAATTATTTTAGTGTATACAGGGTGTTCAGTTTTGGCTGAGCGTTATAAAATTTTCTTTTTTTAAATGGAACAACCTATATATTATGACATTTTCAGATTTCCCGTTGTAAATTAAGATAGTTTTTTCTGACAAACCTAGTACTAAAAATTAACCGTTTCCGAGATATTTCAATTTTAAGAGGAAAAAGATCATTTTCATGGTTGTCCTTGAAAATTAATTCCGTCTGTACTAATATTTGTTTTGCAACGATTCTTGGGCATAATTATGACCTTACCTTAAGTTAAACAATCCATGCCAAATATCTTCACTATAGCATACAGGGTGTTTCGAAATTGAAAATTAATCACTGCATTTTTAATACGGTAAAACTCGTTTTTTTTCAAATGGAACACCCTGTAAATTTTTATGCCATTTAATAGTGCTTCAAGTTCCCTTTCAATCGCTTATAATATTTCCTATAGCTAAAGTTAATACTTTTTGAGATATAGGTAATTTACTATAAAATACATAAACATTTATTGATAATGGTAAGATGGTCAACAGTGCTGTGCCAACTCTAGTAATAGGTAGATATAAAACGATGTCTACTTTAATAAAAACAAAAATAAAAGATGTGTACAATTAAAAAAAGATAGTTTCTATTAAAAATTGTATAATACCAGAAGAAATATTTATTATTAATCATAATACGTATACCTAGAAATTTAAATGAATAGAACGATTGACAACCAGATTTGTGGACTGCGGCTCAGTTAACTACAAATCACATTTACGCAAAAAAACTGTTACTATGGATGAAAATGTTACGGGTTTTGAAAAGAAGTACGGATTTTGCCAGACAATGTGTAGATAGGATATCAGCCTAGGAATAATGTGTAGAGATTTGAATATTAGTGTAAGTTCGTTAAGGAGGATATTGAAACAGAATAAATATCATCCGTATGAAATGCAACTGTATCAGGAGCTGTTACCTTTAGATCATAATAGGCGAATACAATTTTGCAGAACGGTAATGGCAAAAATGAACGAAGACCCGGAATTTTTGAATAATGTCCTATGGACAGATGAAGCTAATTTCCACAATAATGGTTATGTAAACAGACACAACTACCATTATTACGCAGACATGAATCCACACATAATTTATGAAATTCGTCGCCAAAACAGATGGTCTCTTAACGTGTGGGGTCGTATCATTGGCAATACTGTCGTTGGTCCACATTTCTTCGACGGACCTTTACAAGGTGAAAGATGCAGACACTTTTTGCTCAACGAACTTGGAAATTTGCTAGAAGATGTACCACTTCTTACTAGAAGAAATATGTGGTTCCAACACGACGGTGCTCCCTGCCATAATCATGTGTTGGTACGACAATTATTAACACAAATATACGGCAATAAATGGATTGGAAGGGGTGGACCTATTGCTTGGCCAGCTAGATCTCCCGATCTTACTCCTTTAGATTTCTTTCTGTGGGGTCATATAAAAAATATTGTCTATCAAGAAATACTACTACTACTACTGTTGCTGACATGAAAGAAAGAATTATCGCCGCTTTTCGACAAGTAAATCCGGAAACACTTTTACGTGTTAAATTGTCATTTCCGCAGCGGTTAGAGCTGTGTATAAACAATGAAGGTGGCCATTTCGAAGACATTTTATAACCCTTCTATACTTATGTTTATAATAGATATTTGTATTTAAGACCCTTTTTTATTTTAGGTAAAAATTTTGTTTGTACTTAATAAGCATTTATTTTTCTATTTCTATTTTTATTAAAGTAGACATCGTTTTATATCTACCTATTAGTATAGTTGGCACAGCACTGTTGACTTCATCTTACCAATATCAATAAATGTTTATGTATTTTATAGTAAATTACCTGTATCTCAAAAAGTATTAACTTTAGCTATAGGAAATATTATAAGCGATTGAAAGGGAACTTGAAACACTATTACATGGCATAAAAATATACAGGGTGTTCCATTTGAAAAAAAACGAGTTTTACCGTATTGAAAATGCAACGATTAATTTTCAATTTCGAAACACCCTGTATGCTATAGTGAAGATATTTGGCATGGATTGTTTAACTTAAGGTAATGTCATAATTATGCCAAAGAATCGTTGCAAAACAAATATTAGTACAGACGGAATTATTTTTCAAAGACAACCATGAAAATACAGTTGAATATAAAAAATAACAAAACCCAACTTCACTTGAATGTGTATTTAATTGTATGGCCATTTCGTTACATACTGCGTAACATCTTCAGCATGAGTCATGCTGTATGTTAGATACTTCACTAGCTCATCAATCTATATAAACCATGAAAATGATCTTTTTTCTCTTAAAATTGAAATATCTCGGAAACTGTTAATTTTTAGTACTAGGTTTGTCAGACAAAACTATCTTAATTTACAACGGGGAATCTGAAAATATCATAATATATAGGTTGTTCCATTTAGAAAAAGAAAATTTTATAACGCTCATCCAAAACTGAACACCCTGTATACACTAAAATAATTTTACGATATAGAGCAGTTGATCTCAAACAACTTTTACTTAAAACATTTTTTAATTAAAATAATAGGTAAGATATAATAGACCGAATTCAGATAATTGGTACACCCTGTATATATATGTATATGAAACCATAATGCCTTCTCACATAGTACAGCTCCTGATATAGGGTGTCTTAACCCTTTTTGTGTTTAAACCAATTGTAAATAGCATCATCAAGATCATCTAGTTTTCAATCCTTTAGTGATTTTCTAAAACTCGTGGCATTAAAACTGTCTAAAGACGATACGAACTTTAAAAATTCGTTTTTCTTCTTAAGTCTTTTTTCGATAATTTTTAATTTCGTAGCAATAGAGAACATAACTTTTGTACGTTGAGACATAACATAGACTCTGGTTGTATTCTAGTCGGCTTTCTGTTTGTGTATCTGACAATTAATTTTTCTTCTCTAGAAAGAAATTATCAATGAATTATAAAATAGTACCTATTTCATACTTTTTTTTTTGTTAAATTTCTTCTTTTAACATTTTCAGCAAAAATGAGTAAAATTAAAAATCACTTTATTCAAATGTTTGCTAAATTTACTTCCTTCTAAATTATATGATCATCTTAATTTTCCTTTTTATTATACTGAGCTTTTTCTGCTTGGATTGTGTTAATTTCAATACTAAGTTTACGCAAGTCTAACTCAGTTAGTGCCAATTCTCTAGTTAATTTTAAAAATGATTTGTCATGATTTGTTAATTTATAGTTTAGCGTCTTTTATAGATCCATTGCCTGTCGAATTTAATTCTTCAGTTAGTTTCTTGCATATACATAGTACAGGTTTGCTCGTTCGCAGCTCTTTTTTATTTCTATTTCTTCCATATTATATTGACAAAAAACACTGATTCATGTCGTAAACTTTCTTCAGAAACACATTAAAATTGAGTCAATATTGAGTATTTATCAATAGACACATGAATTAGGCTGATTGTTAATTACCCAATATTATTCTCATTATTATACACTATTAACAAAAAAAAATTGGAACCTCTCGTTCCTGTTCTGACTTAAATAACATACAGCATTATATAAGGCCAATGTTACAAGCTCTTTATTACTTGTTATTATTACATTATTTTTTAAAGAGCAATTAATCATAAAATTATGTGGCAGCACGTGATGGTGTTCTCGGGTTTCATCAAGTTGACGGCTTAAGAAAACGAGGTTAAAATCGTCTTAAGAGTTCTTTGAATCGCCGAGTTGTTAAGTAAAGTGGATACTGGATCGATTACAAGATATACATACATATATACGTTAATTGCAGACAAGTTTACTTTCATTTTCGAAAAAGAACACTCCATCTCAATCCATTTTAATTCAATTTAGTCAATCTACTACTACTACTATGTGAACTGACAAAATAAAATTTCTAAAAATAAAGTAACAAACCCGTTCTTGGCAAAGATCTATCGTATACACATATTTTAGCATGTAGGAGAGGGTGTCAGTCCATTAATTCGGTAAGTAATTGGTAGGTGTGTTATATGTTGTGCGAGCATGCCGTGAAAAAAGTGTTTTAACCTTTCTAATTAACGGTTAGGGAGTTACCTTGGATGTACGCGATAAATTTGGAAATCTAAATGAAAGCATGACTTGCTAGAGTTCCTCGAATAACGAAAATTAATCGTGAGTTTCATTTTTTACTAGACTAGACGAATTGTTACAGTCGGGGTACCTACCTACCTAAGAAAGATTAAATATGTACTTGGTTTTGCTTATTATTCGGATAAACTAAACACATACCCGTACGTAGGTATATTCTGTGAAGGACAAAACAAATATTTTTTTCTTAAAATTGTCAAGATATTGTCATGTCAGCATACGTCATGAATAAAGTATTCATTGATCTATTTAAAATGCAAAATTGATCCAAAATTTCCAATTTGGTTTATACTAGAAGCATTACATCAAATACATGGAATCAGTGCTGTCATAGAGTACACCCTTGCAGAACAAATCTGTTTTACAATAATTTTGGAAGTCGTTCAAGCCTTGGATAACGTGTGGTATGAAAGTTTGGCTTACCAATAAAACAAAGTACTAGTTACTAAATTCAGTTAATATGATTTTCGCCAATAATATTGTTGTCCAAAGTGATTTCGTTGTTAACTAGACTAAACAATGTAGGATTAAACTCAATGAACTGAAGAAATTCTAAACTGTAATAGGAAACGAGGTTAAAACATATTTAGGCAAGCACGAAGTCAGGCTTCATCTCTATATCAATTTAAAAGCTCTTTCACTGCTGAAAATCAGCACAAGGCTCGAGCTTTGAACAGAACCAAGCCATTTGCACTTGCGTAATGTGTTAATTGTGTTAAGTCTGCGAGTGATGTAAATATCATTGAAGAACAAAAAGTACCAGTGATCTGTCTTGACCTATCGCACATTCAATACCTCACAAAAAAGTTCTTCCTGTACTTGGTCCACAAATGTAGTTTCATCCGGAGTTCGATAGTAATAACACAGAAGTTACCATAATGAACGTCTTCATAAGATGCTGCTTTTACTATTGACCTATCTTCTGCTAAATCACGCCAATTAACTCAAGATATTTTGGCGGCAAAATTTTAACAATCTTCTAAAAAGTCACGCAGAAATATCTGTCTATAAGAATAGTTACAGTTTTGTTGGGCGTACCCATTGGATATAGGTACACAGTTTTGTTTGATTTGTATTGTATTTGTGGCACATGTGTGTTGCATTGTATAAAGAGACTGGATAACCAAAAGTCTTCTAAAGGCCGGTGCGAAGAAGATACAGTACTGGTTATTTCCAAGTTAACAAAACAAACAAAAACTGATTGTGGCCGTTCTACTTTTATAGTTTTTCGGGCATTGTCCTTCGTATATCAACTAACATTATATGTACAGGTCGACCAGAATGTCGTGGCAATGATCTATTGCTAATGTAACAAGAGTGAATGAGCGCTCTCGTCTTATACGAGTATACCCCGAATGCATGAACCATTAGATCCGCCTCTTACATAAGCGCGCCAATCACAGCTGAGTGCTGCAACGTCATACCTTTACCTAACCTCTCTGACGCAAACGCAAGTGCCACGGGATTCTGGTCGACCTGTACAACAATATCAAAGATAGTACAATGTAATCTTTCTAAACGTTTGTTCTTGCAGTGGAGTAAGAGAACGTTGTAAACAGGGGTGTTCGAATTCCATAATATTCAGTAAAATGTGAAATGTTCAAAATTGTCAGAGCATACCCTGACTTGTTTGTAGAGTTTATTAACTACAGATTATATAAACATGTTTGTATAGGACAAATAAAATTGGTTTTAGACAGTCACTCTAAGAATTCTATGACTGCAGTTAAATTGCTTTTTATAATAGAAAATTTTGAAATCCTAAATTTGTTGACCGTTGTTTGAAAACTTTTTCGAAAATAATTTGTTGAAATTTGGTAATGACTTGGTCAAATAAAAATGAGCAAAGTTAAGTTTAATATATTTCTCCTTAAACGTTTGGAACAGTGTTTTGTATCATTTTCAATCATTGTTTAAAAGAGATTTTCACTGCATGTTAAAAAATTATATTTTGACCAGAATGTAAAAGATGCATGCAAGCTTGTCTGATATACATATGTTGCAGTTAAAAGAGAACTTTGGATTGCTTTCAAAATTATAATAGAAAATTTTCTAGGAAATCATAAATCATAGTATTACGAAAAGGTTGAATGAAAATATTACAATTTTGCTTTCGAAAACAAACTTTTGAAAATTGATTTGTTACAGAAAATCTTGAACAAATAAAAATGAGCAAAGAACAAAGGAAGAGATTTCAACAGGGCGTAAAAGATATGGAACGGAGATATTAGGAATATTTTGGAGTAGAAATGCTAAATTGGTTCCGATTTTAAATGATGGACATCACTGCGTTTGTTTTGTTCAAAAGAATTTATATTTTGTTGCAGAACGCCATAAACAGTAATGAACGGTCTTATTTAAGAACGAACCTGTCCGATGTTTTAATTAAGGAATTAATTGAATGATTCTGGAACCGTTCAAACAGTTATTGATAAAAATAGAGTACTAATTCTGAATTATTATTGACACGTATCGGTGCATGTGTCATGTAGAAATTCGTGTTATTTCGATACGTTCGTCATCAATATTGACATTTACGTTGTCTTTTAAAGTTTGAGACTTTTTTAAATTTGATTAGTGTTACGTTAATTTCTTTCCTCTAATAAAATTACAATGAACTTATTATCTCAAACGAACAGAATTCATTTACTGTAGGAGATAGAAGTTGGTTTGTATTTTAGTCTGTATCTAAAAGATTGATACACTTTCAAAATTTTTGGTTATTAAAAGTTCGGAACCAAATTATTGTTTGCGATTTGTTCCACATGTTGTGTAATTCTGAAGAACCAAAACAAAGCTATTGACTCTATAAATTTGATTAGTGAAAAGTTATTATAACCAAAATTGCAGGTGTTTTGTTTCTTTTTATGATGGTAAGTAAATTTGAACAATATTTTCAACCTGGGTGTTTTGGTACACTTAGTAATGATAGAGTATTGCTTGTGCCATCATTCACATATCTAAACATTATATTTATTATATTTGCAACCAAATTAATTTATTGCAATAGATAAGTTACGTTAGGTGTCATAGTTTATATCGAATGCATAAGGGGCACATTGATACATGCTATGGTGAGGTACATTGATACAGTGTATCGAACGTCCATTTTATAGGACAAATTTTAAAAATACGAAATGGAAGAAAAGCTCCTACGGAAAAAAAAAGTTTGTTTTCCCAAATATTGAAGACATCAGCTTGATTCTTCGAGAAGATGTAGTACCCCAGTAACCAATGCCCATTCCTGGTGGTGGTACAGTTAGCCAAAGAGGATGTTTTTATTTCCCAACAGTTCCTAATGTTGCAATTCAATGAATATTGTATTATTTCAAGTTTTTAATATAGTTTTACTTAGTTTACTTAGTTTTACTTTCTATGTATCAATGTACCCCAGTAGTATATCAATGTGCCTCACCAGAGAGGTACATTGATACAAAAAAGGTTATTAATAAAAGTTGATAAAATTGGGATAGTGTCTTTACTTTCAACTAAAATAGCCCGTTGTACTTCAAGACTAATGTGCATCCTTTGATCTTATTAATTGAAAATTTATAAAAATCTTTTTCCCTAGGCGCTATCATAAAGAAATAAAAAATTGTATCAATGTGCCTCCCTCTCCCCTAAACAATAGTAAACCTTTAGAATCAACCTTATATTATTCTATCTATTTCCGCTAAATAATGTTAGTAAAATTCCCGTAGAGATTATTTACTTAAAATTTACAAATATTTATTATTAATGTTCATCTTAGCACTGCGACTTTTATATTACCTATAACATCTGGATTTGGTAGTTTTATTAAATATTATTTTAAAAACATAACTGCCTTTCAATTTAGTATTGTTTTGTATCGGTTATTTCGTATTTATTATTCTGGAATTCGTATACATCTGTTGCATACCGCTCCCAACAGTTGTATACGTAGTATACGCATCCAGCAGAAGCATTCACAACTGTTGAAAATTGTTGGCAACAGTTTGTTTCTGTTCGATGCACCCGTAGTTCCAATGTTTTAGCTTCTATCATGCATATTTCTTCTCACATTTTTTCGAAAACTCGAGGCTCTGCCAATTGTTCCAGGTTGCTGTATGTTGTTTCAAATTTTTAGTTTACTATCTAACCAGAGTTCACAAAAAATTGTGTGAACTCCCTGTTTTGAAAAATCAATATTTTGACAGCTGTTCCGGATTGTTCTAGGTTTATTCTACAATTTTAGTATTCCATTATGCATGTTAGTATATTTCGTGCACACCATTAACTTCATAACCTTATGGAATTGCCCTAGGAGAGAATTACTGTGTGTATATAAATATAAAACCGACATTAAAGAGAGGCTAAAGCTAATCACTGAGTTAAAGATAAAGATTACTACTACCACTTTGATATAACATACACTCTCTACAGATATCTTGATTTCAATTCTCTCTCGCACATGCTTTGTCGATAATGTTATAAAGTTAATAGTTGAAAGCAACTTTTATATATATTAAATGATATCGAAGGCTTCCACGGTCTGAGTCTCTGTTATGAGGGCTTCCGGGTTTTGACCGCGTCATAGTAAAGTACATATATACAATACAAAATGAAATAAAACAAAAATGAAAAAGAAAAATATATAATATAATATATAAAAAATATATATACAATTTACTCAAACTCGACGTTTCGGCTGTGGCTTCTTCAGGAGCAAAAGTAGGTGAGGGGCGCCAGAAGGTCACGGTAACTATATATATTATTTAACGGGTCGATGGCCACAGTGGTTAGGCGGCTGACTATCGTTGTGGGAGGACGATAGGCGCCGGGGTTCACTTCTCTGGAGGGACGGTGACATTTTTTCAGAGAGTTTAATCCCGGATCCACGTGCCATTCGCTGTTAGGAGCAAAGTGATTAACAGCGCGGCATCATAAAAGGCGATATGATGCTGTCACAAAGCCAATTGAACACAACTTACACACACAAAAACTACACCGCGAGAGTTGCAGTGATAGCCAGATAAGCGATACAGCTTACGGAGTCACTGCAACTTAGCACCCACCACACATAAAAAAAAATCTGATATATATTTTAATCGGTTTTCAGAAAGGAGATCGTAAATTATGGATCATTTAAAATACCAACAGTAAGAAATTATAACATTGAAGATCTAGAAAAGTGTTATAAATGTTGTATAATGTAATTTATACCAATAATAAAAATATAAATAAATTGCGTAAAACAATAATAGTAAACCACTCAACCTTCCTAAGGAATCTCGGATTGCAACCTCATAAACTAAAGAAGCCTGTCGGTCACCAGTAATAGCATTCCTAGAGTGATTCCGTTATAAGAATGCGCTTTATTAAGAACCGTATCTATTCTAATTATATTATGATGCTCCATCAAAAGCTAAACTCGAAGACTGAAATGTTAAAAATGCGTCATTTTAGGCGCCCAAATCATTTCTCTTTTTTATTATATAACACACGTATACGCGAACAACAAAACAGAGATCTGAAATTCAATTGTGGGTGCAATTGGCGCCTAACAGTCCATGCAATGTTGTCACTAGCCTTTATCCGACTGTATATTGCACGAAAGCATTGAATTATGCCTCCTTTTTTTCTGTTATATTTCTCTATTCTATGAGTAATAAGTTCATGCGGAGATCACTTCCTTATTTTGACATGTTTAGATGAAATAACAGATGTAGTGTTGAAATATTGTTGTTAAAGTGTTGCTTTTATTTATTAATTGCAGTGATCAAATACTGTTTATTGAGTAATATTGCTTTCGAACTTCTTAACTATTGTGTGTATCTCATTTCATCCCACGTATTTAGCAATTATCTTACATATCTAAGTAAATACAAACATCATATTACGCTAATCCATCCCAGACCGAATAAAAATTGAAATTTAGCTAACAATTTTAAGCATACAAATCAAATTAATATATACGTTAAATAACTTTTATATACGCATAAATACAATTGAAGATAATGTATAGAACGCTTCACAATCTGACAAGTCAATTGATGACAAGATAATAATATAATTACTACTCGACTTCGACACCTGTTAAGTTATATCTAAACCATCTAACCGCAACTCTAGAACTTAACTATATACTTGAACCCGCGGGTCTTACTAACACTTTATCCACTTGGTCCGCTGACGTTTGCATCTGGAATTTATGCTTTTATTTATTATTATTGTCTGGCTTCGGGGTTAAGAATGATGCTTTTCTCTTTTCTAAGCCAGTATATAAAAGTCGTAAAAATAATGACCGCGACTAGATATGAAAATGTTTTGTTGCTTTTGAGTGCCAGGCTCACTTTAATATACACTTACATTATCTCAGTTAGATGCTTATTAAAACCCATTATTTGGAAATAGAATAAAGTAAATGCGTTGGTATTTTTAAGTAAATCGGTACTATTACCTAGATTAGGAATATAATTTATGACGATTTAGTATATGTAGATTTGAAATGTATTAGGTGCATAACGATGAGATGATATGTATGGAATGCCTATTCATCTTTCGATGTAATACGAGACTGTAATGGATTTAGATAATATTTTAAAGTTAAAGGAGTTTTCTTTGATTTTTCCTTCTTATCAGGATAATACAATCCATTGAATCTATTTAAAATTTAGTGAGAATCTACTGCCAGATATCTATTTAATATGATTTTCAGGCAGGTCCGAAAGGCCTCAAATGATTTTTATTATTCTGACGTTTTGGCAAGATTTGTATACACGTTTTGGCAAGATTTGTATACTTACGCTATTTAACACTTTTTCGTTTTTTAAATTTTAGTGAATTGCTTTAAAATCTCATATGTATTACAGCCCTGTATTTTTTTAAACAAAAGAATTGTTACCTACTTTAGCAAAATTTATTATTTTTCAAAATAACCTCATGGTTATAGGAAAATTATAGGTAGGCAGTACTTATTAGCCGGGGTTCGAATCTTGTCCGTGACATTTATAGCAACGTTTCGTTAAATGGGTACCACTTCGACTCAGCTACCATTCGTCCCTAAGAGCTGGGTTACTTAGCTTGTCTAATAAATATATCTGTTGGTTAACACCATTATCGACTGTACTGTTAAGAAAATTTTTGTTATCTTGCTGCTAATTTTGTATTGATGTCGATTAATGATTTAATCTATGAGTCTTACTAACAGAAGTAAGACACGCGGGTTAGATCGTTGAACCAGTCTATAATTGATTTAAATCATGGCGTACTCTGAAAACCTAATCTTGGAAACGGTAGGAGTTACAATGTTGGTTAAATTAGGAAAAAGTTGCAGAATTTAAATACTTTCAGTACGACGTTTTGTTTTCGTCAAACCATCATCACCTTTTTTGTTTTAAATACTGCCCACAAACTTTTATTTTTAAATTTAAAGCTGTTTTGAATTCTAAACAGGTAGTTAACCTATCACTTGTAATGGCTTAAACATGTTTTCAGTTGTCTTAGCTATCATTTAAATTTATTCAATAAAGATTTCTTTAGTTCGGCACTGAATGCTCGAAAAACATTTATCCGAGAAAGGCGTTCCTTTTAATAATTGAAAAAAGAAAAACGTTTTAATCAAAACTTACTAATAATAATTACACAAACATATTTATCATAAATAAGGAAATAAAATAAATCTAATTTACAATCTAATTAATTATATTAATATGTATTAGTATTTGCAGACTTATTTACAAAAGTGTTTGAAAATTACGTTGGTATACATAGTTTTTGCTGTGCCTCTAAAGATGAAAGTCCAGAGGTGTCAGATCCGGCAATTGTCCAGGCCAGGAAATAGCTGAAGCTTACCTGGCTTAGCTTACCTATCTATCTGTCAGAAAATCTATTTGGTAAATATTCTTGAACAATTTTCGAATATTGAGCTTGTTGAAACCAATAGTTATTAATTTCTGCTAGTGGTAAGTTATTATCAATCCATTCTTCCAAATTATATTGCAGTTAATTTTAATACCGCTCCGAAGTTAGTGATCCATGGTTAAAAAATGGCCCAATTATTCTTGTACCCAGAACTCTCACCCACATGTTGAAACCAAAACGATGTTGGTGTCTAGACATTTTTTACAAACGTGGATTTTCTAACGGATATTTCTTCTGTTAAAGATTCCGTTGTTGGTTATCATACTTTCACCCAGAAAATAAAGTTTTATTTTACCAGAAAATAATATTGACAATATTTTCATCGTTTTGATATTGTCTAGCAGCATTCATAAAATGCTCTTCGCCTTACATCGTTTCCTGGTAATAGTCCTTGGCAGATTCGAAATTTGTGCGGGTGATATTTGTTCCTACGCCACTTACTTGTTCAATGTTTCTAACTGAATGACGTTATTTTGAATTTCCTTACTACACGGCTTATTTCTTTCAAATGACCCATACTGCAATAAATTGGCAACCAATCTTTTAATTATCTTTTAATTCCGCTGTGATCTTTCGGGATAATTATTTAAATACATTTCCTCAAATTTTCGAGTATTACTATGGCATAAATTGTAACACAGAGAAATAATTCTTTTAAACCCTATATGTTTTATTTTTTAATGACTAAAAAATTATGTTGAAATTATTATGCTTGTTTGAGTTATTAAAAGGAACACTTTTCTCACAAAAAGTATTTAAATTCTGCAACTTTTTCGTAATTTAACCAGCATTGTAACCCCTGCCGTTGCCAGGATTCCAATGCTATCCCATTCTTATCTAGGCCATACTGTATAATTATGCGGGTTGCATTTGCTTCTTTGCAAGAGAATGTTTATTGTTCCAGACGTGATTGACTAGGATCCTGAATAAAGCGAATGCGATCAGAATTTCTGAAAGTATTCAATTTGATTGTGTTCTTTCTAAACAGTTTAATTCCCCCATTCCGTTGAAAGAAGTGGTTGCAATTACTATTATCTCAATAAGAAATTTGTTTGATCATTTCAATAAGATTGCATTTTTAATCAGGTCATGCATGTAATCAGGTGCATTTTGGAGCATTGATATCTCAACAACAGCATCAATAGAGGATGCAGAACGATGTTAGAATGGTAAATAATTTTAAACATGTTTGTATGCTTTGTTATATATTATATACACTTGTATTCAAAAAATCGTACATACAGCTATGAGTAATAAATTTTGGTTGTCAATGTAAAGCCCGATGGACACAAAAAAAACTTTAAAAGGTAGTTCTCTTTCGTCGATTCATATGAGTTAAAAAAAGCACGCTGCAATTTACAAGTCCAACTTTGAAAGTCGAAACTGTACAAGTAAAACTGGTACATGCAGTATTTTTCTTGACAAGTATGAAAAAGCTACAAGTCGCGCATGCGCAATTCGTCAGAACACATATATACAAACTAAAAAGAAATAAAACCGAATACTTTACATTAAAAACTTGGTTGTGTATACGGACTTGTAAAGAAAACTTTTAACATAACTTTTAAAGTTTTTCTTGTATGTTTCCATCGGGCTTAATTCTTTAACAAAATATAAGTTGATGTATTACGGTTGAAAGTATCAAGAGCATGCGCATTACAATAAAAGCGTCCGGGCAGATAAATATTATCAAACGCTGACCAACCGTTTGTTGTTTTTGCAGTTGTCAAATCCTAGTGAAACGAACGAGTGAACAGAACACTTTCCTTTTGTTATTCAAGGCGTGTTTATTAACGAATTTCCACGTTACGCTTGCGATTGGTAAACGTATTTAGGTGTTTATAGACAATTTCTACCTTGAATGATAAAAATGACTGATATACATACATTTGTATATAGTATAGTGATTCGTCTGTTTTGACTGACAGTGACTGGGAACTATCTAGTGAAGACGAAGCTGTTTTGTTTTTGAACGACATAAAAATAAGAAATGAGAACTATTTTGAAAATATCGACAAAGATTCTAATAATTCCTCTATATGCGATAGGTTTCGCCCCAATAAATTGAAGTAGTACAAACGTAATCACAAGATCATTCGGTCATATCAATGCATTATCAATAGTTTGAAAATAGTTTTCAATTGCACATGCGTACATAAGTTGTCACCAAATGATTTTCAAACTATCATACAACAGCTCCAGAAACGAAGCTTATGAAACCATCGTAATGGTAATAACCTATAATTTAATCTGTCACATGTTATGATGATGTTATGTGATTTTTTTGTAAAATTTTGTCGATACAATTTCAAACAAATACAGGAAAATAATAAATAATGAAACATGCATTACATTGCAACAAAATAAATAAACAATAGTAAAATATAAATATGGTAACTACATTCACAAAATAACAACTACAAGAATTCAATGTTTTGTTATTTCTTCGTTGGCCTCAATAACTGTTACCAAACTATTGGGCATAGAGAGGCACCGTTTTTTAAAGTAGTCTGGCGTCAGATCATGCCAAGAGGTATTTATAACAACTAACTAGGCCTTAGTCTACGCTTCTGTATATTCTGTACCAATCTGCCCTACATATTTTCAATAGGGTTAAGGTCTGGACACAAACTCGGTCAATACTGTTATATTATTTTTCGAAACCATTCTATTATCCTGTGAGCTGTTTAGATGTGATAGAATTTGTATAGTTAAGACGACATGACGATTTCTAAAAAATATATGTAAACATAACTTGTCCGACGTTCATCAATTCATAGTAATGCTAGGACTCTGCGAAAATCCATGCCTATACGTTCACGGAAAATCCTCCACTAGTGTCAACTTTTCGAACATATTTTTTATTTAACTGCTGGTTTCGTGGTCTATATAGTCGAATCCGTGGACACGAAGATAACTGAAACACTTTTTTGTCGCTAAAGACGACATTTTTGCAGAAGATGTTGTCTCGTAAAATGTGTTCCAATGCAAATTTCACTTTAGTTTGTTTATGTTTAGGCATTAATCGATATTTGCTGGCTGCTGAATGAATTTTTAATTGAGCTGCCAAGTTGTATAAACCGAAGCTGAAAAAATTAAAAGAAAAAAATAAAACTTTCGCTTTTAATGAAACTGTAGACACAACCGCTACTTTTGTGACTATTTTTTTAGCGATTCCCCAATCTTCCCAGTATTTAACGTAATTGTCACCGATAAATAATGTGTGTTGAGATGTTCTATAGGCAGACAAACTGAAAAATTGAGAAAAAGTTTCATTATTTTCGTAAATTTTAGGTTTGAGTTAGAGTAATTAATGAACTTCGAAAAAAACAAAATTTTGAAAACGGGCAACTTTGGAATAAGACAAATTGGGCTATATCTATTGCAAATTTTACAAAATTAACAATTAACAATAAAGGTTAACTAACAAAAAAAATCTACTTACTATAACATTTCAGGAAAATGTTGAAGATTATGATGCGATAAGACATTAATACTTCGAGAGGATCATCATTTTCTATAGCCACATCTATAAGCATTTGTAATCACCCTAGTAATCTATCAATCGATCAGATAAACGAATATATGCATACAATATAATAATACAATCATTGTAAAATAAAAGTATTTAATTATTTGTATTAGCAAATCCGTAACTACATTAGAAACTCTTTCTAAGAAGTAAATATCCATCTATTAGTATAATTATACAGGGTGATTGGTGAGAATGGCCTATTAAAAGTATTATACAAACGGATCGGAATATTAAAACAAAATTTTGTAGTTGGATATGGTTGAATATGAACTATCACGTGAAAATATTTTTGAATAAATATCACTTCCGGTTAACCGGATTTGGGCATCAACTTCGATTTTTTAAATAGCATGCTATAAAATAAATTACACATTCCGCTTCTATGATAAATTTTACACATATTTCATGTATCATACCCTATACCTAAATACCATTCCTTCTGAGTTATTCGCAATTAAAGAAAAAATCTGACAGATACCGATCTTACTTTATAGTGATATTACTTCACGTAGGAGTAAATGAGGCGAATGAAATTTTGCGTACGCGCAGCTGATATTATGTAGTTATACAGCATTTGAAGTTTTTTTTCTGTAACATTATACAGGGTGTTTAAAAACTTAGTTGTTTGTAAATAAGTTCAATCCGCGGAAACTACATTTTCTTAAATGGAAAGGTATATATTTTATTAGATATTATGATTCTACAAAATATTCTCTTTGAATCCATATTAGGTGTTCCTAGCATGCTATTTAAAAAATCGAAGTTGATGCCCACTTCCGGTTAACCGGAAGTGATATTTATTCAAAAATATTTTCACGTGATAGTTCATATTTAACCATATCCAACTGCAAAATTTTGTTTTCAAATTCCTATCCGTTTGTATATTACTTTTAATAGGCCATTCTCACCAATCACCCTGTATAATAAGGATGGAGCGCAGTGCGCTAATTCGTCGAAAATTTTTTTTTTCTTAGAGTAGTATTTATATATCGCAAATTATAATTTCCGCTGGCACTTTACAGTTAACCAAGTTGTTTGTCTGTTTATATTTCGCTACCTGATTTAGTCTCGAGGAAATTTTATGGCTTTTCGATTCAATTTATATGTCTCTTATAGTACAAAACCATGCTGGTGAGGTGCAATATGAGATTTTGTGTTATTATACAAGTCGCAGTAGATTACACTTTCAAATATCTTAGCAAAATTGGAAAGAATTGAAATAGGCCTGTAGTTATCAACTTGAGTTCTGTCATGTTTTTTGAAAACGGGAATAATTCTATCACGCTTCCAAAGTGCTGTAAAGGAAAACTAAAGATTCTATCACCACCAGCAATGTTCGTCTACGGAAACAAAATGTTGACTACCTCTTCCGATACAACAAGTAGTGTAAAAGGAATATGATTGGATGGTTCACGAGTTTGAGAAAAGTCAGAACTAACTTTAATTAGTGTAATTGAAATAGATTGGAAAGGTGTAAAATGTTTCGAAATTACTATCTGAAATTACAATGCGATAGCCGTAAAAGTGTAAATTCAATTATCGTTAATTGTACTTTATGTATTTGGAATCAAGAAAAGACTTTTTAAATATAGCTAGGCACAATAAACCAAACTGTAAGCGAATTACTATTTTTCTTTATAAGAAGCCATAAGTTTATATATTTTGATATGCGACTAAAGATTCTCTTAAATTTTTAATACCTGACGAACATGTATCCAAGAATAGTATGTTATGGTAAGCCTACTTAATACATACCTACATGTAGACACATACTTGCATATTGTACGTAGTATACATACATATCTATAAGTCAGGCTGTTTAAAGACAATCTATAAGGAAGTGAAAGCGCTGTTTGAATAATGAGAAAAGTTTCTGCACCATCGGGTTAATAATTTTATCTTGATTACTAATCAAGATTAGTTAACAGTACGCGCAAAATATTGCACAAGAACTTACAATCCACGCTCAATAGATCGGTGTAACCAAACACACATCAAATGAAAAAACAAAAGGAAATGCATAGCCACTCGATGTTTCAAGGTAATGGGAATTATAAAAGGCTTTTCTGTATTATGTGCTACAATAGCGCTTAATCATAAGTTTTGCAAAATCGCGTGGATATTGACCAAGTTTATTATAGGTCATCTACTGCAGCGGATTTCTTTTGTCGAAGATGTGGGAAATATGCTGAGGCTATTGCTTTTAAATATCGGTTTAGCTTGTGCTTGTAACACAATAAAAGATGAATAATGTACTGGGTCGTTTAGATGAAACGAATACCTACACGTGCGTTTCAAACAAAGAGTATTAATTCCAGTGTCGGCGTGTTATTTCTCTTTTACTTCCAGATAATGTTCTTTGTCTTTTAGTGAAAATATCGGAAAAAATATCTAAATTATATCTTACCTTGTGCTTAATCTTAGAAGTTGGAACAATACAAATGTAGGTATATTGATTGCTTAATATGTCAGAACAATTAATTTTAGTTAATAGTGTGTATTTTTAATTGATCGAAATTATTTACACATGGTCGCCGAATCATTGGAAAATAGTCAAACAGTAGCAATTAAATATTATTTTATTAACTATACAATTCTGTAAATCGCAGGTTAGTTACATGCGTATCTTGTAATCGGTTCGAATTCAATACACACAATGCAGAAAGTGACCTTAATAGTACACCTTATATGGAACTGGTATTGCAAGCGCAGCAGGCTATTTTTGTAACTTTTATTCAGCGTACAATTACCTAAGTGTTTGTATAGATACTGTTAAATTGTTAAAGGTTACCTATATGCACTTAATAAATACAATGCACAATTAAAAACTTGCATGAGGATTTTAAGAAAACAAAGCTAAATTCCAAAATTCCAAATTTAATTTTTATTTTTAATATGTTAGTTAATTAGTACATCTTAAAATTTAGTAATGTGTTCGTCAGTCACTGTAGTTTAACACTAGTTTTGACAGATTTCAAAATTGTGGAAACAGTTATTTTCCTAAAAGTTATTTTCCTAAAAAAAGTGTAACTATCAAAACATTTCAGACGTTTCCATATTAACTTTCTTCGGATTTTACAAGATTATCAAATCTGTTATCAAATTCTAAACGCAGTTGTTTTACCTATTTTTTACAACTATCAAAATAGGTAAAACAACTGCGTTAAAGTACTTCGGAAAGCTTCTGAAATTTTCTAACAACGGTCAACCTCAAAGTATTTATTTTTTTACTGTTTTCGTGGATACAACAGCTAAAATATTTCTTGGAGATGTTAATCTATCTACAGTCTTAACTACAAAATATTTTTGATGTTTTCAAATTGTAAATTCAGCAACTTTCTTTTGATTTTACAATAGTGCCTATCAAAACAAGTATTTCTAACAGCTGAAATGTTTGCAGTTTAGAGTGTAATTGACGTTTTTAGAATGCAAATACAGTGATTGTTTCAGATATTGTAATTACAACTGTCAAAGTAGATTTGAGGCCTGTAAAATGATTTGTATAATTTCAGTCATCGGCACCATTAAAAAAAATTTCGACAGTTGTTAATTTATAAAACAATATTCTTGTCAGATTTCCAATGGTCAGAGTACATACATACCTGTCAATTTTTAAAATCACTGTAAAAACGATTATTTTTATTTATAGTTTTAACAACTTTTACTGTCAATATATTTCTGACGTTTCCAAATTGTGTTTGTATGTAGTTTATTTTCTAATTTTCCAGTTAAAACTGATCTCTCATCAGCTGTGAAATTGTATATTTATTTTATTTCCACAATATTAAGCAACACAACCGTTAAATTTTTGTAATAGATATAAAATTGTAAATGCAGTTGTTTTATATTTCTATTTTGCAGTTCTAATTATCAAAATGCTATTGGAAGACAGTAACGGAGTACTGGTAACTACAACAGTATTAACCCTTGATACTCCAAATAATCTTAGGCAAGATGAAAAAGCCCAATTATTGATAAAGTTCTTTATTGACAATGTCGAATTTTCGTTCGTGAATACAAACTTCCTCAGGACACTGTCCTGAACGAAAATTCAACATTGTCAGTAAAGAACATTATCAATAATTGGGCTTTTTCATCTTGCCTAAGATTATTTGGAGTATCAAGCGTTAATACTGTTGTAGTTATCAAAATGTTTCCCACAGTTTTCACATTAATTCATTTTTAATTTTAGCATTTGCAAGTGTTACAACTTTTTTTGAGCTACTAAGTCATGAAAGTATCTATAATTTAATTTCTTTCTACTATTCTGCTATCTTAGTACAAGTAACTCTTAAAATATTACCGATCAAATTGGAAATTCAATATCTTTTTCGGATTTGACAATAATTGTAAAGGTACATTTACAGCTATGCTTTAGAATTCAATTATTCACAGTTAAAATAATATGCTTTAAATACAACAATTTCAGAGTACACTTTGCCACGAAATTCGAAGTCATATTCATTCCAAACTTGCACTTTGTTGCTTGGCCTCTTCAAACATCGAATCGGACACATAATTGGCCGATACTGTTAGGCAGATACATATTTCCCTACTGTTGCTTACTTCTCACGATAAACTGTCAAATTAACAGTTGAACAGTCTTTAGAAGAAGGTAGCGATTCCGACCCTTATTCATCAGAAGACAGATGAAGCTTTGGAAGTCGACGAAGAAGATATCATAGAAGTTGATGCTCCAGCAAAAAAGAAAACTCGCGTTGACTCTAATGAAATGAAGTGGGACAAGGCTTCCCCACTCCCTAATCTGTTGTGCACTTTGGAGTACAATGCTGTAATTGATAATGTTCTATCTTTTTCTGAATCATGAACAAAGCAATTTATATGCATTTCAGAAAGGTATCAAACTGGATCTATATACTGACGAGCTTAAAGCTTTTTTGGGTTACTGAAAGATGGTTATAATAAGCTACATAAAGTTCAGCCCTTACTCAGCAATCTATCTAAGAAATGCAAAGAAAACTTTGCATCCTCAAGATTTATTTCTGTTGTTGATAGTATGATAGCATTTAAGGGTCGTACAACGTTGAAGCAATACATGCCTTTAAAGCCGATTAAAAGGGGTTTTAAGGTGTGGCCAATGGTTTGTGCTGACACAAGGTATTTGATAGATTTTGACGTTCATCAAGACTAGTCTGAAAATCCCGACAATCTAGCATTAGGAGAAAAAGTTGTCATAAAACGGTCGCAAACTCTAGCTGGGCATCGATATTGTTTATATTACGACAATATTTTTCTCGTCATTTTCACTACTACAAAAATTGTTGGGCAACAAAATATTTGCTTGTGGAACATTTCGGACCAACAGCAAACAGTTCCCACTTATGAAATTGTGTGCAAATAAAGACTTAACATTACGACCATTTTATTTTGCTCCTTCCGGAGATGTTACAGTACATATATAAGTAGAAAGTTAGAAGCAGCAAACCCGTCATAGTGGTCAGCAATATGCATGATCCTTCAGACAAAACCCAAGTGCAGAGAAGAAATAAGAAAGGAGAAAAAAGACGTAATATATCTAAGAGCTATAACTTACATATTAGAGGAAGGAGAGGGAGGAGGAGAGGAGGGTTTGATCATTTCGATCAGTTACACTCAACATACACTATTTCATGGAAATCATGCCGACGGCGGATGAAATTGTTTTTTTATTTCATCGACGCAGCTGTAGTGAATTCCTATATTCTAACTATTAAATGTATAAAACGCAGCACAAATGTGAAAATCATCCTACGAAGTGCATGACACATTTATAATTTAGGAGTTGTCTTGTAGATCAGTTGATTGGAACAGTTTCTAGCACTCAAAAGCGGGAAAAACCCATCAATGAAGGAGGAACTGCTTGAAAACACTATAATCGCTACGCGAGGGTTACCGTAAAAAACTCAATTATATTATTGAAGGTAGCCACTTATCATCTTACCAATAATTTCCACATACAGAAGGTGTGCGTTCTGCAACACGAAGGGAGAAGCAGAAACGTAGCAATTTGGTTTGCAAAGCTTGTAATGTGGCTCTCTGTAAAAATCCTTTGACCCGTTTCATCAGAATAGTAGTTATAGTAATTAATAATGTGACTATCGACAAACTGAATAAAGATTATATTTTTATTAAGTGGTATATTATTTTACCATGATTAATTATTTTTTATGTCTATTATCACATTTTGCAATATATTTATTTTATATACTGCAAATTTATATTATATATTATATATATAATATTTTATATATTTTATTTATTGGACATGCATTATATCCATAATAATTTTGGAAATGCAATAATTGGTTCAATAAAGGGTTAACAACCAAATGTAATAAATTACTTCTTACAGCTGTTAAATGACAGATAATTTTTTGGATTTGACAAGTGTATCTGTTAAAATATATCTGATCAATTACAAAATCTGTAGAAAAGCTGTGAAATTGTAATTGCTGTAAGTTATGTTTGATGCGTTAAGTATTCGTTATTTAATTCGTTAATTTTTTGATGGTTACTATTTTGATGGTCGTAGCTGTCAAAATACGTCTAATAGTTGTCAAATGTTAAAGTCTTGTGTTGAATGTATTTTACAGGTGAAATAGTGCTTTTAATGTTTATCTTCTACGCTAGCAGATCCAGAAAGGAACTTTTTATGGAGTAGTAATACTAGTGCCGGGCATCCTATTCGAATTATTCGATTAATCGAATACGCATCTATTCAAATATCGAATAAAACTACCAAATTATTCGAATAATCAAATAATCAATTGTTCGAATAATCAAATATTTGATTAATCAAGCATTCAAACAATAGACTGGTCAACTACTAAAATATTTGAATCTACACTAATCATATATAGTTGTAATCACGAAAGATGATCCCTGCATCACTTACATATAACTCAATCAACGACATTCAAATAATGATTTTAATATCCAAATATCTATTTGTATGACAAGGACAGCCTGGATGACAGTTTGTATTTCGAAACTTTGCCTAGCACAGACGTACGGTTCGTGCAATTCACTTGAATAAGACAAAGACGAGATTAGTTCGTTGTCTGCGCTTAAGCTATATATTTCCGCTTATTCACTTAAAAATTTGACATACATTTGACAATGCATCTTCGTAGACATTTGATGGAACTGTCATTGATTTCGTCCTTACAAATACGTATTCGTTTAACAATTTCTCGAAGACATTTATTTTTTTAACTTTAGTGGCAATACATAGTAGAACATTACGGTAAGTACAATTGCAATAACTTGTTTTAAATTTTTACGACCTGTCAATAAATCCCCACGCACTTAACCCAAAAATGAAAATATCATATCTGCCATATTCATTTTGATATTTACAGTATTTAACATGACGCCGAAGTACTGATTTGATTCATACAAATCTAATTGATGACGCAGGGATCATCTTTCGTGATTATACAACTGTACATACATATTTGAATATTTAACTAATCAAATATTTAAATATACAGGCTAACAACTTGAACTACTGATAGGAAAGGGTGGTGGGAGTTAAAATTACGTGTATCCATTTCACTATTGTCAACTTTTTATATGACAGGAATGTCAGTGGTTATGTCAATTACTTTACCGAACCATCAAACTTTCTCCTAAGTGTTATTAAAACGTTGCTGGTTGGTCATTTAGCTACGCATTTTATAATTTGCACTTTTTCATTAATTGTGTATGCCATTGGGATAAAGTTTGATGGTTCGGTAAAGTATTTGACATAACAACTAATATTGCTGTCATACAAACAGTTGACAATACTAAAATGGATACATTTAATTTTATCTCCCACTACCTTCTCCTATCAATAGGCTTTCGTACATTGAACTGTATACTAACGTAGTAATTGGAACGGTAACTAGAGACACAAAAGCATTTCAGGCGTTGAAGCTAAACAAAGATAGCCAATGTAACGTATTTCTGTCAGCGTCTGACTTATAAGTGTTTTAGGCAGTATTTGGAAGTTTAGCCCTTTTCCTTTGCTAAAAAAGTGTAGTACGGTGCAGCACTGAACTACACTTTCCACCAGATTTTCGTTCCTTTGCATTAGCTGCTGAAATAGTTAGAAATCAAGGTGTAAACAAAACCAGTGCTGCACCAGGATTGTTTATCTGCACCAGGGTAATCTTGTTGGTGTAAATTACACTATTTTAAATGTCAAACATATGTCAAAGTGATTAATAAAGGTACTTTTATTAATGCCGTTTACTTTATACTACGAATGTTATTTATTGGATTTTGTGCAGTATATATTGATAAAAAACGTTAAGTATGTATTTATGAAACGCATGCAAAGGAGAGGCAAAAAGAGGTTATGTATTAAATATATAAAGTAAAAAATTGTTTTTACATATCTTTAAGTTAAATTACAGATGCCATTATTGTTGCAATTTTTGATAGTTCAAATGCAATTTTCTTTAAAAAAATGCCATCGAAAAAGGTTATTAGTATTATTACGAATAAAGTACGATTTGTAAAATAAATTAGTGAAAAATATCTTTGACGTTTAGTCCAAATTGAGGCATTATTTTCATCCTTTTAACGTAGATATAATTTATAATAATGGGAATTGACAGTTCTTTTTAAGCAAAGAGTTTTGGAGGCGCGTTTACTTACTAGTGAATTTTTTCAAAAGAGTCTCTACACTTATCAATACGGAATAAGAAACGTTTTTGTGTTTTTTCAACAAGTTTTCTGTTTGAATATATGCAAAGAGACTGCCAAAGGAGTTTATCTTAACTAAATTTGTTTAACGCTGCAAGTCGTAGTAAGTAGAAAGAGAATAATATTGCGGCTCTGTAGCAACAATGTTCACATTATATACAATGTTATATAGATCTGGAGATCTCTTTTATAAAGGATTAGTTAGTAACTACAATGCCTGAATTCAGAAAGTGCTATGGTGCTATTCGGTTTTTGTCAAGTCAGATTATGATGAGTTGATGGTTGAGGTTATGTTATAAATTCATCTACACTCGATTCGTTCCTTTGCTTATCATTCTGTAAATTTTTGGCTTCGGTGCAGCACTGTAAAAATTGTAGTGTAAATTGCACTACACTGAAAAGCAAAGGAAAAGGCCTTTTATGTCACTGTATGTACAACATTTTGATTGTCAATCCGAACGTAATATATTTTATTAATTTCTCGCTTTAGCTGCCGTACACCGCAATATGTTCACTTCACTGCTTCACTTTTTTAGTATAAGTTGCCGTTCCAGTAATATCGTAGGTACCTATATAGAGTTCACTGCTTTCGTAGTTCAAGTTGTTATCCTGTATATACATAGATATAATATATATGTACTATTATGTCAAGCACTGCAATTTGCAAATGACGCATACATACACATCGTTATGATATACCTACTGCTACTGAGAAAGACTTTGAGGAAAAAAATGGTCAAGGAAAAAATTAAAAAAAAAGAAAAAGAAAAGAAAAAGGATTTTTTGATTGATTGAAAATGAAAACGACAGAAAAGATTTTGAAAAAGATTGGAAACTGATAAAAGAAAAATTGGATTTTGATTGGTGGAAAAAGAGACAGATAGGAGAATATAAAAAAGAAAAGATTTTGAAAAAGATTGGAAAGCGAAAAAAGAAAAATTTGATTTGATTGATTGAAGAAGAGAACGACAGATAGGAGAATATAAAAAAGAAAAAGATTTTGAAAAAGATTGGAAAGTGAAAAAGAAAAATTTGATTTGATTGATTGAAAAAGAGAACGACAGAAGGAGAATATAAAAAAGAAAAAGATTTTGAAAAAGATTGGAAAGTGAAAAAGAAAAATTTGATTTGATTGATTGAAAAAGAGAACGACAGAAGGAGAATATAAAAAAGGAAAGATTTTGAAAAAAAGATTGGAAAGTGAAAAAAGAAAAGGAGATAGAAAAGAAAAACAAGAAAGGATTCCAAGAAGAGGAAAACAAAAAGAAAAGAAAAGGAAGGAAAAAGAGCTGAAGTCGAGAAAAATTCAAATTGGAATAGCGGAGTCAGAAAGAAGACGTTTTTGGGGTTACACATACATCACATACGTATGTATATTAAGGTAACAGAGGGTGAGATTTTAAATTATTTCTAAAGTGTTTAATATATGTTTTCCTTTTAATTTCATTAGATTTTAATATTGAGCACTATAATACATATATGCAATCTTTATAGTAATGTGGGAGTTTTAATAAGAAACTGTTAATTTTCTTGGAAGTCAAATTGCGATGTGTTCGTATCTCATCTTTTCAGGCATAATGTCAGCTATGAAAATATCCATCCGTACAGTCTGGTTTCAGGACTGGACATGGTTGTGAAACCGCTCTTCTGAAGGTGACGGACGACATTATCACATCCACAGATAGAGGATTGGTGACGGTCCTGACCTTGTTAGACTTTACTAAAGCATTCGGCACTGTTCACCATGACTGTCTGGTCGGGACTCTGCGTGCAGCAGGGTTCTCCGCCGATTCTTTAGAACTTATTGGTAGCTTTCTTCATGATCGTAAGCAGAGTGTTAGCCTGGACAATGTTGTTTCTGCTCCAATGTATCTTAGCCAGGGTGTACCACAGGGTTCAATACTTAGTCCCCTGCTGTTTTCCCTCTATACCCGAAATATACCTGAATGCATTGAAAACTCTTCTATGCACATGTATGCAGACGACATTCAACTCTATAAATCCTTCAAACCTCAGGATTGGTTCAGCGCGGTAGCTGATTTTAATTCCGATTTGGACTCGATACTTAAGCTATCTAAGCAGCTTAATTTAAACGTAAATCCTTCGAAATCTCAGGTAATTCTATTCGGTAACACCAAAATCTGTATGGAGTTGCGCGGAGTGCTGGTTGTGAGGGTGGATGGTGCAGCGCTGCCCATTGTGGACAGTGTCAAGAACTTGGGACTTATATTGGATAACACTTTCAGATTCCGAGAACAGATTAGCAAATGTATTAAAAACTCTTATCTAACGATGAAAACTCTTTACCCCCATAGATCCACGTTAAGTGCTCGCATCAAAACCCGACTTTGTGAATCGCTCATTCTTTCGAGGTTTGCTTACTGCTCAGTTGTTTATGATCCGGCCATCGATGTGAATACACAATACCGAATTCAAAAGGTTCAGAATTCCTGCCTTCGCTATATCTTTGGCATTAGGAAATTCGATCATGTGTCACAAAAACTGAAGGATTGCGGATGGTTGAACATGCGACACAGGCGTGAACTTCAAGCTTTGTGTCTATTTCACAAGATCATTGCTGCAAGGACACCTCCTTATTTGTACGATAAAATTACATTTCGCACGAATGTACACAATATTATGACCCGTCATCGCAATCTTATTTCGCCACCGCCGCACAAGACATCTCTCTACGAGCGCTCCTTTTCATTTAATATTTACATTAAATACAATTCACTGTCTGGCACGCTCAAATCACTTCCTCCCGGAGTATTTAAAAGGAAGGTCAGGTCCGTTCTGGCGCTGATGTGATCTATTATATTTATATTTATATTATGTTTATATAATTACATTTATTTAGTTATACTTATGATCCATTTAAGTTATATTCTCGTTTATATTGTGTATATATTGACTACAAACTATACATATTATGTTTCTATTTACCCACGCGTGTGTGTACGTGTATGCGTATATTTATATATATGTTATATATATATATACCTACGTTTTGTAATGTTGGGCAATATTGTATGTTGTTATGGGAACATGGGCAGAATAGGTTTAGGGTATATTTTCTTTGTTATAGTTCATTATTTTATTTTACAAGGTTTGAGTTGTAAAGCAGGCATCGCCTGAACTCCGCCTTGTGGTTTGCCATTTCACACTTTGTCTTTTACTGTCTTTTGTTATTATGTTTATTGTGTTTATTTTTGTGATTGTGGCAAATAAAGACATTATTATTATTATTATTATTATTATTATTATATTCCAACTTGATCTCATTTCAAATTCACCCAAGTATAAACAAGTCAGCCTCTCTATTTATATCCATCAATTTCTTGAACAGCCGACTATTTGAATTGAATTGTATACGAATGAATAATTGAAATGTGAATGTTGGACTGAATTGAATGTGAAAAAATAAAATTGAATTGAATACGAATAATCGATCGAATTGAATTGTATATGAATAATCGATTACATTGAATTGAATATGAATATTCGACTAATTCGAATATTCGAATAGAAGACGAAATGATTATTCGAATACAAAAATCGTAAAAATGCCCACCACTAAATACTAAACAATACACTTCCAAGTTTCTTATTGTTTTCAATTGTTGGTATAGTTTTAAGGAAGTTATTATTTGATCTAGTTTGATGTAAAGTATTGTTATCTGTCGATCAATACTTGTTAAATAGTTTAGCGAAAACTATGCTTACTTACCTGCGTGTTTATATGTATAATATAAAGCATTGAGTGAAAAAAATAGAATCATCTAAGAATTACAAAAAAAGCGATAGTACTAGGGACTAGCCATGCGTCGTATAACTAAGAAAAGAATCGTTTTAGTGTGTATAGTCGAGTGTTATAGCAGTCCTCAATTTCATTCACGTCGCAGTGGTGGTACGGTACAGGCATGTAACTCTGTTCCGAACGAAATGCGCTTTGTTTGTCACCCGTTTTTGTAAACAAAAACCCACCTATTCAAGAATCGCGCGCTAGATAATGAAAATTAACGCTGAAACTTCAAGTATTTTACGTGAAAAGAAATGCTGCATCGGAATTCCAATCAGATCTATATCGGACGATAGTAAATAAAATTAATATATACACGCACTCTTTATCTTTTATACATATTCGTACCGACTCACACGATTTTTCCTGAATAAAGAATTAACTCAGGATTTTCTTTGTTTATTTTTCTCTTATTAAATTTCGCGTTTATCGGCGATAAAAATGTGTTTGTGATGTTTTGAAAGAAAAGGGAGAGCCAGTTTACATGTCAACAGTGTCGTTATTCACGTATTATAATTTTATTAAGTTCTTACTGAAAATATGATCTCAAGAACAATCCACTTGGTGTGCTACAATGTGTTCCTTTTGTGGTGTATGATTGTGATGTGTATTTTATCTCAAAGTGGATATTCACGTGCTGCTCATCTACAGAAACGAGCGATAGTGACAGATAAAGAGGTAAGGATTCATCAAACTTTCTGCACAATTATGTATTTATAATTTATTATATATTGTTTGACATTATATATACATATTTGTTTTTATATGATAGGATACATTAACAATACTGATGTGCAAATTTAGTAATTGTAGGGAAGGTCGTTTAATTGTTATAAGTAGAGTGAGGATCGACGCAGTGAATATGCGATAGCAGTAATATTATTTAATAAACCAAAGAATAGTAATCATGTACTGCTATATTAGACTTTCAGGTATATTACCACAAACCGCTAATTTAAATCTTTATTATTAATATATCAGAAATAAAATAAAATCTAACATGTGTCTGATATAAAATCCAAAATCGTACATATATAGAAATCTATATACTATTCGTATTCGGAATTATTCGCAATATACAACTTTCACTCCAACAACGCCAAAAGCAATTTGAAGGTGTTGTGGATATCTACCCAAGTACAGTATATTTAGTTCAAGGGGTCATCAACATGTTAATGCAATATTCAAGTTTATATCATAGCACAACTGTTCAGGTAATTCAAACGTTGTTTTATTCCGCCCAGGAGATATATGTAGCACACATCACTAGGATCCTGCTCTCTTAGCAAAATGTAAATAGATGTATATAAAAATAGAACGGTGTTTGAGAGGAGTATCATCGGTTTAATGAGGCAAAATTGTTATTGTTGTAAATAGAAAAGGACGATGTGTAATCGGGAAATAACTCGGAAGAAAAAAGATAGAAATAGGAAGAATCAGCTTTAAAATAACTTGTGTAAATATTAAATGAATTGTAGGTTGATGTTACTATAAAGATGACCTATATATTGTGCCAGTGCCAGATACATCATTTATACATTTTTTTAAGCAGGAAATTATTCTGCATCGAACAGGAATATTTTTTTTAGTTACTGCCGTTATCCTTGAAATTTAAATATGTGTGAACATACACATATCGTTGTTTAAATTTGTATTCAAAGCGAGTACATGACTGTTTAAACAAGTAGTTTAAACTTATTTTATTACTTACGGCTCTATAAAGTATGTGGTGGAGGTACACTTTTTTTCTTGATTTTGAACTTGAATCAATTGAGATCAATATGAGAAAAAATAGTTACCTAAATGAGTTTTATGGTATTAATTAATAAAGAAATAAATAAAATATATATCACAGCAAACACTTCAACAACAGATATGGTTTTCTTTGAACGCAGACTAGTTACAGAGGTCAGCCTAAACTTTTTTTTGTTCTCTACAATAAGGATAATCAGGGTCAATAAACGAAAAATTTCAAAAAATCAGAGCAAATAAAACATTTTCATTTAAATTTGTTTTTGGCGCAAAAAAGTACTAAACGGAAAATACATAATTGAGATTCACTGTTAAAGAAGTAGTTTCTTCATTTGTAGTGTCTTGCAGCTAATATATTTGCACCTTTTCTTTCTTTCTTCTTCAAGAATTTCGCTTTTGAACTGTCCACCAAGTTTTGCCGAAACCATGTTTGATTATAGTGAACGGAGTAGTAGCGCTCAAGCAAATAGTGTGATATTATTGGGGGATGATCCAAAATCTAATTTAGAAGAATTTAACTTCATATTCGTCGGAATCTTCTCAACTTGCTTTCGGTTCAACGTCTGTCTTCTTCTAATATTTTTTACTTTGTTGTTTTTTTCTAGTTGTGTGTTTTAGCCTTTGTTGTTCCAATTTTTTCTTTATCTTTTTTGTACTCCTATTTCCATTTTTCTCTTTTTGTTTATAGCATTAAATGATACCATTGTGCACTGTAGTTTATTTTTCTTTCCTTTAGGGGCGTGTTTTTTATGATGATCAATTTTTATGCAGTAATATTAGTCACAATTATAATACACGGACAGATAATTACTTTCTTCCGGCACAACATAGAAAAGAAATTTTTCAGAAAGGTACCTACTTTGCAGGATGTAAATTATATAACAACCTTCCTCCTATAATAAAGAGCGCCGCTAACTTATACCAGTTCAAAAAAGCTGTTAAAGAGTATTTATTAAATGTGAATTGCTACTGTGTCCAAGATTTCTATAATAAGTAAGTTGTTTGTTTCTGTGACGTATTTCCAGCTTATACAAGTTAAGTGTGCTACTCTTGTCTCTTGTATACTGTGTGTGGAAATAAAATGTTTATTATTATTACTATTATATTATTATTATTATGATCATCATTTTTGGTTTCTGACAGTTTGCCTCATATATGTATGTACGATTCAAATTGCGAGACTTTCTTTTGGTAATCCATTCTTATGTGATCATGTAGGTGTTGTTGCTAGTGTCATGGTTGGAGTTGAAGTAGGAACCAGGAGGTACAAAAATGGGTGTGTTCTTTGTTTAAGGGTAATTTTTTGGTTCTTTATAGGCCTCTTGTTGCAATTCCTTGTACCTTTCCAAGTTTATTTTATCAAGTGCTTCCTTAGGAAACTTGGTGTAGTTGATAGAAAGCCCGAGCGAAGATTTTTGGATTTGAATGATCCTTTCTATACTATTGAAAGTTTTTTGGCAAACTCTTTATTTAGTAAAGGTACGGAAGCATCGGTTTGAAAGCAGTTTTGTCGAAAGGCTGGAGATATTGGGTGTGGGAGGCGTGGACTAGTATTCTTACTATAATAATACTATTTTCCAAACCTGTCTTGTTACTGAGACTGGAACTGGTATAAAAGGCGAATCTATTATACAAGAAGATTACTTCATTTATGTATCCGTTATTGTATAGTTGGAATGTGTTTTAGAAAGACCTTTTTAATCTAATGATCAAAGATGAATCATTTCATCCATCCTTTGTTCCGTGTAGAATATCAGAAGGCGGGATAGGCATCTATTACTTGATTTTGTGGTTATCTCTTTGAAGTCCTTGACATCATGACTAAACTCCGATTAGTCACAGTTGTAAACAAGATTCAAATCCTTGTCAGAGACAATATTTGCTTATGTATTCTATAGAGATCAGCTCCTCGTTGTCGATGTCGATGTGTAGGAAGTGGTATCTTGACTATATGCTTTTTAAATAAAATAAGGGATGTCCGCAGAAAAATGAGATTGATTTGTTAAATTCCATGTGGAACAAACGGCGAAACATGATTTTTCTCTTTTATAAAAACAACGAATTTAAATGAAAACAATTTGAAGAAATTCGGGACAAAGGAAAGCAGTGGTGTTTCGCGTTACTATTTTTCAATAACTATTATTCATTGTACGACGTTCTCTATATTTTGAAAGCAGAAAAAAATGCTGCTATAATAAGAATCAACTAAGCAATTAAGCACCCACCACACATTAAAAAAAAAAAAATAGATTTGCCAAATAGATTTGTCTAAGATTTAGATATGCAGAAAACAGAAAGAGCATATTCTGATAAAGTTATTATTACCATTAAAGGATCGGTGGGGTAGTAAAGGGCCAGTCAACAAAACTGTTTGCTTGGCCTCCAATTATATTGAAAAAGGTACCAAGGATAAAGTGAAGAAATGGAATAAAGCTATTTTTAAATACACAGAAATTGGTCAGGCTCAGGTCATTAACGATCAAACGATGTCACTGATTTGCCAACATTAGTTATGACAATCGAGTAGATCATATGAGTAAAAATAAAAGAAAAAATCTCCTAGATGTAAAAGATCTCAATCTAAATGATATTTTGTTAGTAAACAGTTGCACCATTTAAAACAATTTGTATATCTCCATGTCCATAATTTTTTTCTCAGATTTTATATTTTTTCACTATAAATAGAAAAGAGAGGTTGGAGTCTTCAAGAAGGTTAATCAGAACTTATTTATTTTGCTGTCAAAGTAGTGTTGCTTTCGTGTGTAACTAACTTTATTTGTTAACACAAACGTCTGATATATTGTTATTGCCATCAGTTTATATTTTTTCGGAATTTTACTTTTATTTTGCATAGATGATTGATGTACGATAGGTAAACATTTCTGTGGTAAATCTGCTGGATAATATGAATAATACTTGCATATATGTGTACACCAATCGTCTTTTATTGTAGGTTTGTTTTGTCTCGATAGATACCTCTCACTTAAAAAGAGTTTAGTGGATGCAGAACAGAATTCTTTTAAAAGTAGCAATGAGTTGGGAAATGATTCTTTAGTAGTTAGCAACATTCTGATTCCGGTTATAAACCACTAGACAGCAAAATTCAGTATAATGGACTAGAAGTTCAAGAACAAAACCTTCTGACTGAAACAGAAAATTGTTGATAAACTGTTCATGATAATCTTTATTGTAATGATTGAAGTAGAAATATTTTTACTAGTCTTCATAAGAGCTGTAATATGAAGATACTGTTTTTGATAGACTAGTCTAAAGATATGATATTCTGTTCGTTCTCCACGCCGCAAAATTTCTTTGATAACAATATTTCCACATCCTACCTGCATTCTTAGTTTTAGGAAATAGTCTGTGTCACAGTTGGATGGGCTTTCCAATACGATTTCCTATTACTCCAGCCTTATTAGTATTAATATTTTCTTTTCCTGATGGTTGCAATTTCTTGTTAACGCAACTGTTCTATTGACGTTTAATCTTAATTATCTTTATGATTTGTTGAATTAAAGCCATAAAACAAAATTTTTCCAAGCTAATCAATATATAAGTATTATGATTTGAAAGTACTTTTTAATCCCAGATATCTTTCCACTTGTAGATCAAGAAAACAGAAATTAATTGAAAATGAATTTATCCCAGAACACAAATTATTTATTTCGTTAAAATACTTCCTATTTTATTGACTTACAAATAGAAAAATATCTGGGATTAAATAGATTCGATTGTTGATTCGTGAAGTTTATATCAACATCTCATAGGATTCTTCTTCTTATTCTGAACCCGAATTTATTTTTAAAAATTTAATACAAATTAAACATTCAAGTATGAATAATAATCATAAATTATGAATGATATCCCCGTTGTTTATTTAATTTTATTCGTATTATCATCAACAAATTATTTCAATTAACTTTTCCCTCGGGTTTACAAATAAAGACGTACAATTTTATCATTGGAAAAAGATTACATGTCACAGACATAAATTATTTGAAAGACCTTCATATGCGACAAGAACTACGTTAATCGTTTAAACATTTATTAAGATAAGAGTTCTTTTTTGCGGTTTTTTCAATGCAGAAGATATCACGTCGCATTGTAGACAGGCTTGAGTTGAAAAAAATTATTGATTTACTACTCATCATATTTTTCCTAGTAGATAATTTAAATTTCCATATTTATTATTAATTGTGTTTTTATTAAGAAGCCATTTCAATAAGTAATGTTTTTTTAAATAAAGATAAGGAAAGTGCATGGCCGGACGCTCGTGTATATTCTTCGCAGAACTGAGGATATTGGTTAAAAAAATCTGTACTGTTAAAATGTTCTTTTTGCAAACGGAAGTGGTTGGGATTGGTTGCAATTCTTGACTTTGTCAGGAAGAAAGATAATGGGTATTTGTGAGGTATATCCGTAGAATTGTTTTTGATAACTAAGGAAATGACTTATTTCTTACGTGTAAATTTGAAAGGATTGCCAAAAAAAGATAATTAAGTGAACCATATATGTAGATAAAACGTTTTGAGGTATGTATCTTTGTGGTAAATAAAAGAGAACTCGTACCGCATCTCTGATAACTTGTGTATAAACGCACTACAGAACGACGTAACCAATACCAGTGTCATGCTTTATACGGCCAATTCAACTTCTGTCTCAAATATGGTCGATAGTAAAGTTGTGTGTCAGTATCCAGCTGGGGCATGAAATTAAAAAATCAATAAACCCGACTTACCACATTAGTACCCTGTCTTGACTTTTCCATATGTTGCGGTGCACGTCCACATTGTATATACTGTAAGAAAATTAAAAAGAAGAATGAATGACAAAAGAAGAAGAAATCTTACAATACGTACAAGCCCGATCTGATCAGGTTCTTTAATGTAAACATCTCGGGGTTGTCTATATCTTTAGTAAATCTAAATGGAAGATTATATAGATGTTACTTTTTTTTAATTTAGGTAGACATATGTTAAGTAAATAATTCTTTCTGGGATTACTGTACCTATTCTTTATTCGAATTACATGAATTTAGCAGCGATGTACATACAAACTCATCAAAAAGGATTAGTCAATTTTTGGGCGAAATTTGATGGTGGTACTATCTTGAAAAACTACATTCTGAGTCATTTTTGAGCTGCTTTAATCGTTCAAAGGTTTGTATGTTTGATATTTTTGATTTAGAAAGCGCTCTTCATTAAATGTATGTGTATCAACTATTTCTAAGTTTGTAATTCTGATTGAGCTACAATTCCCTGTTGAGACACAATTAGTAGCAATCATTATTTACGTCTCAATAAACAATACAACTTAAGAAGCCGCTGCAGCTCCATTCATCATAACAAATTATATCTCAAATTTAATATTAAAATATTCTGTTTAATTAATATTGATATTAATCATGTGAAATAAAGTTTTTCTTCTTTAGTATAATTTAATTTAATTTAGCAGAAATATAAACCTGGTTCTTTTACAACTATCGTAATAGTTTTAACAGCTATCAAAGTACAAAAACAGTTTAACAGCTGTAACTGTTATAATATGTGATATTGAATTTAAATAATCTTATTTTAGATCTTAGATTGTCGAAATCATTTTAGTGTTTACTGACAAATATTGCAATGGTCAATGATTTGAAGCGAATTGAGCGATACAACAATTGACGTCCTGAACTTGCAAATTTCTTAAAAAATTAATAGAATTGATTACTCTAAGATGTCATTGATCGATGTATTTTAAGCATGTCCAGAAAATAACAAGTTGATATTTTTTCCAGAGATGGGAATCTTTTTTTTTTGGTGGTGCCTACACGCTTTACCATTACATTCATAATTAATAATAACGATTTAGATGGTTAAGTTTATGTTAAGAATTATTTTATGTTATTTAATGCATACTACAAGTTTGTGTCAAATCTTAAATCAAGGAAACATCTGAAGATATCAGTTTTTTAGACGAGCGAGATTGGCTAATTTACTAAATATAGCTCTAGCCCAATATAAAACTCTGGCTACGTTTCAACATAGTTCCCAACAACACTTGTTTCATTGTTCTTTCAATTTGGGTATGCCTCTGGCTTAATATTCTTTAGGTTGATTGGAATGTGTGAATATTTTTGTAGTATATCTTAGGCTAGTTGTGCCATATGTGGGCGTGTGCTGTGAAGCAAGAGTCAGAGGTTTTGTTAGAGTCTACGACGTTTTGTTCCTGTAGTAGGCCTTATTTTGTTTTTGAGCATATCACAGTAATACTGGCTGTTGATAGTTCGTTAGTCTTTGAAGTAGTCACAATAAATACTATTATCAAAATACTGTAAGCATCATTTTACCTGCAGACGGCTGAGTCTTGAATTTCTCCCAAGTGGGAGAACTCCAAATGGTGCATTTATGTATCATATTATGTTGCAATTTTTCTTAAATTGCCTTGGGATCCATCTCGCACAGGTTTTTTTTTAGTGTATTGGATGCACAAGTATATTTTAAAGAATTTTCAGCAGAGAGGATTAGTAGTATTAAATCGCATCAGATAATATGGCAACTATCTTCATGTTGAAGTGTTATCATTGGGCTATTGAAATCAGTAGCTGACATTCTTTCGGAGTGTAAACAACACACTTTTTTGAGCTCCGACTATGTCAGCTTTAGTGCCTACAAAACCCCATTCGCGGGAAGTTTTACTTTTTTATCTTCATCTGGAGAAAAGTGCAGCAGAATGTTATCGCATGCAGTGTGAGACTTATGAAGAACATGCTCGATCACCTTTGACTTGTGAATTTTGGTTTACACGGTTTAAATGTGGTGATTATGATATAAGCGAAAAAGAGCGTGAGGGAAGGCCAGCAACGTTTAAAAACTCTGTATTGGAGACTATTGGACGAAGACTTCTGCCAAACTCAAAAAGAACTTGCTGAATCTTTGGGAGTGACTCGACAAGCCATTTCATTGCGCCTAAAGAACGTGATCCAGAAAATGAGAAATTGAGTTTCATATAAACTGAAACCAAGAGACATCATAAGGCGATTTTGCATGTCTGAAATGCTGCTTCAACGGTACAAAGGAAAGTTTTTTTCTGTATTGTATCGTTACTGGAGACGAAAACTTGATCCATTATGACAACCCTAAACGCAGGAAATCCAAAGCCGAATATCCATAGTTCGAAGGTGATGCTGTGTATTTGGTGGTATCAGAAGGATGTGGTGTATTATGAGCTGGTAAAACCGAATTAAACCATTAGTGGGAAAGGCTGCCGACAACAACGCATCAAATTGAAGCGAGCCTTGAATCCAAAACGGCCGGAATTGGCGACCAGATACGAGTCATTGATTTTGCATCGTGACAATACTCAACCACATATAGCGCAATCCGTTAAAACTTGGAAAAGAGGAAATGGGAAATCCTACTCGCCGTATAAGTCAGACATTGCCCCTTCTGACTACCACTTGTTTCGATCAATACAGAATACCTTGTCCGGAATACACTTCCCTTGAAGGTTATCAAAAATTGGGTCTATACGCTGTTGGCCGCAAAAGATGGGTGGAACTATTGGGAGGGAATTTGCGTGTTTCTTCAAAGATGTGAAAAAAATTGTAGCTTCCGAAGGAAAGTATTTTGAATAAAATATATCGTACCAATTTTTTTAAATAAAGCCTCAAAGTCAAGAAAAAAGTCTTTGAAATATACTTTCACATCCAATAGTTTACTTTGAATAATGTTGTGATCCATCTGTTCGATGACAATATTCCTATTGCTACGAATTAACATATCAATGCAAGATTAGAGGGTGTGAGTTGAAATTTGGACGAGTTGTTCACTTTGTTCCTAATCAGAGATACTTACACAGACATTTTAAAACTGTTCTATCAATTTGCAAATAATCAACATTATTCCGCGGATTTCATTACCTTTAACACCCTCTGCGACTAAAAATGTAATCACTGCACGTTATTCTTGCGCGATGCAATACTCGATGAGTAGACTCACTATTGTTGATTGAGTAATTTGGAGAGTATGTTTACGGATAACTATTAAATAAATCGTTTTCTTGTTAATTATTAGTTATTTATATTTTACACTTTACTAATATTGCGTGCTCACAGCTTCCTATTAACACACCCCACCAGAGACAAATATAGCTAGACATCTTACACATACAGTGCAATCGTTTTCTTTAGTTTAGAACGCAGACTATTTGAATGATATAAGGATTCTGTGCTTTTTCGAAACGATATATAAACATAATATATCAGATATATTTTACAGGAAGTACCTTGTTTAGATACGCGACATAATTTCGTAATTCGTCCAGACTTTACCAAAGAAAAATCTAAATATGACATGCACTAAATAAATCAAAACATTATTACTATTTACTTATTCGCTGTAGATGAACCGCATTTGTAAATATAACATGAATCACTATTTAGAATCCGTTGTAAATGGTCTGCTACTTAATGTTTATTATATCGTACGTTGGTCCGTTTGTATGTTGTCTGATGTAATTTTTTTCTCATCGCTTTATTATAAATTAAACGTCTCGCGCGTTTCTCCAGTTGAAAGACCTTTAAGTGTGGTTATTTGCGGCTTCTGAACTAGATTCTAAATGGAGGTATACTAAATACAAAGATGCGGATTTATCCCGTTGAAATTCCACTCATTTTGTACCATCTTCTCTTGAACACATTGTATACGAAATAAAACAGTATTGAAATACATAATATCGATGTGTGGGGTATGACATATTCATTCAGCGCTTCCGTAAAGTGACACCCATGCCCAACTAAATTAGTTTCGCAAACGTTATAATGTAAACACGGGCATTCTATGCACATAATGTATTCAAAGCATATACAAATATAAATTGGAACCACAACGATTAACGGTAGTAACGCATTACATCAAAAGAAACTGCCGTGGGTATATTTTTAACGTTTTCGGTTATCCTTCATTTGTAAAACTCTCCAGCGAATTACGTGTCTAATCTAAACATATCAGGTGACGGTAGTCACTTCGTTTTTGAGAATTTAATTAATAAATGTGGTTAGTGATATCACACACCTTTATATTGTATGTATATGTACTAGCAAATAATCGAATGTTGACGATCCTAAAATTATATTATTTTGATAATTATTTCGTATTATTTTGTAGCCAGTAACTATTAATTTAGACACATATCTGTTCCACGCCACGTCTTACTACATTATTTCACGCGTCACAGTAACGACTATTACTCGAAATCTATAATAGTTAAAATAGTGCAGTCTGGAACTTTTTTTGTAGAAGATTTCATGCTCTATTAAAAAAGTCTTTCATTTTTTTTTGATAACTTGCTGCATTCACGAAAAAAGGGAAAAATTAGGTCTGATTTCGTAACATGTTTCCTGTCTTCGGCAGCACAAGTTTAACCGCACAAGATATCAAAAAAAAAGTAAGGCCTTTTTTATAGAGCATGGAATGATCTACAAGAAAGTTCTAGCACTATTCCGATATTTATGGTTATATTTTGAATAACTTGGATATGAAAGATTGCGAGGAGGAAGATATGAAAATATGGTAGATTGTCAGTGCGAAATTCAAAGTGTGACTGTTTCACTGAGGGGTGGAGGGGATATTGTATTAAATATGCACTATTTTGAATCCCCTTTTTCCTCATATCTTGAATTGTCAATAGCTATCGAAAAGCACCAAATCGAAACACTGGAGCACTTTAGAAAGATAATCGAATGTAGGCTTTCACGGCCACTGTTCCATAAAGATGTATCTTATTGATATTGATACAACAACCACGGCAATACCCGATAGATACAGCTTTACTTTAGAAAGATGTTAGAAATTTATTAAAATGTCTTGAAATTCAGGCGGAAGACTTTGTAGAAGCAGAATCATCAATAAATTGATTTAATTCGGATGACTAGTCCTTTATTTTATACATAAGTAACACACGATCGTATATTAAACGTTGATTTTTTTTGTCAAAATGGCCGTAATCTAATATATTAATTAAACTTTTCTTTCTACTATTAAAAACGTTGCCATTCAACGTATATTGTACATATCCAGATATTAGTTCAAAACGTTTCATAAATACGTATACAACTCGTAAATAAAACAACGTTTATTATACGTTGATATACAGTACGTTCACGGCTGGAGTTTACAAAACAATACACATATTCCTTCTTGAAAGTTCTGGATATTGAGAATCATATTTAAAAATTAGGTTTATTATGTAAGATGTTGAAGAATTTAAAATTGCTGAATTATTAAAAAAATAATTAAACATCAAAATATATTTACATGGGAAGAACGAACACTAACAATGTAAGTTAAAGAAACTTATTTCTGCTTTTTTAGAAGCTGTTAATGAAAACAATTGTTGATTGTTAGTGTTTATTTCGTAAATACAAACATATTTCTATCTTTAAATAACCCTAAATAAATACATGCCTTGTATATCGAATACTTATAAAAAAATTAAAAATAATAAAGTTGCTCTTCTTGGAAACTCCAACTGTGAAACACCATTTCAGTTTTTCAAATAAATTAGTAGAAAATAAAAATAAATGTGTGTTGGAGGGCAGTGGTACTTAATAAGCAAATCTTCGTGACAAACGCGTTGAATCTCCAACGTAATGGCGATAGATATTAACCACAATAATAATAATAATAACTAAAATGAATGGAATTACAATTTGAAATAATATTTAATTTTGATCTTATTATTTAATTATCCAAATAAATTTTCTATTATCTTGTGGTGTTTATTTAAAAATGAAATGCACAATTTTAGGAAATTTATGTTGAATGAAATTGATTATGAAATAGTAATTATTTATTTTATATACAATTGTTAATATGTGTATTAAAGGTGGTATATAAGGTGATGGAAGAGTGTTCTTTCTTTGAACCAGCTGACAATATTCTTGATGGTATTCGTGGCAGTGAATCCTATCTCAGTTTCTTTTTGTCGACAATATTTCTTAGGCAGGTTAAACCGAAGGGCGAACCGCTGACTAAAAATATGTACACTATTTCCTTTTTGGGTTGTATTTCCCGTATTACCCGATAAATATTGGTATTTCCTCAGTATTTCCTAGGTAATACCTTGTATTTCCCGATATTTCTTAGGTATTACTGTATAATTTCTATTATTTCCCAGGTATTACACTATAATTCCTACTATTTTACTGTAATTTCCTAGGCATTACAATTCCTAGTATTGTTCATTATAAGATATTTAATACTTTTTCAAATATACATATGTACTAATAACTTACTGACATTGAAGATATTCTTTTAAATTTAAATTCAAAGTATAGCAATATTTAGTTATAATTCCGTAAAATTTTGTTGAATTTTTAAGAGATATGTCTAATAGTTTTTTCAAAAAATAACTTGCATTGTAGTCAGAGTTATTGGGAGTATGATCAATTCTTTTAATTTTTTCAATCAAATCTTCAGCCGCATCTGCATTTTAGATCAATAAATGGGATATTTTCGTCACCTTCTCCTAATAGCTTGATTTTTCTACACTTAAAGAAGAAGCTGACCTATTTGATTTATTCAGTAACATTTTTGGTTTTTGATTTTCATTTAAATCATTAATGTCACTGCAAAACTCGTCCCTACTGGTTGTTGTTGTAAGTGTAAGGAAAATATTTTCAATAAATTTTAGTTTTGGTTTACTTTGAATTGTGGAGGATGTTGTTGATAAATATGACGTGATGAAATTCTTTTTAATAGATCTATTTTCTAATGGTTCAATATACATATTTACATAAAAAATGCTTTTGAAAATTGGAGCATATCTAACGTTTGGAATTAGAGTTGAGTTTAGATAATTTATAAATTTTACTAAGTACACCACAAAAACATTTAATAGTACGAAATAATTCTCCATTTTCATTCAGCGACGTATTTTTTTTTAATGTGGTGGGTGCTTAGTTGCAGTGACTCCGTAAGCTGTATCGCTTGTCTGGCTATCATGCAACTCTCGCGGTGTAGTTTTGTGTGCGTATTTTGTGTTAAATTGGCTTTGTGACAGCATTATATCGCCTTTTTATGATGCCGCGCTGTTAATCACTTTGCTCCCGACAACGAATGGTCGATCCGGGATTAAACTCTCTGAAAAAATGTCACCGTCCCGCCAGAGAATTGAATCCCGGCGCCTATCGTCCTCTGCGATGCAAAACATTTCTAGTAAATGTTTCTATTTCTTTCAAGTTACTTTCATTTATATTACGAATAACACCTTCATTATCATAACCGTTGATGATCATTAATTTTCGTAAAGCTTCTGGAATTGTTATGTTCAATGACTTTTTCGCTTCAGAAACACCTTGATTTGCGACAGCCATCTGTAAAGGGTAATTAAATGAGTTCATGACTTAATTTTATGCTTAAGGTTTACTATGTTCTCAAGTTTCAAAAAACATGCTACTATAGGAGTTTTATAAAATTTGCTTTGCAATGCTTACCTATTTTTCGTAACATGTCTCCTTAGTCGGTATATATTCGGGTTACAGAGGGTACAATATTTCTTTTGCTAAGTCTATATTTGTCTTTTGATATTAACACGCCCTTTTGTATTAGCATGGCAGCATTATTTGCGCAAACGTATTTATGTTGATAAATTCTTTTACTTAAAGGGTATGTTTTTATTACAGTTATTACAGTTAATTGTATAAATTACATTTTTAAATTTTCTTTGTTTATTTTACTTTTCATATTTGCATATAAAATTTTATTAGAATAATTTGGTATAAAAGTTGTTAAGATTTGTTTTTTTTTTTTTTTTTTTTACAAATAAGTTACCCTTATGTTAGGCAACCCCTTTAGTGTTTTACTGTCATTGAATGACGCCGGTTATTTTGAGGTTAAGTTTTAAGTTTGTAAGAAATGTAAAATAAAGGTACAAATAAATTCAAAGACGTGTTTATTAAAACAAACAACATATTTTGGTCCTTCGAACAAACCGGATACGAAACATCGCCAATTTACTGGGAAATTTTGGATTTTTTTTTTCTTTTTTTTTTTAATGTGTGGTGGGTGCTTAGTTGTAGTGACTCCGTAAGCTGTATTACTTGTCTGGCTATCACTGCAACTCTTGCGGTGTAGTTTTTAGTGTGTGTAAGTTGTGTTTTAAATGGCTTTGTGACAGCATCATATCGCCTTTTATGATGCCGCGCTGTTAATCACTTTGCTCCCAACAGCGAATGGCAAGTCGATCCGGGATTAAACTCTCTGAAAAAATGTCACCGTCCCTCCAGAGAATTGAACCCCGGCACCTATCGTTCTCTCACAACAATAGTCAGCCGCCTAACCACTCGGCCATCGACCCGTTCGAAACAAGTTTAGTGATACAACATAAAACAGTAACAGCGTTAGCAGATTTCAAGACACAAGAAACAATAGTATTGGTAAGTGAATCTCAATACTTCATTTTCCTTTCCATTTTTCCTATTACAAAATTACACGTACAAAATGGTAAACAACGAGCCCGAAACGAAACAGTCGAAACAACAACGAGACACGGAGAATGAACTCAAACAGCTGAAACATCAGCGAGGCACGTTAAAAGGGCAAGTTACAAGATTCAATACATTTTTAGAGAGTTTTAATATTGAAACATCAGACAAAAATCAGTTAAAATTTAGAAAATCAAAATTCGAAACAATTTACGATCAATTTCAAGACGTCCAGACAAAAATCGAGTTAGTTACGGGGTGCACAGAAGACATCGAACGCGATGAATTCGAAAATTCATACTTTAAAACATGGTCGCTAGCTGATTCATTCCTACAAGACGCGAACGTAAAGGAAATCGAGACGCATGCGCCAAATACTTCACGCGATAATTTCTGTAACAGCAATTGCGCAGATGAAATTAAATTACCACCCATTAATTTACCGAAATTTGATGGAACGTATGACAAATGGTTATTGTTTTATGATACATTTGAAGCTATTATTCATAAAAACACTAAATTAAATAATGTAAGAAAATTTCAATATTTACAAACATCGTTAGAAGGTGAAGCGTTAGATGTTATAAGATCGTTAGAATTATCAAATGAAAATTATGTAATTGCATGGGAGATGTTAAAAAAGAGATTTCATAACAATAAACATATGATTTTTAATCATGTAAAAAGCATTATGGATATAGCAGAGCTCAAAAAAGAATCATATACAGATTTAAGAACGTTAACAGATTCATTTCAAAAACACATGCGCGCACTTGAAATTCTTAATCAACCGGTAAAACATTGGAGTACAATTGTAATAGTAAATTACAAATACAATAACAAAAATCATCATGAAAAATCATCATCATTAGTAGCAGTCGTAGATAATTGTGATTTATGCCAAGAAAATCATAAAATATACAATTGTAAAAAATTCATAGAAATGTCAGTACCAGACAGAATCAATTACATAAGAAAAACGCGAAGGTGTTACAATTGTTTGAAGAAAAATCATACAACGGCCAATTGTTCAGGAAGCAACTGTAAAAAATGCAACAGAAAACATGCTACGTTGATACATTCAGAAAATCATTATACAAACACTCAAGATAATACACAAAATTCAAGCAAAGAAACAATTACACAGCAATCAAACACATCTCAGTTACCATTAAAGCATACGACCGAGAATCAAGACAGTCAGCAGACATACAAAGAATCACAACAATCAGTAACCTATCACTCAATAAACAATAGCATGAGTCAAATACTGTTATCAACTGCGATGGTTTTTATTTACAATAGAAAAGGTGAAAGGAAATACTTTAGAATTTTGCTAGATTCTGCTTCACAATGCAATTTTATAACGAAACAAGCATGTGAGGAATTGGGATTGAACCCAATTAATACCAAACACACAGTTTGCGGATTTGGGAATAAAACCAATATCATTACAGAGGAAGTCAATGTCTGTCTTTATTCAGTAGCGACAGAGTTTCAAATTACAGTACGAGTACTAGTGGTACCAAAAATCACAAATGACCTTCCATTAACGACCATACCGAAATCATTGTTGAAAATTCCTGATAACATCAGCTTAGCGGATCCTAGATTTTATATATCATCGCAAATTGAATTATTACTGGGTGCTGAAGTTTTCTATCAACTGATGTGCAATGGTCAGATACAACTTTGTAATACAGGTCCAATATTCAAAGAAACACAACTAGGTTGGGTTGTAAGTGGAAAAGGTATCACAAGGAGAAGAAAGAAAGAAGAAATACTCAGTATGTAATTTAGCATTAGAAAAGCAGATAGAATTGTTTTGGCAAGTTGAAGAAGTAGGAGAGAAGAGAAAATTAAGTCATCAAGAAGAAGAATGTGAGACCCATTTTACCAAGAATTACAAAAGAAATGAAAATGGGCAGTTTATTGTAAAGTTACCTTTCAATCAAAACAAAGAGAAATTAGGAGAATCACAATCAATGGCAATGCGGAGATTCGCAAATATAGAGCAAAGAATGGCAAAGAACGATACATTGCATGATGAATATTGCAGCTTTATGCAGGAGTACGAAAGATTAGGTCATATGACTGAGTTACAAAGGTTACCAGATAAACATTATTTATTGCCGCACCATGCAGTCATTAAACAGGAAAGTTTAACAACGAAACTTAGAGTAGTTTTTGATGGTTCAGCCGCAACTTCTACAGGCATCTCGCTTAACCAAGCATTAAGAAAAGGTCCAATAATTCAAGATGAATTATTTCAAATTCTTTTAAGATTTAGATCGCATAATGTGGTAGTAACTGCTGATATAGCCAAAATGTATCGGCAAGTTAAAATACATGAGGATGATACAAATTTTCAGCTTATATTGTGGAGATACAATCCAAACGATGATATCAAGATGTTTAAGTTAAATACAGTAACCTATGGAACGACTACTGCACCATTTCTTGCCGTCAGATGTTTAAAACAAGTTGCATTAGATGAATCAGAAAATCACCCAGTCGCGTCTGAAGTTGTTCAAAATGATTTTTACGTAGACGATTTGCTCACAGGATTTCATACAGAAAAAAAGCATTGCAAGTAACAAAAGGCGTAACACAGATTTTAAGCACAGCAAATTTTGAACTTCGAAAATGGCGTAGCAACTCAAAAATAATATTACAGCACTTAAGCAGTGAATTATCGCAAATTAATTCATTGGATAACATACTTACCTTAGACGCAGATACTCCAATCAAAACGTTAGGATTACTTTGGAATTCGACTCAAGATACTTTCCAGTATAGTACAAATTATCTAAATCAAGATAATATTTCAAAGAGATCAATTTTGTCGACTATAGCCAAGATCTATGATCCATTAGGTTTGTTAGGCCCAGTTATAGTAATAGCCAAGCTAATAATGCAAGAAATCTGGAAAATAAATATATCATGGGACGAAGCGCTACCAGAAAGGATTCAACACAAGTGGAGAATATTTGTAACAGACTTACAACAATTATCAGAATTTCGTATACCTAGAAAGATGACTAATCATAATGCATATAACAAAATTGAGTTACATGGTTTCTGTGACGCATCAGAAAGTGCATACGGAGCATGTATTTACGTGCGCACTTCAGCCAATGATCATTCACATTCAGTACGTTTAGCTTGTTCCAAATCAAGAGTAGCACCACTAAAGACAATTAGTCTTCCAAGGTTAGAATTATGTGCAGCCCTATTGCTTTCACAATTACTTCAAAAGGTTGTGTCCTCATTTAGCTTGAATTTTAAAATCACATTATGGACAGACTCGATGATTACGTTAGCATGGATAAAAATGTCACCGTTCAATTGTAAAACTTTTATATGTAATAGAATTGCAGAAATACAAAAATTGACGGATGAAACTTCATGGAGACATGTTTCTAGTTCACATAATCCAGCAGATCTCATTTCTAGAGGCAGATATCCTCATTGTCTGCTAACCGAAAACCTGTGGTGGCACGGGCCATCGTGGCTAACGCAAGACGAAGCTTTTTGGCCGCAAACGCAAATTAAAGAGAAATTTGCTGAAGATTCCTTAGAGATGAAGAAAGTTGTAACACTCACGTGCACGTTAAAGACAGAATCATTCATTTTTGAAAATTTTCAGAATTCTCTGAACTTCAACGATTCACAGCATGGTGTCTGAGATTTAAAAATAACACATTGACTAAAGAGAACAAATTGCGTGGCAACTTATCAGTTTATGAATTAGAATCTGCAACAAAGTGTTTAGTGAAATTAACTCAGCAATCTCAATACGCTGATGAAATCAAAAGACTACAGAACAACATACCACTTTCCAAGAGAAGTAGTTTACTGAATTTAAATCCCTATTTAGACAAAGAACAAATTTTGCGGGTTGGAGGCAGACTTGCAAATGCAAATATATCACATTCTCAGAAACATCCATATTTACTACCACCGAAACATTTGCTCACCACACTCCTTATCAGGTATGAACATAAACGACAATTACACGCAGGACCTCAAGCAACTTTATACAATCTACGTTTACGATATTGATACCATCAGGAAAAAACACTGTGAAGAAAATTCTCAGATCGTGCATAAGATGCTTCCGTACATCACCTCAGGGAACCTCACAATTGATGGGAAATTTACCTCCACGAAGAGTCCAAGATGCCCAACCATTCGAAATAACTGGAGTAGATTTTGGTGGTCCGATGATGATACGAGAAAGTCGACGTAGAGGAAAAATTCATACGAATAAATGCTACATTGCAGTTTTCATTTGCTTTGTGACCAAGGCTATACACCTCGAATTAGTAACAAGTTTAAGCACCGAAGCTTTTTTAGCCGCGTTTAGAAGATTTATATCTCGGAGAGGACACTGTAAGCATATCTACAGTGATAACGCAACGAACTTTCAAGGTACAAACAATGAATTAAAAAATTTTTGTCATGCCATCAGAATCAAGAAGGTACTACCGCTGAACTTACCAGTAAAGGCATTACCTGGCACTTTATTCCACCACGCAGCCCACACTTTGGTGGATTGTGGGAATCAGCTGTGAAATCCGTAAAGCGACACATTAAGAAAGTAATTGCAAATACATTGTTAACGTACGAAGAGTATTCGACTATCTTAACACAAATTGAATTCATTCTTAATTCTAGACCACTTACTCCCATGTCCGATAATCCTTCTGACTTACATGCACTTACTCCAAATCATTTCCTAATTGGAGATTCACAACATACTGACTATTACGAACCAGATCTAACTACAATCAACAGCAATAAACTCTCCCGATGGCAGCATTTACAGAAGATGAAACAAGACGTAGTAAAACGATGGAAGAAAGAATATTTGTCAACACTTCAGCAACGCAATAAATGGTTCCAGGCGACATCAAACATCGAAGTTGGAGACTTAGTGTTAGTTACCAGTGAATCAACGAACACCCGATGGCCACTTGGAAGAGTGATACAAGTGCACAAGGGAAGTGATGGTTTAGTGCGCGTAGTTACAGTTAAAATCGCCAGTGGTTGTATTAAACGTGCAATAACGCAAGTTTCAAAATTGCCCATGGACAAGTAATTGTTCTACAATTTGATTTATGTTCCATGTTGAAAGCCGAGATACTTTCAAGGCGGCCGGCATGTTAAGATTTGTTTTTTTTTTTTTTTTTACAAATAAATTACCCTTATGTTAGGCAACCCTTTAGTGTTTTACTGTCATTGAATGACGCCGGTTATTTTGAGGTTAAGTTTTTAAGTTTGTAAGAAATGTAAAATAAAGGTACAAATAAATTCAAAGACGTGTTTATTAAAACAAACAACAAAAGTAGTTAATATATTATTTTCAAAAGTATTTACAATTCCACGAACCACGGTTCGTGTGCTGAACGCAATGAATTCAACGAGTACACACTCGTATGCGTATCGCGATCAGCGCAGGCAAGTCCGTGGGCGGCTATACCATTAACAAACCGCGCAAAGTCAAATAGCACGTCAACTCTATAATACGGGTTGGCGCGCGCTTCTTGGTCGTCGCTTCGACGTAGTTTCGAGTTTAGCTCCGAAGCTTAGCATTTTTAGAATTATATCCTATCGGTGGCTCTTGTTTTTATTAATTCGTTATCATGATTTTGCTTATTTATATTATATTACATTAAGCGTGAGATTTAGACATATTAATTTAACAAAATACTGAATATATAGCAAATATATGTAAAATAAAAAGAATGCTTGTTTTAAATGTCTTTGAGTCCTTAACAGTCGCCTTATAGTCAATAAAACAAAAAGTTATATTATTATGTTTTACTGACCATAAGGTGACATTATACCTCCTAGACAGATAGTTATTATTGCACTGTGGTCAAAGATATAAATATTAAACAGAAATACAAAATCGTTTCCTATTTTTAAGCCAAAATTAAATTGAATTTTAAATTGCTTTACAAAAGAAGGGATATTATATTAACTTTTATAATAAAAAGATTTTTTAACGTAACATGTAACGTAATATTCAAATATTCTTAAATGAATAATTTACTAGTTGATTCAAATTATCAGTCACTGGTTAGAATTATTATAATCAACGCTTTCCTTTGCAAAAATAAATTGACGCAGTCGGGATGTGATAGTTAAATACATATTATTATGTGCAGAATATGTATGTGTATGTAATTGAACTTTACACTGCTGAAATTAGTGCTGTCACATATACGTACGTTCCTAAAACCCTTTTGTTAAGCAGCATTTTCGTTACTATGCGCATGACTGTTTGTCTTATTAATTAAAATATTATAAATTTTCTCTTATACAAAGACCGCCATCTAGATTCGGATTTCATGAGTTTATATTTAGAGTATTTCCTTGTCTTGCCAAGGTATTTCCCAATATTACCTCGTATTTCCTAGTATTACCTCTGTATTTCCTTCTATTTTCCAGTATTTCCCAGTACTACCTGGTATTTCCCAGTATTTCCTATTATTTCCTTGGATGTGTACACTAAATTACCTCAGCGTTTCACCCTTCGCTTAAAACCGCAGTGAATTGCACTAAACCAACAACAAAATATGTATGTATATGTAGATGTTATTGTTTTTAGCACTGGTAATGAATGGATAGGTATACTCTATCTGCACAAATAATATAAATAGCAAATAATGTGACCATCGAATTTAAATTTAGATCGAAAATATATAGTGGTAACTAATAATAATCGAGTATAATAAAAATGCAATGCATTAAATAATAATTAACATCTTTGTTATTAAGGTAATTCTATTTAAATGATAATATAATATGGACATACATGTTCAATTACGGTGTGATAATTTGAGATTGTTTGTCGGTAATTACTGAATAACGAATCCATTTTTAATTTCGATATTTTGTCGAAACGAAATTATTTATTTATTTTTATCTAAAAAATTTGTTTAAACAGAAAATTAAATCAAATTATTAGTAGACTCAGCAAAGACGGACAATTTCCAATGCAGTGCGTTGAGCAACATACAGAGATGGCACGAAAACTCGAGTATCCGTATCAAAGTAGACTTGTTCAGTATTATTCCACTAGTCGTTGTGAGTGCTTATCAAAGTGAAACTGTGAACACCACCTAAAAAGTGTAAAACACTGTTCTACAATCCGTGGCAAACGATATAGTAAACGATTAACATTTGATATACATATGTGTTTGTTTTATTCTATGTAATCTACTGTTCCCTTTACTAGACCAACAAGCATTTGTCTCGTTCTGGAGCAAGTATTCGGATAATACATTACCAAATCGGACATCGATAAGAAACGTTATGCCATCTCCTCGTGACTATATTTAAAAAAGAATTAAAGCAGAATTGAAAGATAAAAAATTGTGGTTATGTGATATTTGAAAGTGTTATTGACAACGATTCAGATTTTCTCATACTAAGATAAATTTGTGAAGGTGCATCGAAAGATCCATTAAGTTGTGACAAGGATTACTTTAAATTAGCAAATGTTACATCACTCGATGTGGAACGATCGTTTTCATCATTACAAAATATTTATTGCGCACGCTGTATTCACTTAACTAAAACAAGCGTGGAAACATATTTAATAATTCATATATTTAATACATGCCACCCAGTTTTTGATTTCATTGGAGCTTCCTAAATCAGTAAGTGTTTCGACACGTTATATAATATATCTTTTGTCATTATTTTATGTGTAAGCATTCATGCATCCGTATCGCCTATGCTCACTCACGAAAATCACGAACACGGCCCCTCCACGTAGTTATCCGCACTATTCTGAAACCTGCCCCTCTTTGCCGAGTCTAAATATTAATTTTTTAAAATTAAAAATATTCTTATTGGAAAAAATTTATTATATTTGCTAAACAGATACGTAATTATGATGATTTTTGTTAATTTAAACGTAAAAACCCGAAATATACCGCCTTGCACTATGATTGACAGTAAATTTACAGTTAAATAACTGCTTATATAGATTTCTTTATAATTATTTGCACCAACAAAACACCCGCTAGTCAATCTGGGTTTAATCTGGGGCTAATTATAGTTGTGCGTCTGCTCTAGCGTCTGTTACTGATGTCGTCTTTTTCACTACTGTTGCTGACAAACTTGCCTGTCTTATTTTGTTAGATTTCTCACCAGCATTTAACACTCTGAATCATAAATTGCTCTTAATTATCCTTCGATCTTTTGGCTTTTCCCCTTCAACTGCTTGGCTCATTGAGAGTTACTTATCCAATCGCTCACAGGAAGTCGTTATTTTGAATTTGAAACGGGTCGGTAGCCGTAGTGGTTACGCGGCTGACTATCATTGTGGCGAGACGATAGGAGCCGGGTTTCAATTCTCTGGAGGGACGGTGACATTTTTTCAGAGAGTTGAAATCCGGATTCGCTGTTGGGAGCAAAGTGGTTAACAGCGCGGCATTATAAAAAGCGACATGATGCTGTCACAAAGCACACAATGAAATGTATGAACATAATTTACACACACAAAACTACATCGCGAGAGTTGCAGTGATAGCTAGACAAGTAATACAGCTTACGGACTCACTGCAACTAAGCACCCATCACGCGTAAGAAAATACTACGTCTCTCACTCTACCAGTTCTAAGTGGTGTACCTCAAAGCTCGGTTCTGGGAACTTTGCTGTATTCACTATACATATATCTCCAAACTTCATATGTGTCTCGGGCACCTTAAGAGTATAATCAAATTCTCTAAACTACATTCACTGAATTTAAATATAAATTGACTCAATTGGTATTCACTAAATATAAGTTGACTCTGTCTCCCATGAACTCGCAATTGAAGTAGATCGTATTCCACTCCCCGTAAGCAAGTCTGAGTATTTGTACTAAATCTCACATTTATTCATTGTAAATGATATACAAATCTTATAGGTAAATGAGCGATAACAAACAAATACTTTCCGCATTTTAAAAACTATCTATCTTTTATAAAGTAGGATTGCTTAGAAATAATTTAAGTAAGAAGTATTGTAATAAGTATTATGAAATGACTACAAACTTTGTAGCAGATCTCACGATTAACAAAGATAAATTCCCAATCAAATCAGTACAAAAAGAGTTAGTTTTGTTACTAGAATTCTATTATTACATAAAAGAAAAAGAAAAAATTTAAAAAGGGTTGTGATCTTCGCGAAAACCAAATGGATTCTAGAGACGGTCGCCTGAAATGTTCTCGGATGCCACCGCATACTATACAAAGGTCAACAGCACACTGATCAAAACAGCGAAAAAAAGAAGATGAGGCGAATCAGGCACTTGACCGTCAACGAAGTCAAAGTCCTGCAGGCGAAGATGTGTACCCTATCGTTACGGATGGCTCCTACCAGATGCTAAATAGGTTTCTGGAATTGATGATCCGCGTCGGACTTAAGCAAGTCCTCCGTTGCGTCTGTATGTTTTGACGGATCGTAAACGATTTAATGGGACCGCTTTTATTTACAATACCCCACTCGCTCTGTGTGTGCTTGAATAATGTCCATACAGAGATTATATTATTCTCATTATTATTCGTTTATAATGCGGAAAAATACCTTAGTATTAATAAAATGTACGATCTATATGATAATGGTTGAATATCATTTTTATGCGGATTTATTTTTCTTTGTTTAAGTTTGCTTTTTTCTCAAGGAATATTTTTCTGGACGAACCACGGTTTTTTGTTGATTACACCTACTAAATAAGAATGGTTGGACAACAATTTTTTTGTTTTCTCGTCGCTGAGAAATAGCAACGTATCTAAAATATTAGCAGGACGGTTAATATAATAGCATTAGACAACAAATTTTACTTTATTTGGCACTGAATACAACATTGACAATGAAATTAAAAATTTTGTTGCAGTTTTCAATAACAAGTCTTTTTTATTTTATTTTAACAAAAAATAAAAATAGATCGTTTGACACTTGTAGAGTCACTAAATGAGGCGTTTTTTATTATTCTTGTATGAATTGTTTGTGGAGTATCTCTAACTAAAGCCCAACTGTAATCGGCAAGTATGGAAGCAGTCCAGTTTCCCTGGTACCTTTTCTCCATCGTTGATATATCCTGATCGAAGCGTTCACCATTCTCATCACTCTCTTTTAAAGACATATTGCAACCCATTTTTTTGGTACGAGGTCAGCATATTTTCAATAAGAGTAACACAACTGTCAGCATTTTTATTTTTCAAAAAAATTAGTGACTACGAAGCAAAAATTAATCCAATCATTTTTGTCAATATCTGTTAGAGAGCTGTCAAAATGTTCGTCTTTCAGAATATTTCGAATCTATAGCCCAACAAAAATAGCTCCTATACTTTGGATTCACTGACAGGGCTACTGAAGAGCCGGTAAATCTCTATTCACTGCTTTAACAAAGTTTTTCATTGGTGACAACAAAATCTTTTTGGAGTCTACCAGTGGCATATGTTGTACATTCTTTTGACTTGGTTCTAATGGTTATCGAACAGGCCAGGTTTGTCTTTCTTGTAATGAAGTGCCTTTGCCAGATTGTCCCATTCACACAAAAAAACAACAATACGTGGTGTAGCCTAGCTGCAACCCCAGGAAAGGTGTAACAACCTTTAAGTCGCCACAGACCTGCCATTGGTGCGCGTTGTATTTTATGCTTGTCAATAGGTACTTCATATTGTCGAATGATTCTTTTATATGAACGGCATACCTAATAAGAATAGACGGTAAAATATTTGTAATATACAATAGCACTTTTGCTCAATGTTGAACTGTCTATATATAATCTCCATTCCTCCGGCTTGTAGTTTATATTTAGAGCTGCTGTGGTACCACTAATGTTATTGCAGGAAACCAAGATATTTTCGATATCAAAAAATGGTGCTAGGCCTTTATGGCGTTTGCGAAATCCACATATCGAAACATCGTCTTCTAACAGGTTTCACTGCTGCAGTCTTGATCCTAGTAACTCTGCCCGACATTTTTGGAGGAGGGGTGGTATGACGTGTTCGGTGTCAAATAATGATCTCCTGATGGTGATGGCATGCCTTCTTCTATCGTTATTATTTCATTCGTAAGTGAATGTTTCTGGAGATTCTGGAAGAAGAAGTGATTGCATTGTTATCACTCTTATATTTTACATTGTCAACTATTCGGTTCGAGTCACTAACTTCGACTAACCTCTCTGATTTGCAGCTGTTTTATATACCCAAATACTGCTTCTAGATTTTTAGAGAATATTCGAGGAGGTTCGACAATATTCTATTCAACTCCATAGTATTTGCGATAGTAGCGAATCTAAAACCATTATATTTAGAATAGTATTATCCTAGTTTTTTGTAGTAAATTTTATGCTCGATAAAAAAAGGTTTGATATTTTGCCTTGATAAAGCTCAGTAGGCGAAAGATTTTGCATTTTATATCTACTTTTCTTTTTTTAACCGGCCGAGCTTTAAAATAGTTCTAATTATTATAGCTTTCGAATTCTACCATTTAGAAACGTATTACATGTTGACCCTATTTGCCAGCTCTGATTATTACTATAAAAGAGGTATTAAGGCGGCGGATACTAACATATGTGATGTAAATATAGCGTCACCTATTTAATTAAATTTATCTCCTTTACCGTTAACTCTCGTAATTACAATTGCAAATAATAAATTCAAAGCAATTTCCAATTTACGCTCAAAAAAATTTTTACGGTATCGAATTGATGTGAGCAAACAATCTAAAAAACAGGATGTATATTCATTCCCGAATAACCAGTTTAGCAATCAAATACAATTACACCTATATAATAGCATAAACATACGTAATTGTAGCAATTCCACCAAAGTAAAACGGTCGCCTCTATAACTACATGAACCCGCTCTCGCCGATTCGTTAGATAGTTGCCGATCGTTGGACAGTTTCAATTAAGAGGAAACGTTCACACTAACGAAGCTTGTAAATAAAAGGTCATTCTCCTATTACGTTAATTACGAATGCTACAGACGTAAAATTTAGCATTGAAGTGCAATAAAAAGGCTCAACGTATGTAAGTATGCGCGTCGAAACAATCCAGCTACTATTATAACCCGTCTCGTCTACATGCTGTCCGTTTCAATAACTGTTTTAAAAAAAGAGTAGGGTGTCGTGGTGCTTCTGAAACGTTCTGAACATGTTCGGCGTGTTATAGAGCTTCTATAATTAAATTATTATAGAGCTATGTACAACAGTCAGAGTGGAATAAGGTGAATGACAGCTTTAGAAATGTCCATCGTCGGATAAGGTGCTAATAATTATATCCATGAAGCCTTGTTAGATGGTACATTAAATAGGGTCAAGTGGAAATAAAAAATAATAATCGTTAAACCGGTACATCACGTTTACTTAAAATCCTATATAATTAATTAGCTGGATCCACCGTGTGCCAAATAATATTAAAACATATTGCCATGCCTATCAACAAAAATATCTAAGAAGAGATTATGTTTACAGTGCCGATAAAACATGGTAACAGGGGCGAATTAGCTTATTAATACAATAATTATATTAAATTATTGTATATGTTACGATTTGATTTTGTACTTGTGTTATATGTTTTATTTATTATTGTTTTTATTAATTTATCATAGAATACTTTTGGGTAACTATTAATTTTTTACTTTTGGGTAACTAATATATTAATTATGTTTGATTATATTTAAAAAATTTATGCAATGTTGACCTTAATTTTCAAATGTAAATTTAGCCTATTATGGTATGAATTAAATGTGTGTAAAACGTTAGAACTTGGTTAATTTTACCAACCGTTATGCAACATATGTAATCAGCTGCATAGTGCTTATAAAATAATAGATTAGTTTGTTTAATGATCTTGGTCTGAGTGCTCCATTATTGCATTTGCTATTATAGCTGATAATGGAGAACCCATTGCTGCTCAGACAGTTTATTTGTATTCTCTATCATTACACGAAGAATGAGCTGAATTTAAAGAAAGTTTTACAGCCAAAATGGACTCATTTTGAGGTAAATTCGTATGATTTTATATTAAATTCTATTTTTTGTGTATTAGCGCTAAATGTATAGGAATATTTGTGAATAAGGATACAGAATTTAATTTTCCTACAATATTACTAAGAATTTTGGAAAAAATTGTTGATGATTGTATACAATTTATAATTGACTTTAACGGAACCTTAGTTTTGCGAATTTTAGTAGTACTGATTAATTGATTAGTTTCACTTTGAATTTTGTTAGTTGGATTATTTCGTTAAGCGATACTTCATTAATTCTGACGTTTATCAATTCTCCGAATCTACCGAATTTTCTCAAATATTCAGTTTTGCAACGCTATTTTTTTGCCGAGCTTTATAGTGTTCTTGTGCAAATTGTGCCAATATGCTCTTTTGAGTATTAACAAAAACTGCTCTGTCTTTCTATCTCTGATTCCCCGGTTACACTGATGTCCAAATTATTCGAGTAGCTTCGTAGTTTTGATAGTTTCATTTCTAATAATCTTAACTCATATTTATCTCTTGATCGGATTCGATTATCGTACATGTTGATATGCACTATATGATAAAATTTTGTAGAATATAAACCAAAATAAAATAGCTGGATTTTCTAGCTATAAGATAATTTGATTCTTTTAAAACACTTCAATTAGTGTTCTCTTAATTAAATTTGAATTATGTAGCTGAACAAAGGCACAGCAAACGGATGATGAACGACCGTCACAACGACTACCTAACAGTTGACTTGCTTGTATTAAACAGGACTCAATTTAATAACATGTCTATAAACAGGACATGGCTGTCTAAGAGGTCATCTGCACAAGATGGGGATCTATAAAAATGAACCCTTATGCAAACTCTGTAATGAGGAGGAGGAAACAACCTCTCATATTATCTTCGAATGCACTAAGTCAGCACTAAGTCAACGTAGGATGGCTATGCAAAGCGTATTTGATCTATCATTGGAGAAAGATTTACCGAATAGGCTCTTAAATTTGATCGAGGAAATTAACCTGTTTGAGTAAAACGAAATCAAGGCAGGAATAACAATAGGCCCAGTGGGCCGTAGTGTTAAAGATAACCAAAGACTGCCCTGCCTTGATATTAATCAATTAATCAATCCCCTAATATATTTAATCTATCTTTCAGGTACTTACTTGGTTCCCCCGTTTTTGACCATGTGGTCATACAGTTTTAATCGTCTACTGTAACTAGAATTCAGTTTAATTTCACAAATACTTAAAACTGTAGTTTAATGTTTTTTATCCAATGTATGGTTTCTTAGTATGACTTGACTACTCTATTAATAAATTAGATCAAGGATTGTGGCATTATTATTTGCAAGTTTCTTCTAAACGTAAGTTTTTCGAATTATTGTCACATCCTAGTTCTATGTCTGTTACTCTTGTAGATTTACCTTCTGATGAAAATTTAATAAAATTCGCTTAAGATTAAGATTTCTTTAAATATTCTTTCTTTCTTATTATTGTCAAACTATTTTAAAGTACTATCGGTTTAATATGCAAGAGTAAAGATTCGGAAGCTAAAGAAGTTAACGGAGAGTGTTGTGTGTGAAAAAATGTATGCATATCATTACCATAAAATCCACTATTAACTAAAAGCGATTGTGATGTTCTTTAAGAGAAACAAGTAGTTAAAATCACGTTGACCATATGGCCAAGAAAATAGTAACAAAGTAGAAATGTTTTTTTAAAGAAGAATAAATAATAAATAAACTAATACTTTGCACGTACTTGATTTTTATTCTGCGCTTCTAAAATAATATTAAAAAATTAAGTAGGTTTCCTTAGATTTTACATACTAGACAAAACAAGGAGAGACTCTTAATCGTTCTAAATTGTTAATCTAATGAACCACAATTTAAAAAAGTGTTTTATTTGAGAGATTTAAATTAAATATGTTTCACACAGCTTGCATTTAAAAACGTAAACTTTTATTTATAATAAGGGGATTAGTTTATTTACTCAATGCATTGAGATCTGAAATGATAGCTAAACATTTTGCACCAACCTCTTCAATTATGTACAGTGTAGTTTGAATTAAAATAATTAGGAATCCAGACTAAAATAGAATAAACTACTTGATATTTGAGCAAGCTAGTAACTTCCATTTAAACGAAACATAAATATAACAATTTCATGGTTTGTTTCGTTTGTAATATATTAAAGCAAACAAAAATAAAATGTGTTTTTTTATTGCAAACAATAATATTTATAGCAGAGAAAATACCCCCAATACAAAAATAATTAAATACAAAATAAAGTAAAATAAAAGCACAAAAAATACAAAATCTATTAACTAGATGATTCTCCATTAACGTAAGTGACCTCTTCAGGAGCAAAACGTAAATGAGGTATATCAGAAGATTCCAGTAATTCGGTAATTAAATACTTTTTTTAACGTGATGGATTTTTTAAATATGTCCATCACACTCAGTACATTGTTGGAGTCACTCATGCGTAGACATTACAGCAGCTTCAATTTCTGCTCTTGACAGGCTACGAATGGCCTCTTGTATTCGTATTTTCCTGTCGTCTCTCGTTGTTGGAGTTTGGTAAACAATATCTTTCAACCGACCCCAGAGATAGAAGTCCAAACAGGTGAGGTCTGGGGATCAGGGAGGCCAAGGAAATAGACATCCTTGCCCAATCCACCTCTGGCGATATCTTAGATCTTCTTCTTGAGAAATGTGCTGGACAACCATCTAGTTGCAAAAACATATTTTGCCGTAATTGCAAGGGCACATCTTCCAATAAAATAGGCAATTGGTTTACCAGAAAATCAAGAAACGTGGCACCGTTTAGTGGTTGATCAAATAAATAGGGACCTATAATAGTTCCGCCCAGGATGCCACACCACACATTGTGACTCCAATGGCTTTGATATTGGACCTCGCGCAACTAGTGAGGATTGTTGTCAGATCAATAATGCATATTATGCAAATTAACGTTTCCATCACTTCTAAAAAGCATTTCAATACTTTTAAACCTTACTTAGCAACATAAATTACACTGCCTCTATAAGTATAATTTGTAGATTTTAGACATTTGTTTTTCCTCTTACATTTTTTTGAACTAGAAATACTTTTATTATTTAAACATTATAAATTATGCAATTGAATCTTGAAAAAAACCCAAATAAATAACAATAAATACCGGTGTAATAGCGTCTTTTTAAAATTATATGATAACTAAATGTTCTTTCTGCCATATTTCAGGCTACTAATAAGATATCGAAATACGGTTTTTACTAGCCTATTTATGTATCACTTCGCTACATTTTTATGAAAAAAGTCATATTATTGCATTTAATTTTTAAGAGAATTTTGCAATTTTCTGTTATGTCAAAAAGCGCGCTCTAGCGGCATCATTAAGAAATAGACATATCACAGGTAAGATAGGTTTGATGGAACAATTAATGATTTTTTCCATGAGACTAAGTTTGTTAAAATCAGTTCTGTCGTTTAGGAGTTACAGCTGTTTATTTAAAAAAACATTGAATTACCCCCCACCACTTTATTTTAATAGATACGTTAAAAAGTGTTAAACAAAAATTACTCGAGTAAAGCTTATCTTTAAAAAGCATATATTTGTTGGTAACATTTACTGAGCGGATTTCAGTGGAAAATCACTTTAAAGGTTTAAGATGCCGGTTACGCCCCCTGGCGACCATCTTGTAAATCTGAAAATATTTTCCACGGTCTTCTTTTGACCACTTTAGTATTAAAAGTTTTTACCGCAAGTCTCTACGACGAATAGTTTCAGAGATACAGCACTTTGCATTCTTTTCTGACCACTCTGTACATATGCACTTGTTTTTTTTTTCTAGGGGTGTTGATATAATGAGCTTAACAAAAATTTCCGTTCTTCTCAGAATTATTTGTATATTTTATTCGCGTACATGTTTTCTTTTGAAAAATATGCTTTGGAAATGTTTCTATCTACAAAAGATGATAATATTTTATTATAATTTTTGTCAACTATTTCCAAATCTTCAGAATCACTTCTGTGTTGGTTGATTTACACACAAAGTTGTTGATCACAAAGAAGACCAATACATTATAATAGACTGGAATCTCATTCGCATATAACACGTATATTTATTACTATTCCTTATTGAGATAAGGTATATTTCATTTCTTAGTAAGTTCAGAAAAAATATTTAGTTTTATTAAACCCACATATCTATGCATATTACGTGCCTGTTCCATCCAATTATTATTTGTCGTTGAGATCGTCGAGAATATTGACTTCAATTTTAAAAATTTGTCACGTTTAAATCTTTATTTTTACAGCGAGGTCATTGCGACCGTTTATAAAGTACGACAATGCATCATCGTCGTTCACTTTCTCTATAATTAGAAAAAGCAAATGTAACATATGCTTTGCATGTACATATTATTTATTAAAATGTATCTTTAGATAATTCGGTGCTATCTATCTCGTATAGAGAGGAAGCATATAACGCCAGTAAAAATGCTTTCGTGATTATGAAGAGAATCACCAGTTTTGCGAGGAAGGACTCACTTTCGATATAAAGACCAACATGCTACAGTTAATGATGACTTTTATAAGGAAGTGAGACATAAAAAGGAAAAATGTGAGTAATGCAATTTAAAGCATTATCACAGATTTAAATGCAGACAATTTGGATCGGTGCAGTTACGATTCACAAAACGATACCTACGAATACAGAATCGCAGATGCTGCAACTGCTTATTCCCGAAATAAACCCTATCCATTTGCTTCGTGTATGTATGTCTGTACATACATTTAAAAAGAAGTGCTCGTTCGTTGGTGCGAAGTTGTTCCTCACTGCACGTATGTTTTGGTCCGTTCGGAACGAAGAGCTAGACATTGTAGAAGTGGCGTTCAGTTATTTTTATCCAACGGTAATGCAGTAATATCTGTTGATGCGTATAGAGTCTCTGTTGGCAAACACTTCTCGTTACTCTTTTAGGTCGTACAATTGTATTTATGAACATATGTAGTTAGTGGTGATATCCTCCTTTTGGTCTGTTGTAAACATGAGTATTGATGCTAAACTTTCCTTTATTTATGATTCACGAAATTTAAACGATCAATATTTTTCAGTAGTTTCCCGCTAGATTACGTGACATGGAATGTAACTCCTCGCAGAATTTAAAGACAGATGAGTCAGAACAACAAATTGTATAGACACTGCATTCTTGATTGATTCGACTTAAATCGCTACCGAAATAAATTAATCCATTAAGCAATATTTTATTACTAACCTTATCTAATTTAACGTAGTTTTCGTTTCATGAATAAAAAAAGTCACCATTAAACTTTATAAGAATATAATAACTAACCACGAACAAAAACATAACCTATGTTCACATATCCCGCGGAGCAGACTCATCCATCCTTGAACTGTGTGAACCCCGCCTCTGCCATTGTTTTTTTTTCGTGTATCCTCGTCTTTCGAAACCGTGATATAATTATAAACCAGATTATCCGTTAGGATAAACAATAATCAGATGTGTGTCGCCTTTTCAATATGAAGTTAGTTTAAATCGACTTAAATGTGAATGTACTGTTAGAAATTTGTTCTTTGTGGAAGATATCTTACAAGCGTAACTAATGGCAATATGTCTTATATATGTGCCACGTCACGACGGATGAATTAGATTAATTAGCGCTAATCATTGAAGTAATATGTGACGACAAATGGTTTTCTAAATTTACCAAGGATGAATTCTTTATAGTCTTTAATGAATGGATGTCGTTTCTTTTGATTAATACAGACGAATTATGTATTTTTTTCTAGCATTTTATCTGAAATTGAATGTAGTATCTAATAGACATCTTACGTACCAGCTGTAAACAGAAACAGATCAATAATATGATAGGAGAAAACTCGTCTGGAATTCTTAACGCAGAAATGAAGGGCTTCTAGGGATTCTGCGATAAGAAGAAGTGCCCTCTAAAAGGGCTTCGATATATATGTACTAAAACGACTTAAGGGGAAGATGCTGATATGATAAATGGGGATCTACACGAAAGGATCTTTGAAACCATAGTTAGTGATGACTATATACACAAAGATATAATAAACCTAGAAAAGTAAATCCTTATTCGATAGAACTGAAATATTAAACTTTTGAAAACTAGTAGTTAGAGATATCTACTGTCACTTAGTTTTGTTAACGAAATTACTCGTCAACTTTCTTAATTTAAATAACACAATATATTTATACGAGCTTTTTAAATCGAGCCTGCAATTCTATATCAAAACTCGTCGTTTTTAAGTTCTATACAGTCAACTGCAATGTTATCTTAATATTTCTATATTCTGGCGTGTTACTAGCTCAAATACTAACCATCAAAATTATGCCTTCCCAATTTCCGACCTAACAAAGATACAAGACATTTTTTCCTAAAATTTATTTTCGTTTTTCTATATAGTCTCCTTATGCACTTCTCCCAGCGATGCCCCCGTCTTGTCAACCTGTCCAATGGTACTCGGTGTCTTTTCCTGCAAAATAACTGTTTATGAAGGTGACGACCTACTAATTGGACGAAAATCTCTGCCCTCTGAGTACAATTTTTAGGTTAGGGAACAATACGAAGTCGCTTGGGGTTACATCTGGTGAGTAAGGAAGGTGACATGTGTGTTTTGATTGCGAAACAAATGCAAATGTGATCGTTTTCAGCAATTTCTGCTTTTAGTTTGTAAAGCAATGATGCGTAGTGTCCTTGTAATGGGTTTCCCCGTTTGAAGACGATAGATTAAGATAACTCCATGACTGTCCCAAAAATAGTCGCCATCACTTTCCCAGCCAAAAAAACAGTTTTTGCTTTTTTTAGAGCCGATTTCCTCCTCGCAGTCTACCGTTTTGACCATATTTTTATTTCAGGCGTATAATGGTGCATCCAAGTTTCATTTATAGTAATTAATCGATGCCAAACTTTGATTTACTGTTCATGCAAACACGTTTTTGGCCTAATGGGAGCAAGCATGGCACCCAACGCACGGACAGCTTTCTCATGCTGCTTTGGACATATTAATAAACTTTGCTATCTATCTCACTTTAATTCGGTGGTCGTTTAGCACTATTTGGAGAACTTTAGCGATGGTATCGTCAGTGGTTACAATTTTTGGACGTCCTGAATTCTCATCGTCTCCCAAGCTTGTACGGCCATGTTTAAATTATGCTGCTCAAAATTTCACTGTGGTAAATAATGCTGCAGAGTCCTCCAACACATCCTTAATTTGGATTGGCTTATTGCCTTTCAAAAACAAATATCTGATGACGGCGCGATACTCGATTTTGTACGTTTTCACAAAAACACTCACTTCAACTCATTCAAACGATTGTCAAACAACAACTGCGCGTCCAAAATGGGTAAAATTTTGGTGAGTCAATAGATGCGCAACCACATTACCGAGCTTTTATTGACGAGTGCTGCCATCTTCACGTTGTGGTCGGATATATTTCATGGCACCCTCGTATAGAGTCGTCTAAACTTAATGTTCACTTCAACCGACTTAACATGCACCGAGAGAAAAGAATTGTTAAAGCAATATGTCACATATATTTATTTCAAGCAAATAAGGATTTATTTGGCCTAACATAGTTATCGCTTTCACATCACGTTTATTTCAAATCAATATATTTATGCAAGGGAAAATCCAACAAAGTACACACATCATACAAATAATTCTGACTGTTTAAAATAAAAGACGAATATCGTACCGGTGTAATGGAACGCTCTGTATGGTATTGAATTTTTGAATACGTTTAATAATTTGCCATTATTCATTATCAGACATATGTAAGCGTATAATTTTTACGATTATAATTAGGGAAAAGGGCTTATTTCCCTTTTCTGGTAAGAGTTCGAAAAATACGTCTTTTTAATGTATTTTGAAACCTTAGTCACCCTTGAATGTCAAATGATTGATATTGTATCTTAATTTGATATTATAAATATACATAGTTTATATCTGGAGAGTAAAATGGCATATAACATAAATAACTATGAAAAAAGCCATATTTTACATTTATTTTACATTCATAAAAAGGACAATAGAGTTTTGAATAGGATATGTCGCGTATTTAACGAAATATATTCAAAATTCCAGTGAAAATTATTCTAAGCTGGTAGTTAATGAAGAAGTTATAGCGACACTGAAAGACTAATAAGGAGTAGAATTTTGTGAGTTTTTCTGTAAAGATCCAGAAAGGACAAAATTCTTTATCTAAAATTATTTGGGTTATTTAAATTTTCAAGGCTTTGGATAATCAATCCTCATAATTCATTCAATTATTATTATTAAATAAATGCCCGGTCCCTAGTAGGTTTCGAGGAATCAATTCCCCATGTAAAGTACTGAGTCAGAGAAATAAAGGAAAATACTAAAATAGATTTAACAATATTTATTACGAAACGAATTTTAAAACGTAGTAGCAATTAAATTTGATATTTTTATTTTTTAAGTTCAAATTTAATTTAACAGTTTGAAGTAATGAAGTAAACTTTGAAGAGGAAAAGAAAACAAATACTATGACCTTGATCGAAGTGGAATAACTCGACTTATCTTTTGTGTGACAGATCCAATGGCCGATACCAGGCCTAGTTCTCTTCACTTGGTACCTATCAACACAAAGGAAAGGTACCTAGTAGTTTACTGACAATAAAAATACGGTGCACCACGCCCGCAAAATACAAAATTAATAAACCAAAAAAAAACGCAGAATAATAAGGAGGTTAAATCCAGGTACAAGAACGGCGCATCATCAATATTTACTTATGATTTAGTTTTAACGACGGATAATAAAATTCACTTTAAATCTATTGTTGGTTATTACTGGTTAAGTTTATAACAAAAGTTTTAATCGTTATTTACAATTATTAACAGGAGTGTTCCCAAGGTCATCGGCCTTAACTTCATTGGAATTTTACCTTTGAGGTTATCTAAAAGACAAAGTATAGTTTCAGGCGATTGCAATATTAATTTTTTTAACATTCAAGGATGACTAATTAATTTTAAAATACATTTAAAAGGCATTTACAATTCGGAAATCATAAAAGTATAGGCTAATATATTTAATAATGAATGATGCGGAGTTATTATTATTATTATAAAAAAGTAACTTTCATCTGTGTGAATGTAATTGAAATTAACGTTAATTTTAGACGATCCTGTATACATTGCCGGAAGTTTAAAAGCGTAATTTTATATTTGGTATCTCAGTGAACATGAGCCAAATATGACGTCTTTAGCCACAATGTTATCAGAAATATAGAATTTTTAATATGCCGTTATACTTAGCTTTATATTTGAAGAAGAACTGAATAATTCAAAAAAGGCATTACATTAAGAAAGTGGTTGTGAACTTGCGGTAAAGCGGAAGTGATACAATCCATATCTATTTACAAGTTATCAGAACTGTTAGATTTCGGAATCGTAAATTTTTGATGAACCAGATCCGTGCATAAGTCTATATATATGCATAGAGTTGAAATTCAAAGCAAAAAAAAATTAACAAAGGAAAGAACTGAAAATTAACATTAACATATGGTGCATACATGTAAACCCGATAGCTGTATACGCAGTTTGCTTTCCCTACAAATTTATTGGCTTGTTTCTTGCAGCCGATGCCTTTTAGGAATATCTTTGCAGTATGTTTATAATATATGTCGATTGTTCTTATTGACTACAGGTAGATACATAACACATATACTTAAATTGCAATATGTTGGTGACTTGAATGTGACAATATGGCGAAATAGAATGTGGAAATTATTATCAGAGATTGTAATTTGGGGGAATTTAAAATATAATGTATTTATTCTTTAAATCTATCTGATCGTTGAATCTAGATAAGTGAGAACCTTATTTTTTTGGAACAAAATGATGGTAGAATATTCCTATGCCAAGAATATTTAGTCAATTTATATACATATGTATGTATCTATCCTTTTTTTAACTTTTTAATAGCGATACGTCATACAAGTAAGTAGAACGTTCTGTATATGTCATTTTAGGATATCTCTCTTATTTCGCATTACAGGCAGCAAATTTTAATTTTTTTATTTTCCTTTAGTAACCAATTCTTTAGTACTAATTTCTTTAGTAACTAATAAAAACAAATTTCTTCTGGCAAGTCCGGTTTTGGTACAAACGTTCTGTCTGAAAATGTTTTTCTTTTTACTTTTCTTTTATGCTGTTCTACGGTACTTTCTGATATCAAACTCCAACAATAATCAGCCAACATTTCACTGTTCCACTTGTCCTGATAGCGTTTTTCGATAACAGAAATGTTTTGATGAACTCACTCGCCGTGTTCATCACTGACATCGCCGAGGTTCCGAGTAAAGAAATCCCGGTGCGAGTGTTACAGCCAGTTACAGTTCATGGTAACTTCTAGAAAGTTCATTAACATTTGCTATGTAATTGTCAGATTTTGTGTTTCCTAGAAAATTTTGGGTCACACTCTTAAATACATTCCAAGCACCACAATCAATGTAATTTAAGTCTCTTCAAATTGTGCATCCTGTTGAAGACATTTAATTTGGAGTCTTACAAAAATTCCCTCTTTAAGTTTTGCATGGCAAATTTTTGTTGAAGGTGTTGGAATTCAAGACCATCCTTATCCATTGCTGTGACGAATTTCTTCATCAAACCTTATTTGATGTACAGTGGCAAATACAGTAGAAATATTTTATCAGGTTCTACCAGTGCCTTATGAAGTATATTCTTTTGTCCAGAGCCCTGACTGACGAACATTTAACAACGTAGTGGGAATTTCTCAATCGACTGTCCTACGCACAAAGGAAACAGCTTTGTGTATCCTAGTTGTAAACCGAATAGAATTGCTACAACAATGAGGTCAGCGCTGATATGCCATTTGTACACTTTGTAATTAATTCTGTTGAGAAGACGAGTCATATTCTTTATGTTTCCTTCATATGGACTACGTAGCCAACCGGGATGGATGAATGGACGTTTCCTATGTGAAGAAGGACAGCTTTCAAACTCAATTTCGAAGCATCAATAAAAAGACGCCATTCTTCTAGGTTGTGTTGATGACCTAATGTCAGCATCAAATCATCCACATTATTGCTCAATGAAAGACCTTCGGTTGAAAAATACTGTGACAGTTCTTTCTGGCGATTATGATACACGGAAATATGTGTGCCTGAGCAAACAAATTCCATCTTTGAAGTCTAGATCCTAGTATTTCTGCTTGAGTTTTTGACAAGTTCAGTTGGCGAAGAAGGTTATTTAATTTTGACTGATTTACTAAGCGAGGTCCGTCATCTAGAGATGGTAAATATTTATCATCGCTGGTCGATAATAACTCGTAAATTTCTTCCTCTGCATCTGTAATAGCATATTCTTCACTCGAAACATCTATGGGTCTTGGTACTGGCAACAACTCTGAATGAGGTACTGGACGAGTAACAGAAGACAGACTAGCGTAACTAATCTTGTTCTTATTTTTGTTGGAGAACCCGAAAGTTTTCCGAAAAAAATTCGGTAAAATTTACTGCTTTTTGAAACAGCTATTGACAAAAATAAATTAAAATAATTAAGAAACACAAGAAAATTATTATAACATTTAATATTAAACAATGGTTTTTCCTATTAAATCGCCATTCTATAATAGGTACATACATCAAGTCTTTTTCTGTTGTTATTTATTATTTTGTGTAATTCAGCTGGTGTAACCATCAACATCTTGCAAATTTTGTGGTCTAAATTAAAAGATTATTTCGACCTATTAATTTTCTTGGAAAGTGTTGATTTTGCCACTGTTTGACCAGGACTTGAATTCGATATTCATGTAACGCATCCCCAAGTTCATCGTATAAAAGCACTAAAAATCGGTCACTATTCAAATTATAATTGAGAAAGAAGGAACACAAGACCATCTTGACCATTAGTTGTATCACAGCAACTTATTCTCTGGTCTCCGTCAAAATCTGTCGATCTTAATGATTGTAGCAAATGAACCTTAAAAGGATAATATTTATTGAATTTTAATATCTTTTGTCTTATACACATACGGATAAAAATTGAAATATACGCTTCTACTATGATGTCACATTTATTACATGATGTGCACGTTTTAACTTTGATAGAAATGAACTTTATTTTAGCTACAATACGAGAAAATGCTATGAGGTGGTAACATCCTATAAGGAAATCCTGACATTTGGACAGTCTTTGCTTACGGTTCACGAGAATTACTAACGACTGTCGACTGTGTCATTCATTTGGAGAGAAATTAAAATGCTTATTTATATAAATATTTATAGTTGAACTACTTTAACAATTCTAAATACAGATAGTCTCTAAACGTTAACAATGGACTTACGTAATTGACAGTGATAACGTCATGTTTTCCCACAATTGTCGAAATGCAATTATCAGATTCTCTAAACAGTAGTGACATTTAGTTATCAAATATAGAATAATTTGTAATAACGTACAATATCATACCATTGTTATTGTGTAATAAACATGTTTTAAATATTTATTATATTTAAAAAATGTGGTATGTGTTTATTTTCATTATTTTGAGTTAAATATCTATTTCATTTCTATTCGTATACTTCAATTAAAAAACAAAAAATTTTAAGTTGTGCAATTATGAAGTTCTCTAAACAGTAATGACATTTAATTATCAAATATACAATAATTTGTAATAAATTACGAAAATATCATACCATTGCTATTCTATAATAAACATGTTTCAAATATTTATTATATTTAAAAAATGTGGTATGTGTTTATTTTGATTATTTTGAGTTAAATATCTGTTTCATTTCTATTCGTATACTTCAATTATAAAAAAGAAAGTAGTAGTAAGTTTTGCAATTCATAAAGTGATTTTGTTAGTTGATGATTTTAGGTTCACGTCTTCCACGATTTTTTCCAAATAAGAACGCTTCTCTATTTCGGTTTTAACTATAAAATGCCGTAAATAACCGTATTTTTTAAGTTTGTAAGTGTAGTAAGTGTATCTATCAATTTTGCTCTGTTTGCTTTTAGTATCATCATCTATGTCCTACTTCCTTGTATTTTGATGTTTTCTACTGCTACCACTTGTTTCTAATTATTGGGTAATCATCATTGAAACATCATCGGCTTGTCTTGTATAGAAAAGCACTGCTTCGTCCTCTTCATTAAAGTCCATTTCATAATCATCTTGCCTTTTTGGTTTGTTTTTCTTTCGTTTTACTTTTTACGTATTATCTTCGTTACTTCTCTCGATCTTTACTGTCTGTTTCTTCTATAGTTGCTAGTTTCTTATTATTTCCTATTTTATGTTTGCCTATCTTCTGCGATCAAGACCTTTATCAACACACACAATATGTTATTTTTTGTTGGTTTTTTTATGGAATATTACATTTCTTGCAACAATTGTTTACTGCATTACATTCATTCCATCATATTTATTCCTTTTGCATCTAACTTGTTTCTCAATCTGTCTGTTAAATAATTCTATAGGCAATACTATCAAATAGCCTCAAGTTTGCTACGCTAAATTCTGTCCAAGAAACTTTTTATCTCTTTATATGTACGACTATATTTTTAATAGCTAGATTTCTGATTAAACGAATTACTGGAATCATAATTGAATAAACGCTTGGGACTAAAAACAACTTCATAATTTTGGATTCGTATAGGAAACCTATTTCTTCCGAGAGATACATCAATGATTATTCCATTAATCCGTTTACGCACATCAGAATTGTGACACAATTTAAAAGGCATAGCTTAAATTGGTAAATAACTGAAAACGTATTTCAATTAACGTTTGACAACATTGTGTTAAGTACGATTTCCGGAACATTTTCCTGACATTTTTGTAAAATAGTGCCTTCATCATCCGAATTTTCTTTCTTAACACCTAAATAAATTTATATTGGTCAAAGTTAAAAAAGTCCGACTGGTTCACACCACAACAAACACTGCGCAGTACTTTCAGTTGTTCCCACTTTTTTGTAATATCGACAATTGTATGGATTTTTATACGAATATTTAATCAATTGTGCTTAAATTTTTTAATGCAGAAAATATGACTAAACGCGATTTCCTTGGAATAGCAGATAAAACAAGATTTTAAAATACCATAACAGGAATTTTAAGTAGGTTGACTTATGTGTTAATGATTACGTTTTAAGATTTTGCTGTATTTGGTGCGGTGAACCGATTTCACTTTTGTTTAAGAAGATTTGATATGAAAGTATGTATGTAAATTATTACAGCTTAGATTTTCTGTTCGTAGTACAATAAATAACGTTGTTTTACGTTAGAAAGTTTACATACATTTTTACACATTCTCTTAATTCATTCATATCTGTTCTCCTCAATGCCAGATGTTAAGCTTCTTCTGTAATATAATCCTATTAAAAAAAAATCAGATTAAACAGCGATAACTATCTCTGTACATTCTTTATTTACATCCACGGTCTAAAAATAGATTAAATAAAAGCGGTTTAATTGATTGTTTAGCGATATGCGCAAGACTGGTTTTGCAGTGCATTCTCTTACTATAATGCTGAAGATACTTAATCCAATAAAAGCATAAGGGGAACAGCTATCGTTAAAAGGTAATTTGAATGAAAACAAGAGTGCATAATTGTCTCAAACGAAGACAGTTGCGCATAAGAAACCAACTTAGTCTCGACGATCGGACGCGAAACTACCATTGTTCCACGTCAAGGGGGTCTTGATTCATTGCATTTACTTTAATACATGCTCATGGAGTATGTATGTATATGTAATTGATGTAGAATTTCAGTGTGTAGATTTTTCTGCGTTATTTGTATGTTGTAGCCTGACTAAATTACATGGAATTTTGGGAATTTTGACAGAGGTTAATTGGTAAAATGAATTATTAACTTCTTTCGTATTTATGTAGGGTGAAGCAAAAGCAACCTCTTTCTTTATATTTATATTATTATAGAGTGATTTCGTCAAAATTTATGCAATTATTAAACCATGTCAGGGTAGTGCGGTTGTGTTATAAGATCGTTCTTCACATCCGGTACTTATATGCATTGTAAGTTGTGTTTATACACAACTTACAATGCATGCTGACCTAGTGGCACAATAAGGAAAACAGTATGTGTGTGGTTCGCATATGGTGTTTCTGGAATGAAATGTTTATTACAAAATCGAAGGAAAAAATTATGTTGATGGTGTAATAACACGTTAAGATTTATTAATGTTTACATGAAATAAATCAGAATGGATTTTATCTAATATTCACGTAACTTATTATTATTTTTTAGTAATCTTACCTGGTACCAAATTGTCCTCTAGTAATATGATAATTCTGTGTATGTGTGTCTAAACTAACTTGAGAATCCTTCCTATAAGCCTTTCTTTAATGCTGTTCTATTAGGAGAGACTACTTCACGAACCTGTATTCCCTAAATGATGATTACACTGACAAGGAAACACAGGCAAGTGGTGGTGACCGATTTAAATGAAATTTGGTGGATTTGTAGCACTAAATGATTTCAGATTCATGATTTATTCAAATTGACGGGACAATTCTGTTGAAGAGGGTCTTATATTTTAGGAGATACCTAGTCTGCCATTTGGCTCCACTGTTGCTGTCCTCTGCATCAATGTCTTCATGAGTAATATTCTCTGCCAAGTTTTCAGTACCGCCCCCTAATACTTTTACGGGTTATATCTGTCGATATACTTGCTTCAGTTGCGTCAAAATCAGCAGTTGAAACAGATTTGGATTATCCGTTTTGCTTTGGGTTTCGTGATGCAGGTTTCAGTGTGTGCAATGGAAATATTCCAGCAGATTTAAATCCCATTTTTGTAATCTCACCTTGATTCTTATTTTTTTTGCCGTCAGTGCAAACCCTGTTATTGAATTTTCAATCTCTTAGAATTTTACGACACACTTGCTTAAAGTGACGAAAGTATGGAACATTTAGTGCTTGACAAAGATGTGGGCTGTAGACTAGTAGTATTTTGAGGCAGTCATCGAATAAGTCATCGTCAAGCTGCCCATTTTTACTGTTATTGTAAAAGGCATCTGTTGAACCATCTTGGACCTACTCCTGATAGAGATTTTCAGCTTTATACACCATATAAGGGGGCAAAATTACACCGTTTGTCGCTTAAAAAAGCATGACCGATGATGAAATTTTTTAATAAAATAATATTCTGATAGCATATTTAGAACCTCTTCTGGCTATCACTGTTTCTTTGTCAGGGTCCTCTGATTAAATTTAGATTCATCATAGTTAATTACATTTCTGGCCGGAACACTTGTTAAACTTTAGTGTAAGTTATCACAGTATTGATTCAAAATTTGGACTGAAAGTCATGCTTCATATTTTGATTTGCATGTATACTCAGTTCACAGTTACGTGCCAGAAACAACTGATTCAGTCAACACCCGTAGGCGAAATATAGCAAAAAATAGTTATGTCGTACTTTCTAATTGGGTCAAGATGTTTAAATATTGAATAGTTGCCTGTCTCTCAGAAACCTTGCTAGATGCGTAAGGACTAACACTATATTTGAATTCAGGAGAAAAAGTCAGTATCGCATTTCTTTGTTCTGAGACAAACAAAAGTTTGTTTTCTGTTTCTAAGGGTCATATTTATAGTTCGTGCTTGAGGTTGTGCTGATGCTTGAGCACGCGATTTTGACGTAAATGTCATTACAAATGTGTCAAAATCGCGTGCTCAAGCATCGACACAACCTCAAATACGAATTATAAATGTGAACCTCAGTGTTACAATTGAAAGTTTGTGGTATACATATACACACATGAACAAAGTATTTACTTATTTAAATTAAAGGAAGTTTACGTCTTTTAGTATTGTTGTCTGACGTGATTATTGTCATTGCTTCTTGCGGTCTGACGACCACTTCTTTCGTCTACGAACGCGATGAATTCAAATGGTCGAGAGGCATTTATCATGCAGTCCATTAACCGAGATAATTTTCAGCCAATTAAGTCTGGTCTATCAGCATTTCCTTTAATAAACGTGGTTGGGGTAACTGTACGCTAATTTATTCTGTGGAAGGAAAGCAATAATTACTGCCTACTAGCTACTTATTGCATATTAACAACTTTATTTTTAAAGGTGCTTTTCAGTTAAACTTAAATGTATACGATGTAGATATTTTTGAAATTACCAATATACTCACCATACACGAGAAAACAAACAAAGAGAAAAGCACAATGAGATGAGCACTAGTATATGTATTTAGGTTAGATAAAATAATCTTTGCAGATAGTGAGAAACGATTTCAAAATATATATACACTAACAGTGCATCACCGTTACTTCATATATACATACATACAGAAAATGTGTATATTCAACATTGTCATACAATATGGATAAGATTCCTCTATATTTGTAGATACTTCTACGAACGTTCAAGTCCGACAAAATGCATCGATGTGACAATGAACTTAAAAGCACGATAACCCCTTCAATTTAACCTCTTGTATGTTGTACAACTACTCATCACTTTTGTATTATAATCTCTCGGTGCTAATTGTTCAACGATGTGCAATTCTGATTATGTTATTTGTACCAATATGTAAGAGTTCTTTTTTTGCGATAAGTGGAAAAAATTATAAGAAATTTATTTTTATTTAATCCAAGTATAATACTCGGTAAAAATATTGCGTGTTTGATTGAATTTTGTTGAGGTTTTGCTACTTAATAAAAAAAGTAATACGAAGTTTGTTAACACATCAGTCGACTTTTCACTAGTTCGCCCACACACTTTTGTTATATAAATTTATTATATTATTCCTATCAATCGTTAGCAATACTATTTGACAGCTATCAAAGATATTGTGACAGCTATCAGAAATATTTTCACGGTGATAACCATCAAAATTAGTAAAAAGCTAGGAGTGTTAAATTGTGACAAAATAACTGTTCACAGTTTGACAGATATTAAAAATGTCAAAATGACTTACACAATAAGTTACATTAGGTACAATTGTAACAAATTAATTATACAGCTGTTAATAAAAGAAGTCGAAGCACTTTTATGGTTTCACAGCTTTGTCAGTTCTAAGGAATGATTGTGTGATAGCTATCAAAAATGAACGTCAGCTGTCAAATGTGTTTTGAAAACTATGCTGATTTTCCAATCTAGTAGCCATGATAATTATTTTGACAGGTAATAAATCACAGTTTTTCAATTTGACAGTTGTTAGAAGCATTTCAACTCATACATACCAAAACAATACGATAATAAGTGCTTTTATAGTTTAACAGCTTTGTGAACTGTGGAGCATTACTGTTTTTAGTTATAGCACTCAACATTATAAAAGTAACTAATTTTACAAGTGATAGATGTATTTTGGTAACTGTACCTAACTGTTAAATTTGAAAAGAGAATACAGTTTTTACAGTCTAGAAACTGTTAGTAGCATTTAAACTCTTACGCCCACCAAAACAAAAAAAAATAGTGCTTGTAGTTTAACAGCTTTATAATGGTTGTATGTGTTAAAATTGTGAAGAAGAGAATTGGTGCAATTTGTTTGGTGCCAGACATTTTTGATGGATATAAAATTCCTAATTGGAAAAATAACTAACTTTACATTTTATAGCTGTCAGGTATATTTTATTAGTTAAATCTGTAAAAACTGTGAGCAATGTCACTGTCAGAACAGTAAAAAAATATTCTTTAACAGTTTTCAGGAAAATTATAGCTGTTGCATGTGCCAGAACTATGAAGAATGACTGTATTTACAATTTGACAGCTGTCAGAAGTTTTCCAGTGGTTGTGACATTTAAAACGATAAGCTGTCAGTTGCATGGCAAATCTGACAAAATACTATTATTAGTATTATTAGTATCTATCAAACATATTTTGACTGTTACACCTGTCAAAAACAAATTTGATAGTTTTACGGCTGTTAGAAATGTTTTGTACCAATTTTACTGTCAGATGTTCCCTGACTCTATTATTACATTTTATTACTTAAACATGGTAAGAAGTAAAAACAGCGAAGTATGACAGCGAATGTCAGTATGACCAACGTTTACATTACAGAAAAGTAAATGTCAGATATATTAAACAAGTTGTATGATATGAAAAAAAGCAAATTCTAAGAATTGGAAATACAAAATAGAAAGATTAGTCAAGAAAATTTGTTTCATAAGACATTTTGTTACACTTGTCGCGTGGACGTATGCAACAAAATATTGTCTTATGAAATTAGTTGTTTCATATACTATTTTACAATATCGCACTTGTCAGAAATAATTTGATAGTTGTACCTGTAAAAAACCGTAAGAAAAATGACAATTGTTACAACTGAACAGCTGTCAGATATTCGAAATTGTAGAAATAACTAAATTTACGGTCGTCAGATGTATTTTGACAGCTATAATGTAAAATGTTTACAGCTTTATGGACAATGGAATTACTGTTTGTATAATTTTATTATAACAGTTGCCAGGAATTCTTTGATGGTTACAACACACTCATTTTAAAATTTTACAACTGTCAGAAATATATTGACAATTATACGCAAAGACTAGCAGTTGTTTTGATAGTTTGATAAGTGTTTTATAATTTTTACATGTGTCAAAACAGTAAGAAAGTAAGTGTTTTCAAAATTTGACATTTGTCAATATTTTTTTGATGGATGGCATATTGAGTTCGTAAACGCATATCTGATAGTCTACAGTCTTACAGCTGATACAGTGTATTTTGGCAGTTACAATTGCCATATTCGAGTAGAATACCGGTTAAAATCGTAAAAAATTCAACAGTCGTATTTTATCATTGTTGAATGTGTTAAAACGGTAGACATCAATGTTTTCTTAGTTTGCCAGCAGCAAAGGACAAAATTTAAAATCGCAAATTCTGCGGATTCGTAGTCTATTTATAAGACGGCAATTGCTTCATTAAGGCAATAAATGCTAAACTTTAAACTATCTTAAAGACACTAAATTAATATAAAATTTTTTCGATTTTTTCAAGTACAAGTAGTGAAGAACTGGGCTTTAATTTGTGAGCAATATTGTATGTACATTTCTATATTTCTAAATGTGCATACTTGTATGTATATGGAAGAAAAGAAAAAAAGGAAAGCTACATTAATGAGGATGTTCAAGTCTGCGGATGACGCAAAGTTAGTAATTTGCGACCGGGTGCGTTGGTCGCTACACAGTTTGTTTGTTTTAAATCTCTCTCCGTCGCAACGGTTCCAGAGGATGTTGAATTTAACCGGGGGATTATTTTGCTTGGCCGGGGAACTGTAATAATATTTAAGATTTTTACAATTGTAGCAGCATCGCGTATAATATACAACGGAAATAACTAGAAACTGAAATCATATAGCCATTAATTGTAGTAGGTACAATATCACCACTAATATGACCTTGATATCCGTTTAAATACTGCGCGATCTACGACCTTGAGTCAGCTTCTTCTACACGAGAAATAAAAAAAAAATACGATTTGCAAAGCGCGCCGACAAAGCGTAAAGAGTTTCTGCAATGGAGCGTGGGCCACGCTTCGCTCTTTAATGATCACTATCTGTTGTTCTTGGAGAAGCTTTGCGTTGGTGTAATTTGCATAAATTTACGAATACAAATGATTGAATTGATATGCAAAAATATATATAATGCAGTATCGTTTAAGAGACGGGAATTAATTAAAAATATAGTTTGTATTTTTGTATATTTTATCTCGAATTATACTATATTTACCCTAAATTTATGGCCAAACAATACGGAAATGTCTAGACGACGACAAGTTAAATAAACGAGTCATCTTCAACCATATTCTGAATAATAAAGAGGGCTGTAAACTGTACATAAGCCTCTACTGTCGGAACAGAATTAAACAACGACAGAGTGTTTAGTGTTTTTAGGTCGTAAAACTAGGAAGGGGTCTAAAATATTTTTGGGTCACTAACATTGTATTTCCTTTACATACTTGAAGATATAATTTTCTTGGATTTACTCATTAGTTCTTTTTAATTAGTAATAACGTCAATATATGAATCAATACGGTTTTTTTCTATTAAAATATAAGCAATTCACAATCTTGAATCATCACCTTGGATTTAACAAATCGTACAGGGAAGTACTGCCGGCGATGAGGAAACAAATTTACGTTAAAGGTAACCGCAAACCAGCTGTTAATAAACCCCATTTCAGTACAAATAACCTTTTACATCCGATATAGTAGTCGTGAGCATGGATGACAATGAAATAGGTACCTCGTGAATAATATTTCTTCGGCTTTGTTTGACATCGTCATGCAATGCATGACGCATACCTTCTATGTAGTAAACTTTTGGGGTGGTGAAATATGTGTTTGTTCAATGGTTGGTTGCGTAATCTTTTTCAGACGGTTGAGATAATAATCGATAATAATGTAATAATTTATTGAGAAGTTAACGCAATATGTTTTAAAGGTTTCTATGTAATATAAACGTTTGCAACTAGAACTACATACTAAATTATATACCCAGTACAATAATTCCTCTAAATGCTAATAAGTCCCAGTGGAACAATAGGGTATAACGCTGTCACCAAAACCTTTATTTACGAAAATGGTAGATAACCTTATGCTTCTTATTTTGAAAATATATTGTTGATCTATACCGGGTGATTCATGCCCATGTAATGAAGCAAACATACGTAAAGTATCGGATAAATTCGATAAAAATTAGAAGAAAAGAAAAATTAGAAGCTGCTCTTAACAATATGAAAGTACTACTGAATATATTCCTTTCAAAAAGAAAAGTCCTTTCACAAATAATATAAATTACTTTAAAAAAGTCAGATTTATTGTTTAAAATATAGAAAAAACAAGGTTCTATGGAAAATCAAGATAAAGGGAAACTTAAGACAATAAATTCTCAAAACGATTTCCAAGCTGAAATGAACAATACACAACCTATGTACTTTGTAATTATTCTTTAAATTTAAAGATAATCATGAGAAATAGCCATTCCTTTTATTCCCAGACGAAAAAATATATTTTTTCACCTAGAAATCGGGGAAGAAAGAAGCACGATTACAGCGCTCTCCCAAAACGCGGCGTTTACGTGAACTAAAACTGTGACGTATGATATTGTGTATATGTCAGTCATAGATGTCAGTTTATGTTATCGAAATCTATTGTATTTGGACGATTTCTTTTTACTTTTTAAATTTTAATTTTGAACTTTTGAAGACAATTTTTATCTTGTTTTGACTAAAATGTCTGCAACATACAAGTATTGTGCAGTGCCAATGTGTAAAAGTTCCACCGTGAAAACCCCTGATAAAAAGTTCATCACAATCCCCAGGGATGTAACAATAAGAAAAAAATGGTTCACTGCCATGAGGAGAGATGTACCTTTGTCAGAGAAGACTACAGGATATTGTTGTACTGATCATTTTGATGTAAGTACAAGTACCTAACCTATACAAGTAGTATGGTATTAAAATTAGTGTAGGTACCTTTAGACGGTCAGATCAGTTTTCCGTTCAATCTCAGTTTCAGTCGAACTGTCAGTTATCTGTATGTGTAAATATCAAAAACTGTAAGAAAAACTGAAACTTACCATTTTTTTGAAGTAAGTTATGCACGTTTTTATCTTCCACAACCTTATATAAAATTCCGTTGAAGGAATAGACATTTTCACTGTCCCCCATTTTAATCTACCTACTTCGTCAAGATAATAAAAATAATAATTCATGCCTTAGCATCCCCCAACAGGATAGATTAAAGGGATTAAAGTGTTGAATATAACCGTTGATTGAACGAATACCGTTGATGAAGATGCGCTACCTATGACAGTTGAAAATTGCAGATCCTATATAATGCCAAATGCAAATCTCCATTTGATGGGATAAATTTCTGTCAACTGTCATAGGTAGCGCATCTTTATGTATTCCTTCAATCAACGATATAACCTACAAATTACACCGGTAACGTTTACAGAGTTTCTACGTCACGCAGCGTTTTGGTCACGTGGCTTCCTCGGGCATCTTTCAACTCAAAAAATCTCGAAAACCACAAGTCTTTAAAAAAAATAATTTCTATTTCATTTAGATCTCAATCCTTTATAAAATGTTTAATTCCTGTTAACTTTTGAGAAATCTAGGTTATCTATTCAGAACACCAATATAGTATAGTAAATACATACAAAGGAGCGATACTGTCAAATTGACAGCAAGAAACTGAATCTGTCTGTGAACGCGTCTGTGGTGTTTTGCATACCCGTTCGGATGATATCGACTGACCCTAGGACGGTCGATCGTACTGTAGATAAAGAAATTTTGCAGAAAAATTATAGTAAAATTATCGTCACAAATCGTTTCCTTGTAGTAGAATTTTATTCTAAGTAATGCACGTTAACAAGTAGTATTTAGTATTTTTGCTGGGCGAAAGTAGTGTAATCGTGGGTTTATCTATATACTTGATAAACTCACTACTTTACACGTTATTTTGCGAGGAAAAAAATTATTGAATATTTCTTTTGCATTATTGGTTTCGGAAATAGGATGGCCATTCAAACAGAAGCGATTCACATAATGACGTAATCGTTATTTATTTTATATTTATGTAAAGAACCATCTTTATTGTAGAATTAGAACTGGCAAATTTTGGTACTTACAAAAAGTCAAATATAGTGATTACATTCATATTTACCTTGTCGTGTGTACAAAAATCTGTTCTTTCAATGCTGGCATAAAAATGTGAGTTGTATTTAAAAAATAACCACGTCACATCTGTTATTTGAGATACTCTGTATATTTTAGTCTCACCTAAAAAAACTAAAAATAAAATCGACGAGTCCGAGAGCGCTTTATTACATTTTTGTCAGGTTGGCGATTTGACTTTGTATTTCTTACCAGTAGCGTATCAATTAAATTTTGGATGGGTGATAAAATATTGATAATAGATCTTCAAAAAATCAATTTTATTTTGATTTTCTTTATAGAAAATTAAGGCAAAAGTCATAAAACATAGAATGAAATGCAGATAATTTTTAATAGAATTTTAATTAATATAAATGTCTAAAATTGAGCACAATACATATTTAAAGAAAAACAACTTTTTTGTAAATTTTATTTCAATAAAACAATTACACAGTGTTCGTTATAACTCATGTTCGAAATGACCACCATTAGATTCTAAACATAAATTTATTCGTCTCTTAATACTGTCAAATAGTAGTTGTAATTGGTTTTGATGGATATTAGGAATTTCCTGCTCTATGGCTGCTTGTAGTTCTTCCAAGTCGTGAAATTGATTTTCATGAATTTTATATTTTAAATACGCAAATAAATAAAAATCTAAAGGGGTTAGGTCAGGGTCCGCGATGGCCAACGATCTCTACTAATAAGTGAATAGTCGTTCGCTGGTGCTTTTCGCTAGCTTGTCCGCCATGTCATTGCCTCTAATTCCAGAATGGCACCCATCTCAGTGTGATAATCATAATGGTACTCGACTTAGGGAAGATAGAGCTATGACAGACTGGAGGTTTTCTAATAAGTAGGGGCAACGGGTGCCAAAAGTATTTTTGCATAAACTATTTAATCAAGTCCCTGCAAATATAAGGGAAGAAAAGCGACTAGGTAGTTTTGAAGAGAAGTATGGTTTAATGGTTATTAAGAGAAGAGTTGTAAGTGTGTGGAGGAGTTTGAGAGTTAGTGGTTAATCGGCAGAATGCTTTAAACCTACGGAAATAGTCTAATATCACAGTAGTAATAATAGTCTAATCACACAGTAGAGGCGGAAATTCTAAACATGATGGTGGAGTAGATTTGAAAAAAGATGAGTAAGCATCTTTCCCATTTCTAATTATTGGCTCCTTCTGTCAATTATTTGATATACTTGGAGATATAACTATATGTAATGTGCGTCTTGGTGTGTTCTTTTGGGTTGCATATTCATAATTCACGTTTGGAAAATTGAGATTTACATACTACCGCTATCACTGTACTGAAGTTATTTATATTAGTGTTGCCTGTAATTAAACAGCATGGTTGAAAATTAGGAAAATAAATAAGTAGGACGGGGATTTCCAACTACTTTGGGATTCCCTTACAGGAATGTTCTTGAGTGTTGAGATTTCGTACACTTCAGAGTGAAGCAGGAGTTAGGGACCGAAAAAAAATGATCACGTTGTTTCTCTTTCTGATATGCAGCAACTCCTTAAAATAATAAAAAGCTAACCCTATTTTTGATGTGTGCTTCATATATCCCTCTCTTGCGAAGTCAGAACCTCAATTGATGTATCTCACAACCAGTTCTTTACTCTGCGGCTAGTATGCTTTGGATTGTTGTCATGCATAAACAGCCAACGCAGACATTTTTTCCTCAGCGTAAGACAGCGTACTTATCTCGAATATTTTTAAATCCACGTATTGATCTATAATCTGTTGAACCCAAACTACAGGTTCAAAGTCGTAGCCACTATATTTTTGCATCTGCTCTCTTTAACGGTCTTCGATAACTACCGACACCAATATCAATCAAACATTCAATTTCGCAAGCTATTCTATAATATTGAGCATCTTTAATAGTAACTGCTTTTAATATGTAGATGGTTCTAGTGTAACGTGAATATATATAAAATTATATGCGTAAACTTTAATATTGCACTATTTTTGTGCTGTATATAATTTTATAAATTAATCTCTTTTGTAATTATGTACTTTTCTTTTGTAATTCCTTGATAATTTTAAAATAAAAGTTATGTTGTCTACCTTTAGAGTACTTAGACAGTTTCAGCGGTTATGTTACGTTATATACATACGTTGTATGTATGTATGTATTACGTTATGTACGAAAAAGGTGAATGAGGCACTAATTCCAATCCTAATTCATTAATTTTTGCCATTGCAATAGCAAACTTTTGGGCAGGTGCGTTATCCTGGTGGAACAGCACTTTCTTGTTTGTCAAATGAGGCCGTCTCCCTTTGAGTTTGTCGCTTAATTGTTGCAACAGATTGGCACAATACTTCCCATTTATTGTTTTCCCTTTTTTTAAGTAGTCGACTTTTTTGCTGCTAACAAAACCATTTCTGCCTTCTTTGGTGGCAAAGAACCTTTTCTGTCCATTGTTTGAATTGTTCCTTGATTTTGGGAGTGTAATGGTGTGGATTTATGGATAACATAAGACACTAATGTTAAGTCTAAGAGAAACTAAGACGAATATACTCCACGTGATTTTATATGCAAAAGACTCTTTGGTAAGTCCTTACTATTTTTGCGCATAGTTTCAATTATAGTTAGTTTTTCTTTTAGAAAATCTTCCGCAAGAGTTAAATCAGCAAAAAAATTATCTGTTGTGATATTGCGACCACTTCCATACCAATAATTTGCTAAAGTTTTTACTACGCGCGGTCCTTGATTTTTTTTTTAGTTGTTCCTCCCTTTTTTGCTGGATAAACTTTAAAATTACAGCAGCAAAATGTTGTTGCATCACATAATGCCCATATTTTGATATCATATTTTCCAGGCTTGTTTAGTATATAAACCTTAAATGGACACCGGCCTCTATAACTTACCAATTACTCATCTATTGTTTCGCATGCCGATGGGCAATATGAATCTCTGCAGTTTTTTGTCAAAATATCAACAACATCACGAATAGGAGCAAGTTTGTCTAGATTTTTCCTCTCTGCTCTTTCTTCATGAGTCCCATTATGTTTACTTGCAATTTCTTTAGCTCTTTGATTAGTAAATTTTACAATAATTTCGAGAATTTGTCAGATAAAAATAAAGAGAAACAATCCAGAATCGATTCAATATCCTTGCTTTTCCCTGACAAACCCTTTTCTTTAGAAATAGAATCTCATGCTGTTGTTTTACCTGTTTTAGGAGTTAAGTATTTCCTAGTGCGACCTGCAATTTCAATATGACTGTCTTTTTTTTTAAGTTCCTCACTATTATCGTTTTCCTCACTCGATAAAATATTGTCGTCATCAAAATTAGTTTCATTTTCCTCTATAACATCTTCTACTTCTTCGGAACCATCACTAAATGTTTCCTCAATCGTCAGTTTCCTTTCATCTTCCTCTTCGAAATCATTCATAAGAATTGCAAAAGGTTTTTCATCGGATAACGCTCTTTTATGTGCCATTGTATTTATTTCGCAACGATAAACCACGAACACTAAGTCATACTAACTCGTATCAAAGTAAACTAAATGAAAAACATCGAAATTCCAGTCGTGAGTCGTGTCCTAAGTTATATGAAAATAAGTTTAAAAAAAATTACAACCCAACATACCTAAACCGATTGCTGACCCAGAGCAACAAAATGCAAATTATTTTTGAACTGTGTTAATTTTCGCTTTGATTATTATTATTATGTATTATTTCAATACAGTATCTGAGGAGAATTCACAAAAGGAAAAATAAATGAAAAATTCATTTAACACATTACAAGAAACAAACTAAATTTTGGATCAATATTGACCCGATTTCGGGAAGGCAAACGTTAATTGGACCGATATGGTATTTCTTACAGTCTTTGTAGGCTAATTTATATGCGATATTAGTTTGATTCTCTTTCTTAATTGGTATTTTAATTTAGTATGTAGTAGTTTTTCTAAGGAGTTGCTTAAATCCAAAGAAAAGTTGTAGATATTATGCAAGTGCAAAAAGTCCACATAGATTTGTATGCAACCGTTGACACTGAGCTCGGTATTCAATCAATTAATAAAATTACGATAGACAATGTGCTCTAAAATAAGCAGACTGCTTCTCAAACATTAAACTAGGAATCTAATAATGAAAATAGGTCTTTAGAAACATCAACTTTAACGACTCCAAACAGACACGTTTCTCAGAAAACATCTTAATTAAATCAGTAATTCTGACTATTCTATCGCAAGTAAAATATCCACTCACCTATGATGGTAATAAGATATAGTTTACATTCGAACTAAGCTAGTCAATACGCAACTAACAGTTTGCAAAAACATTCTAATAATAGTTCTTGAAAGCATGAAATAAGAAACATTTCTAGACGATAATTACTATTACATCATCGTTTGAAGCATTTATAGTAGAGTTCCAAACTGTTATAATACCTGCCGTAAAACCGAGGCGCCTACAAACTATTAGGAATGAGCTGTTTAAATATTTCCTCTGTGTTCATACAGTTATTCTTGTGACAGTGGCTCACTCAGCTCACTTAGTAATGTAATGCATAACCTTACAAGCGCTCTCAGTATCCTTTTGCGGATATCTTCTTATAAGTGATTATTTTACAGTCGAAAAGAAGTGCTGTTGGTGTATTAGACGAAATGATAGTAATAACAGCCTTGGTGTCCTTCTTTATTGTTTATTTATGCAGATGTTAAATGATGGGCATCCTGTTTAGTCGGCTTTAAATACAAATGTAAAAAGGTTTGAATGGATTAATGTTTTTTATATGCAGTATGAGGTACGAGTAGGCTTTTCGTGATCGTATTTCTAAAATAGTTTTTCTTTTAGTCACTTCCGATATTAAAGGCATATTTTTGCGAATGTATATGCATATTTTACCTCTTACTCCCTGATACCTTTTCACTTATACGCCAATAAAACAAGAATCAAAAATCAATTTATTTCAAAACAATAACTATGTTTTCATAAAATAACCTCATGAATGGAACAAATTGACAATTTTATATGTGTTAAATAACAATACTACAATAATAATACTTTTGAAAGAGAAAGCTAACATTCCATCAATTTTTTAAATATTAAGATAATATAGGTATTACAACACTGACATCAAAATAAATTGGGACATTTAAATTAATTTTCAATTACTTTAGTAAATTAAAAAAAATGTAATTAATAGTTTAATTGACCAAGATAATATTATATTAACACATACCTACTGATTTTAGAAAAGAGAATTTAAGTAAAATGAGATCATTACTCAAGCAAAATAGAGACCTAAAAGATTTTCATAATAATAAACTTTATTCCCCAACAAACCATTTACAGACCACATTAACAACGTAATTAGCGCGAGTATCTAATTAATTACGTAAATTAAGTATCTATATAAAGGCTTTTCCATTAAGAACGATATATTTTTGAAACCATATGGTAACTAATTATCATTTATGTTCATTATACTCTGACATTTTAACACGGCTAGGTACACGCTTTAAGAACGTTTGGTTCTTGACGTTCTGCTGAGAATACTCAATATATGTAGTCTTCAAAGAAAACTATGGTCCATATAATCGCCCTTCACTGCTTGCTATTCGTCGAATCCCTGAAAAATTTGAAAGGAAAAAACTTGTGTTTACATCCGTATGAAGTTGCACTGACCCAAGAAGTTAAGCTAACGGACCATCGTCAACGCCGCGAATTTGCTGTTTGGCATTTAAAGCAAGTCGAAAAGGATCATAATTTTGGGTAAAAAATTATCTTTGTTGAGTGTACATGTAAACAAGCAAAATTGTTGTTTTTGGTGTTAAAACAATCGACAACAAATTAAGCGTTTGCATCCGCAAAAGGTAACTACATCGCACCATTTTTTCCGAAATAAGATAGGAGATGCAGTTACATTGTGAGTGATACTGAATGATGTTAAAAGTTTCTTTTTCGTGACCAATTTTATACTAACTATATTTTGACGATATGTGACTCCAGTGCAATAGTACTTCATGTCACAATGTTCGCGCAACCGTCGAAGTATTGCCAGAAAAGTTTGATGAAAGATAATTTAAAAAAATGCAACTGTTAACTGACCTCCAAGAAACTCTTGAAGTGTGTTAAGATTGTATATCAAATACTGCATTCATGGTATTACGCTCGATTTATTGTAGAAAGAAGAATATATTTTATTAAATTGGAACACGTTGAGTAAATAGGCAACCGATTTGCTGCACTAATCTTTGGAAAAGTAAACCTAAGAACTTTACACGTAGTAGAACGAGGTATGTACATAAAACCTACTTGACGTAAGAGTTTCAGAAAATCAATAATGTAGTGCAGCAGTTTATATAGCAATATAACGCCGAAAAAGAGATTTCGAAAATGTAGCCAAGTCAAGTTGAAACGGGATAAAAGCAGGCCCTGATCAGCATTTCTTTGTAGATAACTCCCATCCACTTGATACCATAGATATTTTCCGTATTTTCCGTGGACCAACTCAAAATTGCGCATATGACATTGATAAAGCGGGTACCATACTGTATGTAGATGCGTATTCCAGACGCAATCCTACTGAACAGAAATATAACACTTTCAGTGATTGAAGATCGGTAAATGTTCTACAGTTACGGACAATAAATTTACGCATTTTTGCGATAGTAGAATTAATACTGTTTCTCTGGTTTAGGAAACAGAGTTGAGTATTAAATATTACGCCCAAATCTTTAATCGCCTGGGCACGTTCTAAATCCATTCCATAATAATTTATTATTAAGTTTAATAGAAATAAGTGATTTAGATGATTAAAAGTTGCCCTTTCGTATCCAAAGCATCAGAAATATATTGGGTGTTTTCGCAAAAAGGTTCGTAGTAATAGATCTTCCGTTCACAAATCCATGTTAATGTTGTGACACACATCATTTAAGTAGACAATAAGTGGTAACAAAGAAACACTTTTAAAAGAATTTGGAAAAGTTAGATAAAATAATTATAGGTCGTAATCACCTATATTTGATTGGTCGCCAGACTTCAAAGCAGCCATGATTCTGACAATCTTCCATATATTGGAAAAATAGCAGTTTTTAGAGCAGTAAAGACTTATTACAGTACAGACTACTTACAATTTTTGTCTAAGAATGCAGGACAATTCATCAAAATGTATATTATGATTAGTCAGATACCAAAAGCAAATATGAACTACAAGTAGAAACGATCCACTTTGCGATCTTCCAATCTCTTCAAATATTCTCTTTGATCTCAATACGGAATAGGTAGCAGGAAAGTTTTTAGAATTCTAAACATCGTTAGAGAGCCAAGTTTCCGTTAGGCATACGAAGTGATGATCTATGTAGTAGTACAGTTCCTGGCCAATTTATTAGGATCACCTTATAAATTTAAGTTTTTGTGTGTTTCGAACAGCATCAGTTAGAAATACGATTACAAAATTTATGAATATAATTTATGATACCTATTTAACTACGGTTTCTAAATATGTATTTTTAAGAAATTGAGAGGGTGTGGGTTTATGACTTTTACCTGCTATTAGCCCTGTCTTCGATCAGTATTTATTATACAGTAAATGGGTAGAACCAATGTTTAAAGGCACAGTAATTGTTAGAATATTGTTTGAATCCATTATTATTATATAAAACATATTTATCTGTTTGTGTAATCATGTTTTATATGTGTTTATGTATTACTGTTGGGCTTGAAGTTGTTATTTGTGGGCTTCTTATGTTTTTTCATGATGGGCAAGAGAAAGGACATATCAAATGAGAAAAAACTGCGTATTTCCACACAGGAACATATTCTCAACGTACATTTGCAATGAAAGAAGAAGTATCCCGACAAACACTGCAGCTAATCGCTTCGTCAATGAAGGAGAACATACCCACTACGAGTAGAGAAGAACGTTTTGTGGGAAGAGAAGGATCAGTACCTCTTGAGATGATTGTCATATCCTGAAAATAGCAACGGAAAACCGACTTTTATTCTGTAAAGAAATTATAAATGAAATGTCCAACGAGGAGATAAAATATCCAAGCGTACAGTATGTAGGTGATTGTACGAAGCCGGTTTGAAATATAGACGATTTATTAAAAAGCCCAAATTAACACCGACGATGAAGCGAGCACGTTGTTAATGGGCTAAACGATATCAATATTACAAAATTGAGAATTGGCGGAAGATAAGACAAAATAAATTAAATGGATTTTTAAATAATACAAAAATTCACTGATTCTGAATCTTAAAGATGATAGTCAGCGATAAAGCAAAACTAAAAGCTATGATCGAAAGAGCTTAGGTTATTAGAAGACGTCCATCAGAACGGTTTAGTGAAGTCAGTTTATTGAAACCGGTTAAACACCCACCGTCAGTAATGGTATGGTCTTGTATAGGAGCATAGGCTTGCATAGGCAGTATGCCGAAAGAATAAAAGATATTATAAACGCCAAAGGAGGTATTACAAAATATTAGTTTTATAGTTATGACGATCTTATAAAAACTTTTGAATAAACTTGTGCATATATGTACAATACGTTTTTCAGTGCATATTGTAATAATATCATTAGTTTAGGAAGTGGCCCTAATAAATTGTTCAGGGACTGTAAATTGAAAAACTGAATGATTACTGTTGGGATATCTCGTTTAAGATTCTAGTTTAGGAGATAGCTTGACGGATCTGGCTTCACGTGATATTGTTACCCACTGATAAATGATCTCATATTTTTTAATGAGTTCATGGTCAAAATTAGAATCCTCATCTTCAGGGGCCCCGTAAACCACCAAGTTACACTTTCGTGTTTCGGAATCTTAAGTTTCTTGTATCATCAACACTATCGATTAAACTATCACATCATCTGGAAATTGCGTCCGTAGTTTAGCCGTAGTTTCGATTTATAAATCAGTTGTTTTCTCACAGAAATCCATAACGAATGCTTTAATGCTAACACGACCATCTCCAATTTTACTATATTCTGTAGTAATCCAGAGAAAGGACGACTTAGATTTCAGTAGATAGACCTTAATAGTACTAACCTAAAGACAGTCCTAATTAAATGCTTAAAAAAAAAAATAAAAAATAAAAAAATAATAAAAATTCTTAAATAGAGAAAAAATTAAAATCCTATACTCTTCAAAGTACTTGTTCTAGTGACACAAGAGATTGAAGGTGATATTGGGAGTGAATTTATAGTGAGTGTCATTTATGCGAAAAGGAAAGAACTACTAAGTAAAAATATGGATATAATGTTTCACAACACAGAACCATACTTTATTGAATCAAGCAGACAAGGATAAGGAAAACAGCGTGATCAGTTTTTAAATTCTAAATAGGTATTAATAATTTCTTTGTTTTTAAACAACTTGTTGATAGGTATGCTTGTTTTAATAATATTGTTGACACATATTATTAACTCTATTCTAGTATAAATTGATTTTTAGTCGAATCTTGTTTTACTGACCTACAAGTGGAAAGATACCAGGGAATAAAAACTAAGTACAGAAAGATCAAGATGTATATATGTATGTATTAATTATGTATACATATATTTTACTATAACCTATCAGTGCTGCAGTATTCTTTAAACTAGAAATTAATGTTTGCTTTCGGTATACTACACTGTATATTTGACGCATCGTTTAACACAAGACCAAACATCATCTAAATTACACCGAATTAAAGCATAATTTAACCGTTATCAGCGTAAAACGTCCACCATTTTGTACAATTTATTACATTATGTTATCTAATAATGGTTTTCTTCACAGCTTCATTGTCGTAAACAAATAAATTAAGTACTGGTTTTGTTTATTTCATAATGGGGTTAATTCCACTATTATTGATAATCTGTGTCAATATAGACTAGAATGATGGGATTGTATTTCTGTATTAAGTATTATTTTTCATATGCTAGCGCCATTAAATATTGCGAGAAAGTAATTGTAACATTAGGAATTAGACTTTTCTTAATGTAGTAGCATACGTACTATATTTGTAGGACCTACTTCCGTACATTGTTAATAACACATCTTCACCACATACAAACATACATACGTCTAAAACAATACGCGAAATAAATTCTAACAGTATACCAACCGTTATTCAGAAGCCCAATTTTATTTCAATCATTCTAAGAAATAAATAATCCCGTCTGTTCAGTTAGTCATTCTAATATTTCCTGTCACTTGCATCGAAGCTGCATTAGTATACATGTAACACGGTCAGTGCCATTCAATTCGATTTCCTGTGACGTTGGTCATGTTCTCTAGACGCCACCGGCTGAATGAAAAAAAGGTCCGGGGGAATTATACAATAGATCGTTTGCAAAATGTTGACGTAACATTAATCGAACGAAGATGGCAGTTGCGGATAGTTTTCCCCGCAAAAGCGAAATTGAAATTCCACAGGATGTGTGCATCATATGCAATATGATGGCGTTCACATTTCGTGGTTTCGCAAATATGTATGTACATATTTCCTTGAATACAGTATAATTTGTTTGTTGAAACTACCAAGGTCAATTGATGTTGCCTGTGCAAATCTACATATATAAATTTGGCATTAAATTCATATACAAAAGGAGTTTAAGAAATTTTAAAGTAATGCAGTTAAAAACGATATTCATTACAATATGATGGGGAGGTTGTGCTGCCTCTTATATTGCATTTGCCTGTATTGTTCCGTTTATGCTAACGTCCACGGCTACATTTAGACACGAGTCCAATTGAAAAATAACTGAGTAGGATAGCCGTAACGTGTTGAATCCTGTTATTAAAGAGTTGTTCCTCTTACATTACACGAATTCACGGCTTGCCGTTCAGCTGTCATTACCATTTTAAAGATGGAAATAATACATTCGGAGATAACCACATTATTAAGCGTTAAATTCAAATAATACTCTTTAATTTGAGGATAGCGCTCAAATATTCTTTAGAAATCGCCTGGTTTCAGCCATCACTTTATTATCTCACTAAATCTTGATGATTTAGCAACTTATAATAAGTGTAAATGCGAGTAAATCTTAATAAACTGCCATCAAAAATAGTACAACGACAATATCCTGTCATATCTGAAGAACAAAACCAATGATACAAAGAGATATCTGGGCGCATTATTAATTTGCACTAGAGCTTCAAAAAGTTCTCATTCTCTATTTCTTCATCCTAAATGTCTAAAAGAGACGACATCCGCTGAAATAGATAGAATGTCAATCTAACGAAATCTCACAACAATTTTGTTGAACCTCTGACCTAAATTACGTATTTAAAGAATGGCAAGAATCCGTTGTATAAAAAAGGGTTGTCCGAAGAGCTTGAACAATTACTGACCGACTGTGCGGGTGGGACAATCCCGTGCCGTTTTAGTCGTCTTCACCAGGTTGCACTTGGACAAAGAAGTCCGCAACCGGGTCGAGAGTTAATTTGCTTAGTCCGCGATCATCTAAACGATTGACTCCAAAGTATATCCGCCTCTCCCTGTCCGCTGATGGGCAGTCAGTAAGGAGATGGACTGGAGTTTTCTCCGCACTCCCACAGTTACTGCAAAGGGGAGAGTTTACTATGCCCATGCGATGCATGTATTTAATCAGTGCGCAGTGACTGGTTAAGATTCCCGTGAGTAACCTTAGCCTGTCCCTGCTCATAAAGACTGCTTTGCGCAGTCTTTTCTCATACGGGCGGATTCCGAAAGTTTTACAGTCTCTCATGCCCGCAAGTGCATTCCAATAGGAGCAATGCTGCCGTAGGAACTCCCATACGCCGGTTCTGAACCTACGAGTGGTGGTTCGCTGGCGCCTCTTGCTAGCTTGTCAGCCGTTTCGTTGCCTCTGCTTCCAAAGTGGCTTGGCAGCCATCTCAGCGTGATACTGCGATGTTCCGCCAGTTTTACAAGAATCCTATATGGCAGTCTAATACTGCCTCGACACTCTGTAGTGCTCTTAGGACAGCCTGGCTGTCAGACAAGATTTCTACTGTTCCATTTACCTGCGGGCAATTTAAAATGTCCTCTGCGTAGGTCTGAATGGCAATTATTTCGGGCTGGAAGATGGACGGAGGACTCCCTAAGCTGAGGGTTTCGCACTCGGTTTCTCCATCTCTCCAAATTCCAATTCCCGTGCAGTTTGGCGTTTTAGAGGCATCCACAAACCAGCGGGATAATTCTCGTCTCGTTTTGTGAACGAGAACTTTTGCGATCTCTCTTTTGAAGGTGTTTACATTATATCCCCCACTGAAACTGAAAACGGGCCAGATCTTATCCTTCACCCACTACATTTTGCTCTATAGGTTTCTAGGGCTGTATCCGACAGCACGAGCTGCAGCGGAGAAAGTACGAGGATCGTCTCCATTGCCGCAGTCGGCGTCGAGGAGAGGGCCCTCGTGATGCCTGAATGGGCCCTCTGGACCTTACTAAATGCGTTGGCCGCATAGTAAATTGTAGAAGATACTATAACTCTCGTGTACAGCCAGTCTAGCCATCATAGGTTTCAGCCCTCACGTTTTACCAGACATTCCTCTACATGGCCAAAAAGCCTTCGTGGCTTTTTTGTTACACGTTCCAGGTGCAGTTTGTACGTCAATTTGGCGTCCAAAATCATTCCTAGGTATTTGACTTCACAAGCTCGCATATGAACGTTTATTTAATTTTGTTGATAGCCACCAATTAATCAACAGATATCAACTCGCTTTCTTAAAAGAGATCTGATCTTGATCTAAAAAAAAGTGTTTCTGTTCTCGAAAATCAGAGAATATTTTGTGGTTCTTTATTAGATTTATCGAAGGCATTTCACAGCGTATGCCACAACATGTTATTACTTAAACTAGAGCGTTTTGGAATAAGAGGAAATGCACTTGCTTGGCTTGGGAGTTACCTACTTGATAGAAAATAGAGAGCTTACTTGATTTACACTGGCAATTCAATTCGATCCGAAGCTAGAATCACTGGCAAAGGTATACCACAATGCAACATTTTGAGTCCCCTTCTGTTTCCAATATACATAAATTGGATCGTAATAAATTAAATACTTTAATCTTTGGGTCTAAAAGCCAAGAACACCCTTCCACTTGAACACTAGACAATTAAATTTGCACTATACAACCGAATGCTACTTTCTTAGCTCTGACAATTGATGATAATTTGAAAGGGGGAACCATATTCATGGTGTATGTAAAAAATCAAATATGTTCTGTTTTGCTATGCAGCAAACGAAACATGTTGTAAGTGTACAAACTATGAATGTTGGCTACTATGGTTACTACTACCCTCACTTAATCCAGGACTTTGTACAATATCTTGAAGCTAATTTTATAGAAATAAGAAATTGTGACCCGAAATATACAATAAAAACTTTTCAGAATTATTTATCAGGAGATGATTGGGCGACCTCCTATCTTTTAAAGAGTTATAGATTAATCATTATTATATAATTAAAACTTTTTGCAAGCAAAGAATAAAAATAATAATCTTTTGCCGCAGCACTAATCAGAAAACCCAGTCGCAAACAAATTAATAACTCGCTGTTGTATGTACGTTTCCAAGAAGGACAAACATTTATTTCATTAAAATATTAAGAACAACGGCAACGACACATCAATTTTCATGATTATTACTTCCTTCGTGAGTTTATATCCATAGCGTCGTTCGTAGCTAGTCTAGTAGTGTTGCAGACCTCTTTTCTTGCGCGCTAAGGCATATAATACACCCGGACTAAGGCAACATGTAAACAGTCAGTTTGTAGGCGAATAAATGTCAACGTCTTGCCCGCTTTCTCGACGAACGACGAACTAAACGTATTGATAAATGGATCTTTATTGGTCTTTAAATAACTCTTCCGCGGCTGGTAATGCGTCTCCTCCAACATCAGCTGTGAATACGCTACGGTATTATATTTCGTAAAAATATATTTATAGGTTAAAAATATCGTTTTAATGTAATTTTATGATAATTTTTGTTGCTATATATGTCACGTTTTTAAATAATTATTATTACTACGTTGTTATCGTTAGTTCGACCACATTTGAGAGTTGGCATCGCAGTTAAAAAATTGGGTATTCTGGTAAATATGTAAAATAACTTCCGTACTTTATATGTTGTGCATATATACAAAATGCGGTGCTACTTGTAATTTGACACGATTGTGTACCGGATGACATAATCTTATGTTGATAAGATTCATTCATTATACTAGTCAACATGATTTTTGTCTCTCGAGTACCAATAGTTGTATTTAATTCAGTTTTTATCGTGTTTTCAAGTACGTATTCAGATTTTTCCATCGCCCACAGGTTTTTTGATATTTTAGTTTTTTTTTAATACCAAAAATCACTACATTATAGAAAAGGATGTCCTGAATGTGAATCATTCACCCCTGGTTAGAAAAATAAGGCATTGTGTAATTCTGAAAATGTGTATCGACCTCCGTTACACCTCAAACTAAAATTAATGATAAATTTGATTAAAGTCATGCATAATACTCCTAGTTTCATGAGTTAAAACAAAAGTTTCGTCAAATTGGTAATGCAAAAATTACCGTGATATTGTCTTGTAGTATATGTGCCACATGATGATTTGCGAATTATCTCTAATAAATTTATTCGTTATTTCGATGTTTTTGATGTTTGATTGTCATTTTTTAAAATAGCTTTAGTAATGCATAGGTATATAAAGATACAAATGCCGCCTAAACTATTTGGTCAATTTCTATGATTATGGTACTCTTGGATAGTTTATATCAGTTTATACAATAAAAAATAAGATTTCACTTTAGCAGTGGTTTCTTAGATGTAGGATGTAGGTGACAATTGACCGTCCAGGAACAATGCTGTGTTGATATGATGATAGGCACCACTGAATTATACTTAAAATTGGTCAGTGTATAAAATGCTGATAGACTGGAGTTTCATCAGCTTTCTTATATCCGACACCGTATATGGCTTCCTCTGTACTCTAATGGCATTTTTGAAGAACTATGTATTGCTCTTCATGTCCTTATATTCTATTTCTAGTAAGTATGGCTTTAGCCGTCTTATTTTAAAGAAAAAGTACATCAGCAGTTAATGAAAGTGTATGTAAATCCATAAGTCATTTCTGTTTTCTCTTCTTGGACGTGGAAGGAATACTTACGTTCCCCAATCTACGTAACTGAATCTAGATACTAACTTTAGTAGCTTTGTGGTTGGAGATGTTTCCTTAAATGAACTAAAGACTTCCAATTAGAACGGTAGACTGATAAATCGGTCGCTGGTCCTGATTTTTGTAAGGTTTGCTCAATTCTTGAATTACCATACCTTGGCTCCTCAATTCTACGGTAATTCCTATGAACCTCTGCAAATTTTAAGCAAGAATAGTGAACCGATACATAACATGATGGTACTTGGGTGCACCAAAATACTCCACTATAAAGCTTAGTTCTAACCATTAGGTATTCATTCAGCGGTTTGGTCACCAGTATCTGTGCAATATATGACTTTATAGTGAACATGTTCAAGCAGCGATTTGATTATATTTCTACTAAAACTAGAATAACTTTCTTTCAATCGTAACAAGACGTCATATTTGTTCGAAAAAAGTAGCTAAAGTGATTGCTTTATATTATAAATAAGAGGATATGCAGTTGAATAGTTTACAAATGAAATTTTGAATTTGACGTTTTTTGAATGGAAACTAAAGTTAATTTAAACAAAATAGCAGCTTAGCGAAATTCTACATTCATTGTATAGATTTTCTTCATTCGTTATAATTTCTATAATACATATATATACAGGGTGCCCACCTAGTACGCTGAAGTCCCATATCTTGGTTGATAAGAGAGATAATTGAATCTTTCTTCATTTCATGTATCTAGTTTTCTCAAGATTTACAAACCTAAAATAATGCCAATTATACAGGGCGTTCCATTTCCTCGGTACAGAAAGCAACTTTATTTTTTTAAATACAAACCTATATTTTTATCATTTATTTTGAATCTACATGAAAAATAAAAGGGACTTTATGTATTGTATTCATATAAAAAAACTGACGGTCTTTGAGATATTTGGCTTACTATATTTTTCTACTAAATTTTCGTCAATCATAATATCGCAAATTTTGTGGTTACGCTAATTAACAGTAAAACCATTTTTTGATCAAATGTTAGCCAATAATTGTTCTTCAAAACACCATGTCAGAAACTGACCTACAGTATAAGGGGTGTCCAGAAAATGTTGTCGAATTTGACGAAGAAAAATATAAAAAATCTCCGTTAATTCAAATGGAACAAAACTTTGGCAAAAATGCAATTACAGTAAAACGTAAATAAATTTATGCATCACTTGAAATTTACTCTATTAAAAAAAAACACAAAACTTCAAAAACTAAAAATTCCATTAAAAAATTGTTTGAAATGTTCAGTTCAAAAAAATATCCAACAAGTTATTTTATTGCGGTTTTGTGAATAGCCACGGGAAAAACAATCAAGAGAAGTGATTTTGTTATCAATGTTTTATTCATGGCTGAATAGTGATTCTTCTAATACATCAAGTGCCGACCAACGTAATTATCACAATTCTGCACATGAAGAACCCGAGTTATTGCAAGACAATCAACAGTGTTTTAAAGTGTACATGTTATTTGGAGTATATGGACAACATGCTGTTTGGGTACATTTTTTCAAACGCAATTTAATTAATTATATGTATTTCAATTTTTGACAATATGACTTACATGTGCTGCAAATAAATAGTCCCCCAAATGTTAAGTATCGACGTTGGTTTCAGCATAATGATGCTCTTTTGCATTTTACGTAATTGGCAATCTTGTATATTAATTCGGTATTTATTTTTCATAGTTATTATTACTTCAACATTTACACACAACATTTACACGTGACAAGAAATTTCCAAAATAGGGTTAGGGTAATAGAGCACGTTAAGTGAATTTCAGATATTTTTCGTAATTATCAAAGTTCAACCAACATGAATATTTTTTATTGTGCAAAATAACATTCTTCATCAAGCACTGTACAATAATTTGTGTTTTTAACATGATCCTGTTTGTAGCGGTTATATTTGGAAACATTTTATACCTAGTCTTTTCCCATGTTCATATTACCTACTACTACATTACCTCACATTACCCTATGTTATGCTGAGAAAAGAACGCTGAAAATTTCAAACAATATCTTTAATTCTCTTGGATTTTTAACAATTACCTGAATCGCTTACAAAAATATTCGCATTCAATATGTCACAATAAGTAATTATGTAAAGATGTTTCAGCTTTTGTAGAAACAAGCCTACTACAATCAAAGAAGTACTGCACAATAGATACAGATATTACACATACGAACGTATATGATGATAATACTTGTTGGATTATTTTTTGAGCAGTGAACATTTCAAATAACGTTTTAATAGAATTTTTAATTTTTTAAGTTTTGTGTTTTTTTTTAATGGAGTAAATTTAAAGTGATGCATAAATTTATTTACTTTTCACTGTAATACTGCATTTTTGCCTAAAGTTTTGAACCTAGGTATAGGGAATGCTATAGCAAAGTTGTAGAATATTTAATTCTGCGTTCCACAGATCAATAATATGCAGGGTGTTCCATTTGAATTAACGGAGATTTTTTATATTTTTCTTTGTCAAATTCGACAACATTTTCTGGGCACCCCTTATACTGTAGGTCAGTTTCTGACATGGTGTTTTGAAGAACAATTATTGGCTAACATTTGATCAAAAAATGATTTTACTGTTAACTAGCGTAACCACAAAATTTACGATATTATGATTGACGAAAATTTATTAAAAAAACATAGCAAACCAAATATCTCAAAGACTGTAAGTTTTTCCATATGAATACCATGCATAAAGTCCCGTTTATTTTTCATCTAGATTCAAAATAAATGATAAAAAATATAGGTTTGTGTTTAAAAAATAAAGTTGCTTTCTGTACAGAGGAAATGGAACATCTTGTATAATCAGCATTATTTTAGGTTTGTAGATCTTGAGAAAACTAGAGACATGAAATGAAGAAAGATTCAATTATCTCTCTTGCCAACCAAGATATCGGACTTCCGCGTACTAGGTGGGCACCTGTATATAAAAGCATTTCGACAATTGTTCTTTGTGTGCAATAAGTCGCAATTTCGTGAAATTGTCCTTGGTGATTGCCACTAAAAGTGAAAATAGCCGGGGTTTATTAGAAAGCATAAATTGGAAAATGATTGCCGCTGACCTTTTTGTCGAAAATAGAAGCTGGTAGTAAAATCTTCAGCATTCAATTCGGTTGTAAATAAACATATGTACATATGTATACCGAAATTAAATCTGGTTGGTTAGATGAACTGTTAACAGTAAAACGCAGCACCATTCTATTTCTGTACACTTCTGTATCTTAATGGTTTTTCGCATAAACGGGTACTGAGATTGAGTGGAAATATGTTATATTACAGAGTGTGCTATAAACGTGGACTGAATCTCAATCTACAGAAAAAAATAGTTATTTTGTGGAAAATAACCTTTAAAAATACTACACTAAACCTTTTTAAAAGTCTCGTAAAAATTAACCGTGAAATAAACATGTGATTCATCGTTAAAGTACATTATAATCATTGCGGTTATACTTTATTGAAGTCAATGAATAAAGTGTATTAAGAAATTGTTGCGTCCGGAGTTCTACTGGATACACGCAAATGATTAAAGAAAATATTCGTCTGCAGTCTACAGGATTCACATCTAGCGGTTTTAAAATTTCCTAAACTAAAAACAAATAAACGTGATTCGGTTTATAGAGAAACAGGAAATACAATTTGCATAATTCGTAATAAAAAATTAATGCAGGTATTTCTGTGAAAGACCGCCTATTCATTTTCCAGACTGATTGACGTTAAATATATGTGAGACATCGTTCAAACTTCACGAAAACTAATCGCTGAAATTATGTGATAAAAATTTAAATATCGTTCAAAGTTTGAAGGAGGGTCCCAATTGCGTTAGAGTTGATGCAACTTGTGAATAAAATTTTATTTAAAGTTCGTGTATAACATGCAACTTTAAATATAGTTTCTTTACTTGCGTAATAAACACGAATGTATTAAAGAGCTGGCTGCAAGTGTTTTCTACTATCTACCAAATGTGTTAAGTCATCTTCAAAAGGATTTCGGACGCATAAAAGAGAGATGAGTAACACGATGATTAAACGTAAATACATCAAACAAAACTGAAAGATATACATTATATATATAGTAGAAGATAGAAGGAAGAAATAAAATTTAATTCGAGAACATGATTGTGCCATCCAGTTAGAAGAATGTAGTACGAAACTAAAACGTTCTACAGGATTTAGTAAAAGAAAGTTTGGATAAGTGCGCTTTCAGCGTTAATCTGGTCCATCTCTTACACCAGTAAAAATCACAAGTAACCATAGTATGTCTTACAATAGTTGAAATTGTGTTGTTTATTTCTCTTTCTTGCATTACGTAGCTCTTCTTTAAGATAGTGCAAAGTTGTAGTCTGTTAACGGTATCAACAAATAATTGTTGTGTGGTGATTTATGTTCTTTACCGTGAAAATATGTTGATCTATACAGAATGATCTATCTCGACATGGTACGAATTAAACACAATTTTTTTTTAGAGGGAGTGCCGATACTATCATTTTTCCATATTTTAATTGGCCTCATAATGCACATGCTCACAAACTAGGGTTGTATTAAATTGTACCGGGTATTTCAAGAATTGTGACCATTTTTAATGAATAAATGTTATGAAATGAATACTACGTAGCTTAAAAAAGTGGTCGATAAAATTATTAATTAATTAATAATTAAGAAAAATACTGCTACAATCTGGATATCACCAAGACAAAAGTAATTATGAAGAAAAAAGAAAAGAATATAACAAGACTTTAAAGAAAACAAAAGAAACCTGGATACAAGGAAAAATGCAAGAAAGGGAGAATGAAATCAGAAATATGTACATTCTTTCAAGGAATTACCGGGATTCAATCATTCTTTTTATCGCTAAGGGAGCACAACTGTCAACAGTTTAAGCATCACTTGTCATTTAAGTGCTGAAAATGTTACATAAGGCTTACGGTGACTCGACTTTATCAAAACCACATTTGTATGATTAGTACAGTACATTTGAAAGCGGTCGAGAGGTGGTGGAAGATTTACCTCGCACTGGTCGGCCATCAACGTCTTCAACTGAGCTTAGCATCGCTAAAGTAAAGGAAATGCTGACTGAAAATTATTGTTTAACTCTGAGAGAGATAGCCGCTAAAATTTCTGTGTCTCACAAATGAATCCTTACCATATTAAACGACTGTTTGGGCATGAAACGTATTGTCGAAAGACCTCAATGTTGTGCAAAAACTCAATCGCGTAAAGGTCGCTGAAGACATGTTAGAACGACTCAATTCCGATATCACATTCATAAAACGCATTGTAACCGGTGACATGGGTTTATGAGTTTGACATGTATACCAATCAACAGGCTTCGGAATGGCGCCTTTCAACTGAGCCGAAACCGAAAAAAGTCGATCAAAAGTGAAGGTGATGTTGACAATTTTTATGGGTTACCGTAGTGTTGTGCACTCGGAATTCTTGACAGCAGGTGAGGCAGTAAATAGAGAACATTATTTTGGCATTATGCGGCGTTTGAGAGAGCAAATTCGTCGAAAAAGACCAGATTTGTGGAAAGAAAACTCGTAGATTTTACATCACGATAACGCACCATCTCACAAGGCTTTCATTGTGAACGAATTTCTGGACAAAAATCAAGCCACCGTGTTTGCCTGATATGGCTCTAGCCGACTTTTTCTTTTTCCAAAACTCCAATTACTACTTCGAGCTACCCGTTTTCCCTCGATAGATAGCATAAAAGACAATTCGCAATGAGTACTGAGGTAGATTCCAAAAACTGCGTTTAAAAAAGGGTTTTGATGATTGGGTTATTGGTTGGCGTAAGTGTATTATTTCGGAAGGAGCCTACTTTGACGGTGGATACAATAGATTTGGATGAATAATACATATTTTGTGTCTTATTGCCCAATTTCTGGTATGTTCTTGACAGCATGTGTGAATTCCAAATAATTCATCAAAAAAGAGTAAACCAACAAAGAACTAAGAAAAGCGTTGCGAGAATAAAGAATAGGAATGGCACAGCAGTAAAAAGTGCAAAACACCCAATGAAAATATGGGAAGAATACCTCAAACCACCAACTGACGAACAACCCGAAAGAACAAATGACAACGTAGAAGTGCCAATACCTGACGAAGTCAAAGAACTAATTAAAAATAAAACTTATAATTATAATGGAAAAAATATAAACATGGAACTAATATAATTTAGTGGAAACGCAAGAAATGCATAATTTGATTAGAGATAAGAGACGGGAAATAGAGCAGATGCCCAAATAATGGAAAAAATGTAAAATCATAACAATTGCAGCGCCAACACTATCGAAAATTGACATCAACTTGCTTATTTTAAACAAAACAATATAGCTTTTTTGCATTTTTGAAAGCATTATTTCAGAGAGATTTTTTTACTAACATGCCCTGTACCTAATTGTAGCCAATTTGAGATTTTTCGACATTTTTCAAAAATTTTTGAATTGAATTTTTGAATGAATAAGCAACAATGGAACAAGAATGGAGGAAATACAATCTGCGAACAGAGCACACTACGTGAACAAAAAAAGACCTGGAAGTCACTGTCCTCTAAAACAAAACTCAAGATCTACAAAATCGTAATAAAATCCACAATAACGTATGTTGTGAAGACTATATCGTTAACGCTCAAAAAACTGCACAACCTAAGAGCAACGGAAAGAAAGATAATAAGGAAATTATTGAAGCGAATAAGAACAGATGGAAATGACATAAGAAGAAGAATGAACAACGAAATTATAGCGGTATTGAAAAATGAATAGTCTGCTAGATAAAATCTTCAAGAAGAAAATGGTAAGGACATGTTTGGAGATGAAGAACCGAAGGCAACATACAAGCGATACTGTAATAGCCATCTGCAAGCGGTAGAACAACAGCAAGATATAGAACTAGATGAAATTGAAGAAAACTTAAGCTTGGGAATAATAAAATGGAAACCTAAAACAGAAAATATTTATTGAAACACATAGCAGAGAAAATCAAGAAAAACTCACACATGTAGGCAAAGAAAGACAAGAATCAATTAATTAATTAATAATTGGAGTGTAATGCCATGTGTATACGCATCACAAATTAGTAAATATATTTCAATTTTTAAATTAGTACTGAATTCATCGAAAAATACCAGCATAAAATGTAAGCCAAACAACAAAATTATGATTTTATATCTTTCATTTCCGCAAACGATGAGATAACTTATCTACTTTCAATTAATATATTTATATTATGACCTGTAAGTAGTTATCTTTTAATCCAAGATATATTTAATTGATTCATTTTATTTGTAATTAATTGAATTGGTAGATAATATTTTTAAATTTAATACAAAGTGCTAGCACCGACTTTTTGTTAATTCTAATTCCGTTCACAAGGGGTAACTGGGACATACTTATAAAGCACTGTATAGGCAATTTATTTTTAGGTGGATAATTCGGGGAATATAGAATAAGACGAACAAAATTCTTTTATGAAAACCAAGATTTATTTGCTATAGCAAACCTACAGGGCACTTTTGTCATTTTGAAACGATGGAATTTTAACATTTTTTCTAGAAAGGAAAGTAACTTTGACTAATCAGTTTTATTTGTTATATACCACTCTGAAGAAAAAAAGTTCAATGTTCTGAACCATTTTAAGTTGCTGTAAATCTCAGAATCAATGTTTTGTAACCTCAAATACAATCATTAAAGCACGCATCTGTTAGATACCAGCAGTAACCAATAAGTGAAATTATAGCTGTACTCTAATCTTTTATTTTGATTGAACAAAGAAAACCTATAGACATTCCTATTAAACTGAAACGCAACTCAATAGTGAAAAAAAATAACTCCAAAAATGCGTCACATTAATCACAAATCTTAGCAATTAGCATCACTGACAATATTTACAAACACTTAAAACTTGATAATATAGAATTAGAAACAGCAGCATTTGTATCAACAATAACACATACATCAGGCTACTTATCCTAAGATATAAAGTTTGGTAATGAATACTTCTCTTTAATGATTTTCTGTATCTTACTATAAATAGGAATTTTTATTTAATCTATTATATAATAACAAGTTTAGAAATTCCGATCAACTTTTGGCCCCTAACAGATGAAAACAATTTTTAACGTTATTGAATGCGCTGAATCCGAATCCTCAATTGGTTTGTTAGTATTGCGTTTACATTTTGAGTTCTCGCAGCGTCGCTAAAAAAATCAATCCGATTATTATATTTGGAAACGTTTTGCTATAGTTGAAGAACGTGTGAAAATGGAGAGATAGCATTAGACAGTCGATGCAATATCTTATTGCTACGTCTGTGGATGTTATATGTTCGAAAAATGTGAAAAAGTAATGGCAAACCGCTCAAAAATATGTATTTGCATTACTTTGGATTCTCTGTAGCAAATACTGACAAGCCATGTAACAATGCTAATGCTATGGTGAAAACCAACAAATCATTATTGCTACTTTTGCTTGATGAATGTCACAGGTATAAATGCAATAGAAATAAATATCCTGACGTACCATCAGCGTCCAAGCCAGTTCCATGTACGAGCAATGATTCATTGCCAATTGATCTAGGTGAAAGTGCAAATCTTCAAGGAACTTCGATTCATCATAGTTGAATAATGGAAGTAATTTGGTCATGAAAGAAATGTATTTAATTTTGATTTGATTCAGGATTTTCATTTACTAGAACAAAAAGCAAAGTTGCTTGTATTACGGTTGCAGCAGTAGGAATATCTGAATCCTTGAAGACAAGTCACTGTAAACAGAAACACAAATGAAAATGAAAAACCTTCCAGTCCGAATGCAGGGATGCTACGATACAATGCGTAAAGTCCTAATCAAGATCAAATACGATGATTATCAATGGAAAGTTTGTGATGATTTAGTAATTAATTCTGACTAAATTTGAAACATTTACATATTATTCCAAGTTCTGTTGTTTTTTTTGTACCTTTAGAATAGTTGTGCGACAAACTATTATTACTTCTATTGGTCAATATGGATTTATATCTAGTAGATCGACAACAACAAATCTTGCGTGCATAACCCAATTTCTATGCGATGCTATAGACCAGGGTTGCTAAGTTGATGTAGTGTATACGGACTTCTCAAAGGCCTTCAACTCTATTGATAATGGATTGCTCCTTAGCAAGTTGACTCATCATTATCATTCTGCCCTTCTTTTTTGCGGTTGATGACTTCATACTTATATCGCAGAAGGGGCTATATGTGTGTTATATTGGTTATGACTCAGATCAGTTCTTTAGATCTTCTGGTGTGCCCCAAGGATCAAATCTGACACTCCTGCTTTTCAGCATATCAATTACTTGTTATTGAAGTTGAACTGCAACTACCTGGTATATGCAGATGATCTCAAGATATATACTGTTGTGAATTCTCTTGATGAGTGTACTGAACTGCAACGTAATCTTTTAAAGATTAATGAGTTGTGTACGAAAAACAAGACATCTTTACATGTCAGCAAATGCTTTATAGTATTCTATTCAATTCGATCCATTATGATTACACAGTAAGAGAAGAAGTTGTTGCTAGAGTTACTAGTATATATGGGAGTGCTATTTGACTGTAACTGCTCATTTTCAGGTCATATATCTGCAACGTGCTTATTCGCATCAAAAGCACTGGGAGTTTTAAGTAGATCGTATAGAAGCTTCAACAACATCTCTATAATTACACCATTGTACTACACATTAGTGCGAAATCGGCTAGAATATGCTTCTATTGTCTGATTTCCCTACTGTACATACCAACAGTTGATGGTGGAACGGGTTCAAAAGAGATTATTAACAAACTTAATATTTAGGATGAGAAGAACATATCCAGAACGTAATAGGGATTACGCTACTTTACTGATCACATACAGCTTTCAATAGCTATTCGATAGAAGAGATCACTACAGTGCAAGATTTCTGTTGTATTTATTGTATAACAAAATAGACTACCTTTTAGATTACTTGGATTTGTATGTTCCCTCTTGTAACACACGTGTGAATGCAGCGTGATTTTTTATGATTTAGTTTACCTAAAAAAATCTCCACTTGTATGTGGCAGATATAAAACATTTAATGTGCCAATTGCTTGAATCGAAACTACTTTTTACCTATGTACCATATATTACACCAACTGAATATACATATTTATCCAAATTATTATATACATATATATTAGATAGTTTTAGTGTTTGAGCAGGTACTGTATATTCTACTATTAACACATATACACACATAATTTATTATTAAACTTAAGAAATTCTAACACTAATAGCCAGTAATACGTAAATAGAGTTCTTATCTTCAATTCTCCGAGAGTGAACTAACTTATTCGTGTATCCTTCTCATTACTAAACACACTCGGTTTACGATAAAGATTCTAAGGATACAAGAAAGACAGTGATAGCGTTAGAGCAAAGCTGCATACTGTTATGTAATTCCGATTGATGAAGTTTGTAATGAAATTTAGATTAGGAATTGACCTACATCCACACGTCACATATGATATAACTTCCTAGTTACGGAATTGGATATACAGATTGGGCTATACAGAAAGGATTATAGTATAATAAATAAATTATTTTCGTAAATGCGCATATTATAAGCGTATGCACTATTATACATAATTGACAATGATAACTCTAATTAAAAATTGCGTTTGGTTTTTTGGTTAAATCTAAGCATCCATAATTACAAGATATGCTGGAGAGGTGCTTCAAAACTCAACATTATCTTTAATAAATATAGAACTGACACATTTTCGTGTATTAAATCTTCAGGATCTGACTTGATAAGATTGCATTTTTCCGCATTTCAATCTTATGCAAAGAATATCTTCATTTGCTTTCTTTTAGCTCAACAAAGCGTTCTTTGTAATGTCATTACTATCAGTTGATTTATCCGTTGTTCAGGCATTACAGACTTTAAAATTATTCAAGAAAATCCAAGTGCATATATTTGTTGGACAGCCACTATACGGTACATACAATTAACATTATTATTAGTTTCAATTTCTCGAAATTGACAAAAAAAATGCAAAATTTTATTTATTGGGCATGTCTATTGAACTATACTAATTTCTTTCTTGAACTCGGAGCATCTAGAACAAACTGGAACTGTTTTCGGAACATTAAGGAAGTGGGCTGCAGTAACGAATAGTCGAGCTTACAATTAGTGAAGTGTGCAACACAACATCGAATATAAAAATCCGATTCCACAAAAGATTACTATTACATTGTTTGTATTGTTTACGGTTTCCGTTAAATGCAAAACCAACATGCGTTAAAACAAACATGTCATGCTCCGCTAATAAATATTAAATTGTTATACTAAAAATAACAAAGATATTCGTTTGGAAAAATACGTGTTTTCAATGTCGTTTTTGTTTAGATTTCTGTCTAAGATAAATTAATATAAACAGATTCTAGAAAAGTATAAAGAAAATTTACAAAATGCAATAGAGGAAAGTAATGTATACTGAGACAAATGTATATCGACTCTATTTACTGTCTACTTGAGAAGAGATTAAGTTTTACATATTTATTAATTTATTATTATGGCTGAAACAATTTCACAACAGTTGCCAATATGGTCGTTCATACAGGAAGTTATTTTGTTTGAGTATAACTTTGTGATTTCTTTAAAGACAGTGTTAATATTCCTTCTAATCGTTGTGAAAATATTTCTGAAAGAAATTACATGACCACTATAAAGACAAATATGAGGAAAGAATTATTGCCAGTGAAACGAAGCTGAAGCAAGTAGTAAGTGTGTTAGCAAGTTTACTCTACATCTCATTGTTTCTAAATATAAAGCAGCTAATGAAGACAGCCGAACTAAATTTTCTTTTCAACGAAAGTATGGTTTTAAGCAAGTATTCGATAAGGTACAGCAGAAGATGTCGAAAAAGTACCTTGTCGAAGCTTGTAACATGTGCTATTGATTAACAATAAAAGCCACATGAGAATTTGCTTATAAGTTTGCTGTAGCTAATGACAAACTTGTACCTCACAATTGGCACACCAATAAAGAAGCGGACATTGAGTGGATCAGCACAACAACCTTGGGTTTCGCTCCGTATACCTCTACTAATTTTAGCCGAGTTGTAAGCTTTAATAAACAGAATGTAATTTTATTCTTCAAAAGCTTACAACGCATTGTATTAAACTAAGAATTTAATATAAATAAAATATATAATTGTGATGCAACTGCAAAATTATTAATATTAAGGCACAAAAACAGATTACAAAACATACTAGTTCTGCACGTGCGTGTATGTTGCCTTGCAAATCCGCATAAGAATTTCAAACCATGCATGTTAAATTCTGCACCACCTGGGTAAAAATAAGCTGCTCATCCAAGTGTCTGAATGAATTTTTATTTCCAAATATACAGGGTGAGTTTTTTTGAATGTTTAGCATTGGGATCTCAGAAACTACTGGAGATAGAAAAATTTTTGATTTAAAACTGCTTTTGTTTCTCCGATAAGTTTCATGGCTTATTAGATATTCAAAGAGAACTAAATTTTACGATTTTCTTTAAACATGCTTAGCATCGTTAATAGTAATTTTAGAGAAAAAGTGTTCAGACAAAAGGTTTAGATAATTTTACGACAAATAAAACTATGTACTTAGGTAATATTTTTTTTTTCGTTCACCATTATCAAGTTATTATGACACAAACTTGTGTTTTTTTTAATGGAAACCGTAGTTGGTTTTGACATCATTAAAAAGCTTATTTTTTGCTGATTACAATGATATAGGGTTTGATATGGTTATTTTAAAAAATAAAGAGGATATAGACATTTTTATGGTTTTTATGGAAAACAATTGAATTTCGAACTGATAAAATACAAACCAAACGAAAACTTATTTTGAAATCTTATATAGTAATAAAATGAAGACTATAAGAACTTTTATTAAGGGCACACAGCATTATTAATGTTCAAAGATACCTCCATTATTATTAATACACAAATTGCATCTCTTCACAACAGAATTTGTAGCATTGCGGACTTTACGCCTATCGATGTTATTAAAAGCAACTAAGACAGCTTCTCTTAAATCGTCAATTGTTTCATATGTTCTTTTGTATACTGTGTCCTTTAGTACACCCCATAAGAAAAGAATCCAAAACTGATAAATCTGGGGATCTAGCCGGCCATTCAATGGGTTCATTTCTTCCTATCCATTGATTAAGGAAGTTTAAATTTAAATAATTTCTAATATTCAGTTGATTGTGCGTAGGCGCTCCGTCATGTTGAAATCATTGCAGCATTGCTCGGGTTTTTAAATTTAAATTATCTAACATTTCCTCGAAATCTTTTTTTCTTTTTTTTTTATTATGGAAATATTATACCTACAACACAATGTTCTACATTTCTAGTACTATAAATGTCAAAATGTATAGGTACCTTATATAAATGTCCAATTCATCCAAGTACTACATCTTTCTAATCAAGTTTCCCAATTGTATTTTTATCCGCTCTAAAAGCTGCAAAAGAAAACCAACAATTAAAGCAGTTGTCTTAATATTTTTTTAAAAAGCTTTCCTAGATGTTTCGGTGATTGAATGCGAGTGTGTTTTTATGATTGCTTTTTAATTAACACGTTTAGCAAAAACAAACATATTGACTGATTGTAAACTAAACCTAGCTCTATATCTACCCAAGCAGCATTTTTAGTCGTTGCTACGTCCCAGCGACTGTTGTTGGGAATTGTAAAGTTGTGGTTACTAATGATGGGAACGTTATTGCCACGTTTCCATTACGTGCCAACGACCAAAATGGGGAACATTTTGAAGGTCATAGCTACGTAAAAATTACTACCCCGCTACTTATACCGCTACGTCGCACTTACGTTCCAACTCAGTGGCGGGGACGTAGCGGCGTTGGCGGGGCGTAGCGGCGTTCATCGCTACTTTATAAGGTTAAAAAATTCTGTTAAATATGATGTTGATAGAAAAATGCATGAAATTATGTTAAAAGGTGTTGAAATGTCGTTTTTTTTTCTAATTATAGGACAGTTTGTAATTAAGAAAGTTTCGCTTTAATTGTTTGTTTCGTTTGCATCGTCTTTCTCCATATTAAAAAAAGCTTTTAAGCATCTCCCGTCATTATTCAGCCGCGACAACCATAATGGAAATAATATTTGTAGCTTTAAGGAAATACATATATCGCTTGTAGGGGTACGCACAATTTTGCTGATTTACGAGTTTCGAGTACAAAGAAATTCAAAACTCTTAAAAAAATTCTGTTCAAATGTGATGTTGATAGATTGAAAAATTAAACGCGCCATCTCAAAATATATGTTTTACAATTATTTTTTTTCGGGAAGACAATAAAAAAATGCATGAAATTGGTGAAAGGTGTTGAACTGTTTTTCTAACCTTTCCCCTAATTATAGGAATTCAGTTTCGCTTTAATTTATATTTTTCTTATGATATTTTGAGGATACTGTATTTGTTGTACAATAAGAAAATTGAAATTAATGTAATGGCGTCCTATATTTTGTCAGTAAATATGGCGCATTTTGCAGAAATTACTGCAAAGTACTATTGGCAGAGTGGGAAGTAAAAATTACTGTGAAGTAATGGGGAACATTTTAGAAACGAAAGGTCAACGCTACATAAAGTAATAAAAACTTTGAAGTTATTAATAAAAATCAACGTTACAGGGACTATCGAATATCGCTACTAGTCCCATTCCAGAAACTTCAAAAGCTACCTAGAAGTACTGAAACTATTACAAATTGTAGTAATAATAACTAGATAATTCCAACTAAAAGTGGAAAAACTAGAAAGGGACGTAACAACGAGTCTGAAGCGTGGATCTTGATCTTAGTTACAATAATCTACAATCTTTTACTATTAAAAACAAAAAGGTTTAGTTTCTTTGAGGTCTTGTCGTAAACCTATTTATCCTCCATTTTCGGGCTCCTTCCGTCGAGTTTTTTACTTTTTCATTTATGACATCACGAATGTGGGAAGGGAAATTTGTGGAAATTGGATGTTATATTCAAAAAAAGCGAGGGTAGAAATTGGGATAAGAGAAATTAGTAGCGTGTCTCCGTGCAGCGTCATCTTTCAGATGTAGCGTCGTCATTATTCAGCCGCTTGACAACCATAATGGAAATAATATTTGTAGGTTTATGAGAGGCTTAAAATTAAGGACCCATATGTTATTATCGATCGCAGGAAAAGTGAAATAGATAACAGAAATTTCGCCACTAGAAATTTTGAGACCGATTTAGAAATATATTGACCAAAGATCAGTCTAGAATCGAAGTCATTTGCTCTGACTCCACGGAAGGCGAGTCCGCCGGTCTATAAAGGTATTGTCCGCGAGCATCAATCGCTTACGTGAAAAACGGACAGCGACACATTCGGTGTAGTTTATGGACAAGCGTCATTTCGTGAACCAACCCATGAGGTCTATGTCTCGCTGCAGGCGAGTGCACATGAGCTGAGCGGAGCGATTCAAGAACAAAAGAACATATTGAATTAATTTGTCAAAAACAAATCAGTCCGACATAACTAGAACGTAAACATAAACAATTGCTATTCCCATGGTAATCAGCTCTTGTCCCTTCTGGCTAGTATTCATGGAATATTCACAATAAATATGTGTATAACATGACGAAATTGGCCTTTTTTAACTTGTGATGCCAAACAAAACATTCGCTCTGAACAATAATAAATGTGACGGTAAACGAACAAAACAAAACAAAAAAGTTTCAATGGCAACAGAGATTCCGATTTTGTGGCTAAACAAATTTGACGAAAAAATGAGAAAAATATTGTTATGTGAAGATTGTTTTTCGACCTCCAAACATTACAATCCATTGTCAGGTATCAACAATCAATAAAGTCATCATAATAATAACAAACAGCAACAGTTTGTTTGTAACATCATCAGTCCTAATTTTGAAATATTTTGTAAAAGCAGCATTCTTAGAAAAGATCTAGCAGCAGTTAATGTTGACTATATGAAAATACTTAACGAGTTTGTTTTTATGATTTAATGAAATCATAATCAATTATGCCGGATGATTCCGTGTTCGGATTATTGAAGTTGTTCTGTATGAACCATGTTTATTTGAATAGTTTTACATCTAATACTAATATTAATTTCTGCCTTTAATTCGTGTATCATTTTATCAGTTTAATTCATTATTTGGATTACTGTAAAATCCATCTAGTAGGCCTTGTACGTACACAGTTACACAAATTAAATCAATTAACGAATTAATTACATAATTAGTTCGGTCATAAATGTTAAACGCTAAACGATATCATTCACTGTAAGTTAGTAGTAGTAATGCTACCGTTTGTCTCGTATAATTCCATTTGCATGGATTCGAACGCGTTTGTTCAACCCTAGCTTGACACCTGTCAAAACCATCTTGATTGATAATGCTCATTAATAACATTAAGAGCCATTTCATCCGAAACGAGTTACACAATTGTGCGCGTACAGCCCCGTACTTCTCAAGCACTTTACAAACGCTCACTGAATTGGCTCATCGAATATGTGGGATATGTTTGTATGTATTTACATTTTCTATTTCGTAAAATGTTTTAAAAAGGCCGCCGGGTTACAAATGCTGTTGTAGTACTGTAGAACTACATTATGAAGATAGATCGGAACAAACATTAGATGTTATATACATATATTGTAGATTATGGCGAAGCTGTAAATGAAACAGTGCAGCGATTGTTAGGAAGGTTAGAGGATATTCTGTTAAACTAACTGGCTCTTAAGGAAATTGTTTTATTATGCGTACTACGCAAGATAAACGGCTGTGCTTTCTCTCTTGTTTGTTTGTTTTTTTTTATTTCTGCATAATCGTAATCTCGACTGTCCAGGCGAAGGCCACACAGAAGTTAAAATAATGTACTTATTAATACATGTGCCTAACAGTGCATCGTACAGTTACACATTTTATTATTATATGAATAATGAACTCTGTCGAGGCGACAGCTGGTTGATTATGATTCTGTTAGAGACTGGGATTCTCTTTTTTTATGTTTTATATTGGCGGGTAATCGGCACAATTTAATTAAGATATAATTTTATTAAAATTAATTTGTATCATGTTTTGAATAAATAATTTTGAACGGCTTTAGTTGTATGTTGGTGGTCATGCAATTAGTAATTCTCCAGAACGTTAGAAAGCGAGCGTTTACAATTAGTTCAGTTACTTTTCGTACGGGTATTGTTCTTTCAAGTTTTCTGGTCGTAAAAACCACATAAAAAACTAATCAAATGTTGTTCCTTCTTTATGTGTAAAACTCAAATCCTTTATATGTATCCCCGATGGCTTCAATTTGAGATATCTTTAGTTCTTGTTCGTCAGCAGTCTTTAATTTCTTTTCCGTGCATTATAGGTTTCTTATCTAAAACGTTAAAAAAATTTGTTAGACGGCCCAACCGGCATCGCCTATTATATATAAATCTCTGAAGATGAGCTCGCTGACAATGTCGACGAATCTGTTAGCCACGTCCCTGAAATGACTAATATTATAGTCACGCGTCTTCCAAACACCGTTTTCAAGTACCACCCTATATCAACCTGGAACAACTTCTAAAAGTTCGATTTTGAAAGGATTATTTTGTTTGTCTCAATTATTTCATGAATTTTCCGGGATATGATGCTGAAACTGTGGAACAATATAAGACACATCTCGATCATCACGAAACAACTCTTAAATTTTCAAAAGAATGGGCGACGGGCAACACAATTTTGTCAAGTTTGCGAAATTTGCGAAATAGAAAGCTAAAGTCTTGAAATAGTATCAAAACAGCTTAGAACAACTCTAAAGTCTTGGATTTTGTAACGAGGAGGCATCAGCAAAATTGTGTATTTCGTAATTATTTAATAAACTGTGCACAACAACAGCTTAACATCAAAACTATTTTAGAAACTAGTACTACCTTAAACGACTCTTAGAGCCTTTTTCTCTTTCAAGAAAACCCGCAGTTGATTATTTTGAGAAATATCCAAAGTAGAAGAAAGAGGATAAAGAACAAACCTATAAAAATTTGGAAAAATTCGAAATTGTGACTTTGAAAAAGAAGGAGACCATCACAATTTCGTTTTGTTCAATTATTTCATGAATGGTAGAAGAAGAAGCTAAAACTTTTAAACAATGATCAAAACAATCTAGAACACTCAAAAATCCAAATTTTCAAAAAAAAAAAATGAATAGAGAAAGGTTAATAGGATTATTAAATATTAAAAACTAGCATAACAAGTTCGACTTGGAAAAGGACGGAGGCCAACAGAATTGCGGTTTTCTTAATTATTTCTCGGTAAAAGGAAAAACATCTTTGAAACACTCATCATAAAACCTACAACAATCTTCACCGATTAAATTTTCAAAAAAAATGAAGATGGAAGAAATTTTATTCATTCGGCATATCCCTTTTTTCCATTTTTCTTAAAACTTTGCTGCGAAACTTTGAAAGAGAAATCTGTCAAAAGTTCAATTTCAAAAGCGTTGTGAAGGCTAAGAAAATTTAAAGAAAAAGTTAGAACGCTTAAGCTTTGAGACAATGATCAGAAGGGATCGGCTGGCAAGATTTTACTTTTTTGGCTATATCGATTATTTTATGAGCTATGTACAACAAAATGCTAAAACTTCGGAACAAGATAGTACAAAATTAGAACTTAGGAACGATTTTGGAAAAGGAGGCGGAGAGAATTTTCAGTTTTGCGAAGAAGGAAGCCAACGAATTTTTTCGGAATTTTCTAACTGGCTATCTATGATAGAAGGCTTAAACATTTAAATAACAATCACAACAACTTGGAATAACCTTCAAAGAATCAATGTTTCAAAAAAAGGAGCAGAGAGCTTGGGAAATTTTATTTTTTATCCATATCTATGTTTCCCTGTTTTTGAAATACATATTGTTTTGCAAAACTTTAGGAAAATATAGAACAAACCTAGAATAACCTGGAACAGCTTTCAAAATTTCCAAAATGGAGTCTAACAACATATATCTTTTTTTGAAAATTTTGACATGGTTTACCAATTTTAGAAGTTTATAGAAGTGATTTTAAGTTCTTATAATAAGTATTAATAAATTCTAATTTATTGGATATTTAATTTCGGTTTCGCCAATTGAAGACATAAAAAGCTTCTGGAAAGATACGAGGAAAATTTTTGTAGTCGTATAAGGAGTGAGACTTATTTTTGTTTCCAATTAATATGTTTTTGGTTACTTTACTTGACGGCATCGTAGGTGATCAAATATTAAACACATAAAATGAACTTTAAAGCTGGTATTGAAAAAAGAGTTACTTTTGAAATCTACCAATGTATTAGATTACACATCTCCTCTGGTTTCTGATTCCAGGCGTTAATGTCTCTTTTGTTGGCAATTTTGGTGGAAATATTGGAACTGTATTAACAAAGCAGCATAACAAATGACTCTCAATCTCTAAAAGTTAGTAATTTGTTGAATACCTATGACAATTTGAGGACCATTTCAAGATTTTAGTGACATATTTTTAGCTAAATACTCTCAGACTTCTCTTTGAATGAATCAATCGACAATATTAGATGTTCAGATTTGTAAACTGGCCATGAGTTCGAGAGCATTAACATATTTCATCTGCTGTTTTATTGTCGTAAATAAATCTCTTATGATTACTATTTCATTCATAATTTAACTCGTAAAATTTTAAATACTTTATCATAATTAAATTTAAGACTTTCTAATTTCATTAACAAAGACTTCAACGAAGGGGTAACCAAGGAAACAAAACCACGTGTGTCTCTCATTATATAATATTATAAAAACATTACATCATTATCTATTCGGTAACAATTAATTATTACTTAAACTTAAAAACAGGAAATGGATAACATTCCTGTAACCTCTTGCATTTCACTACAGTTCTCTTTAATACCGATCTTGTTCGACGTCAATAATATCGCTCTCTATTTTGTTTCAGCAAGAATACCTAATGAAGTTCGGGTACCTCAGTTCGAACGTAGAGGGCGCTGGCGCGCTACGAACGGAAGAATCTGTAAAGGAGGCGTTGAGAAACCTGCAAAAGTTCGCCAACATACCTATCACCGGGGAAATGGACGAACGGACTATGGAACTAATGTCCATGCCCCGGTGTGGGGTGAGAGACTTTGATCCGGCGACCGGTTCGCCGGCGACTAGTTATAGTGGCGCCATCCGACGGAAACGTTACGTACTACATACCGGCAATCCTTGGCAGCACAAAGACTTGACGTGGAGGTGAGTTTGGTTGCATAATTGTGTTGTTATTGATTAAAAAATTAATCAATTCAAAATATGTTAAATTTGTGTTGATTTTGCTTAGACTTTAATGCAAAAAAATTCTTAAATAAATTTGATTCAGAAAAAAATTGCCGCCCGAGCAGGGACTTGAACCCTGGACCCTTGGATTAAAAGTCCAATGCTCTACCGACTGAGCTACCCGGGCTTGTAGTAGTAAATATTTTCTAATACTTATTAATAAACGTTATAATTTTTATTATAATAAAATTAGATTCTTATATTTCTAATATTTTTAAATTGTCGAAATGTGATTAAAATACTCATGCTTTCATATTATCGTTCAGACAGTTTTCGCACTTCGTTTTTTATTTCTTACTGTTATAATAATTTGCCTTCCGTGTAAGTCATTAACATCTTCCATTAGACAGAGATATGCTTAATGGTTTGAGTATATTGGAGTGGAGCGTTTAAATTGACTGGTAAATCAATTACCAGCAACCTAATAGCTCATTTACCTTAAAGTGGAAAGTAAGGTGTTCTATCTTATATCGAGAGACACCAGTATTGGAATGGAGGAGGGGGGTCTATTAAAATGCAGAAGGTAACGAAATGTAACACCTACCAGCGTTGAAATTGAATTTTCTTAAATGGATAGGGCGTCACTGATTTAAGAATCACGTATTTCATATAGAATTAAAATATGCAAGATGTTATGTATAGCACGTTTTTAAGGTGACAAATCGCTTTAAATTTTTCTACGCGTAAACCACTCATTATTCCCTTAATTAATGCCACAACAATAAGGGTAGAAAACCGTCTCGAAAATTTCATAATTGATCGAGAATTCGCGACTCAATTAAAGGAAAATCCGTCGACGGCTTTCAAATCGGCGAACCTGAATTTTTGCGATAACTTTCCTATACATATATATATACGAAATTTTACTAGGAAGCAAACGTACGGAAACGTGAACACCTGCAGACGTCGATTTGGGCAAATTCCTACTCCGACAATGCAGTCATCCAGAGGATTAGAAGCAAGCCAAGTCGGTCGGGATATAATTGCATGAGCGTGCAATGGAATTATTCGAAGCGAAAAATTAGTTCAATTATGTATGGGAGTTAATTCAAACGAAAGATGGAAAAATCTATGCTCCCGAAGGCTACCGATATTCTATCACATTTGATATAGGATTGTACGAAATGTTTGCATCAATTGCAATTGTGATTAAAAATCTGTACCTCACAAAAAAAAAAAACTAAAACGAAGATTGAAAATCAAAAAAAATTGTACGCCAATGGAAACAATTGAAAACGACGAAAACATTCGACAACTGCAAACGATTGAAAACACAGGTTCGGTTACAATGCTGCTAATCCTCTCCTCTCAACCCCGAAAAAAGTGTACCTATAGGACCTAACAGGTTATGAAACGTAAAATAGCCGGTGACAATATTTGCGAGTCTGATGTACGGTATTGAAGCGCCCTGCCAGTTGTACAAGAGCACCCATCAACGCACAATTAATTTTAATTAAATCTTTCAATTAATAATAGCTGTCCGAAGTTGTCAGATTCAGGTTTTTGAAAAATTAATTGCCGGATTCACGTTACGTTGATATGGTGCCACCTATCGCTGGAAAAACGATTTGTGTAAACACACAAATGAGGGAAATACCGGTACTCGTGTGTTGTGATGGGTAATCTTTTGTTTCCCTAATTTTCACGAGCATGTGATGATACGTTTAAGTGTTTGACTGTATTATACAGGGTGTTAATTTTTTGCAATATGTCACGTACATATATGATGACGATAGATGTTTTGTTGTGAGTTGAATGTCTTATGTCTATATTTTCTCCTGATACAATTGGGGTTCTTTGACTAAATTGACTAAAGAACAAATTTACCGGGAAACGTGTGTGAAAATGAAAAAAGTAGCTAGTGAAGAATTTGAAAATATTTCTTCGGATATTGAACCAGAAAATGATAACCTGACAATTGGATATAGATAGACATTCTTTATTCTTTAATGGTGATCATTCTAATTAACTTATGCGAATCTTATATTAGAAATCAGTTACTAAACACGTACCAACGAATAGTGGTTTGTTCGAGATTTTTTAAAGTGTTAAAAAATTAATACTGCGACCGTTTTTATTTCTTTTATGGACAAACAATTTGTCGAATATTACGAATTATTTCAGAAATATATACGTAAATTATACATCACTAACTATGGCAAATAAAGAAAAATACATGATATAAGATGAAATAGTACGATCATTGAAGGAAAAGCTTTATTAAATTTCGATCAATTTTATTATATTAAAGCAAAACAATAAATTTGTAAGTCGTACTAATAAAAATAATACTCTATCCTTTTTCTGATTGCAGCCATTGTATCTGAATACGTATTATATAAATTATTTGGAAAACCAATTAAGTACATAAGGATTGGCAAAATGTTTAGCACGTTTAATTGAAATATTAGTTCTAGTGAAAACGGAAAAGTTTTGTCAACCTGAATCCCATGTTCTGGAAGATCATATGACTTCGTTTTATTTTTGTTTATAATTTATGTTCACATTTCTTTACTTTTACTGATACACCAATGATTTTTTTCTCAGAGTATTGTTAATGTCAAGATTGACACAAAAAAAGAACAGATATACAGTAATACGTAAATATTGAACTTAACAGCAAATCGTGCCAAATTTAAGGACAGAAATTACATAAGTCCAATTAGCTAGTTTGCTCTTCAGACACATTTGTAAAGTCCAATAACTACAAACATCTGTTTTCTATGGTTGTTTATGTTCAAAGTTATCGTGTTTTATTTTGTTTAGATTTCATCGTATTCTACAAATTTTACAATAGACTGTACAATGAAATGTAATCTTATGTGAACAAGAAGCTATAATTTTATTAAGTGAAGCTGTAAATCTTAAATAATAGGAAATAGGATACGTGACTTCTTCATCTTTGAACACGCTTTAAAAACTAATTTAACAGCGTTAGTTAAATATTTTAACAGATCAAATTGTTAAGAGTACACAATGAATGTATTTAATTTCATCAGGATGGAGTTTCATATTACAACAGCAATAAAACTGGTGCATACCTGAATAGCGTAATTTGAAAAAAAGTGATTGTTTACTAATTCTTCCAAATTTTCATAAACAAAATCTAAATTTGTTCTGCTATCAGTTCTTGTTTTCAATGCGTGTTTTTCTTCAAAGGTTTCTGTTTTTTTTAATATAAAACTGAAATTCAATTATACCTTTCAGCGGAATTTAGGCTAACTTCTTGAATAGGTCCCACAAACACCAATTCTTTTCTGTATATTTTTTTTCTTTATTTGAAATTGATTCAAGCTATTCCTTTTCGGAGCAGTTGCGGCACCAGTGTGTAGGCACACGAGAAAACGAATCAATATAAAATCTTTAGTATCGAAATGTGTTTTTGTGTTCTATCAGTGTAGAAATGCCAATTACACTACTACTAACTAAGCAGTCTTAAACTGTTTTCAGAAATGTCCACCGTTTTTGGAAAACTTTTTTGATGTCTTATTTTTTTATATTCTAAAAAGTACTTTAGAGTAAACTGTGTTTTAGAATTTTCTGTGTGGGCACATGGGCAACGATCTAATCTTGCTGAATAGCAGTCGGTATATGAAGCATCTACATTGTTTTCCTAGATGTTGTGTTGTCCCTTCTTGTATGTTTTTTTTTTCTATTCATTCCCTTCATTTCCTTTCAGTTTTTTTCCATATTGTGATATGTTATCTTCATCGCCATAATCTCCATCTGGAACGATTTTTTTCTATATCTTATATCTACTAGTAAAAGCTTATGTCTTTCCGGTTTTGCATCTGTCTGTGGTCCCAACATTCATAAGTCAATCTAACGTTTGTCAATTGTTTACCACTTTCAATTAAAATTTGCAAATTTTACGTTGTTTAGGTATAACGGGTTTTTAAGTAAAACCACACAATTTTTGTGCAGTAAAATGTAGTTAGACACATCAACGAAAAAGTATTTATTCAAAACAGAATCTTAGAACCACTCTGTTATTAACAAAAATGTTAATATGGAACAATCTTTGGAATAGCTTCCTTTCTGTGTTCTTATTTATCACCTTTCCCGATCAATTTTGCACTGTAATGGCGAAAAAACGAAGTCGGTAACATAAATACAGATGTATCTCAAACTGAACATGATCTAAACAAGCAAACAACAACAACAACAATAAAAAAACAACTAAAACGACTAAGCTTACGTAGGTATAATTGACATTTGAGAAATACCATTGCGCTACTGTCGAGGTCATAGTACTAATACACGAGCACCGGTAACAGCTAAAGGGCAAAAACAACCCCTGAGACAGCGCCAAGGTAAACATCGACAATAAGTTCGAACTTCCAACTCTCTGAACCTCGTCATATCCACTTTAAACCGAACGTTCTTCCTGTGTAAACCATATAGCACATACAACATTAATACTTTTAAATTTTCAATTGCTTAATTAAACAGAAAATGCACAAATACGAGTACAACAGAACCTAAACTGCATCGTATTTTCATGTTGGCTAACTTAAAATGGCATCTTCAATAAAGCACAAGCTTTAGATTTTATAAATCAATTATTAAAAGAAGATTGATGCTAATTGCTGTATTAAAGTAGACACCGTATCTAGTCCGAGAACTGTTTATTGAATTAGTGTGTATGCTTTTTAGATTCAAAGAAAATGAACAAATCTAATCTTGATTGAATTTTCTGTCGGTGTAATAGCATACATAATAAAAAAAGAATGTGATCGATGCCTTACTGAAATGTTGAAGATATTGATTCGAAACACTTACTTGTGGAAGTAATGGAATTAGAAATTATAAATAAGGTTGAATAACCTGCGGTCACATAGAATTATGAATTATAATTTGAAAAAATAATTATACCACTCGCAGGTACAGATGTACCTACCACTTTAATAAATATTTATAAACGAAATATTAAATAACAAAATAATAAAACGGTAGCACATTCGCATATGTTTTTACTCTGTCAGTATTTTTTTTATTCATAGCAAAACAAGGCTACAGGCACACAATTTCACACACATGACAAAGAACTAAGGCATCTCTCGAATTCTTTATTCATAATTAACAATTCCTCGTCCAGAATGGCGCTTATAGGGGTCTGTTGCAGGCTTACGTCGTGGATCAAGTGCAGAGTTTCACCAGAAGAAGTACCCGGCGCGTCAAATTAAAAAGTACACGAGGTACTTAGTTTCGGTGCGAGAGTGATAAGGGTTGTAGTAGCTTTCTAGTCGGTCGGTATTGTGGTCGTGAGTAGATGCTTGAGTGGAGTCTGTGCAACAAAGCTAACGGCGAAGAATGTGTACAAAAGAAAATAATAGTAATATGTACAGGGATGGTCGGAATTGCATCAAATAAATCTTATAAAGAGCCGTAAAAAATCGACTCCTTCGTGTGTCTTTATTAAATTAATTGAAATCGCAAATGACGTTTACTGTTCTGGACAAGTTAGAACATTATCTAATATTTGTTTAATAAAAATTTTATTTTTACAATTATGTTTCAAACTCGAAGTTTTTCAACAATATACAAATAATGTATATGATTTGAAAAATAAAATTAGCGGTGACTTCTTAGGGAATAATTTATTTAATGCAATTGTGAGAGATCTATGAACCATTTCCAATGATACTCCGCTCAATCTTCTATGTCTACAAATAAGGAATATATGACACTGATTCTGGAACACCCTGTATGAATAATTTTTTATTTCTTAAAAAAGAAGACGACCAAGAGATAACGTTTTTCACCATTATTTTGGAAATTATACCATTTAGAAATGTTGGAACAATTTTACAACAACCTGACAGAACAAAAGCTAGATTTTCAAGAACACAGATGGGGAGGGAGAGGGAGGGGGCTACGAATTTCATTTTTGTCAATTATTTCTCAAGATATATCAAATAGAAAGCTGAAACTGGAAAGTTCAAAAGTGCGGTTCTGAAAATAAAACAAAGGCCGGATAAAGTTCCTTTTTCGCAATTACAACTAACGAAAAACTAAAGTGGATATGTTTTAGTATTATGGAAGAAACTTAACCTATAACACTTCTCAAACGTTTACTATTGAAAAAAGGGAGACGACGAAATTATATCTATGACAATTATTTTGCAAAATATGCGAGATGAAAGACTGAAATTTTAGATAAATTACAGAACGAATCTAGAACAACCTGCAATACTTTCCAAAAGTTCGATTCTCAAAAACCAGAGTGCGGAGTGGCAGTGAATTTATCAATTATTTCTCAAAATATTCGAAATAGAAAGCTGAAACTGGGCAGCATTATACAAAGTAGAAATCTAGCAAAATCTGAAATAATTCTCAAAAGAAGGCTAAAAATTTAGAGTATTTCATTGTTAATAATTACTTCGCGAAAGAATGCGAACTTAAAACCTAAAATTTTAGATGTATGTATTATGAAACAAACCAAAAGCATGTGTAATGATTTTGTAAAAAGGGGAGAATAGGACGGACGAGCAGTGAATTTCATTTTTTATTTCATGGATTCTAGCCTGCACAGCTGTTTGAAAAGCTTCAGCTTTAGTTGCTGAACAATCTAGAATAATTTTCAAATGTTCGATATTGAGTGACTACCCAGTGATGTGAGTGATCGCTGGGATCCGAGGTTCAGTTCTCCAGAGGGACGGTAACATGTTACTTAGAGAATTGTACCCCGATGGATCTACCATTTGCAGTTGGTGGTAAAAGAGTTAGTACTGTAACAAGGCCATTGAATACTTTACATACACACAAATTACAAAACAAAAGTTGCATCGGTCGTCAGCCGCTGTAATTAGCACACACCACAAGACAAAAACAAACTCGTTTTTCAACTTAAACAATTCTGAACGGTTGAGAGGTTGAGAGGGGGGAATTTTTTTATAAATTATCTCGTGAAATATGCGTAATATAAAGTCTGTTTATTATTTTATCAACTGTGCACAAAGAATTTTATTTTTAATAATTATTTCGCAAAATAGAAAGCTGAAATTTTGGAAGAATTATAAAACAACTCCGACAAGTTCGATTTTCAAAAAGGAAACAGCGAAATTTCATTTTTGTGAATTACTTTTCAATATATATACATATGTATACGAAATAGAAAGCTGAAGAGTTGGAATATGTATTATAAATGAAACCTAGAATTACTTGCAATAATTTTGAAAAATTGGAAACATGTTCTTGTTTGTTGTATTGGAAAAGGAGTGAGGAGTAAAACTTTGTAACAAAGTTCGGAACAAATAGAATAAGTCTTAGAAGTTTTCAAAAATAGGATGTGTAGGCGGGAATGGGAGTACGATATTTTCTTTCTGACAATTACTTTGCCATAAATGCGAAACAGAAAGGTAAAACTCTGAAGCATTTATAAAACAAACCTAAACCCATTTGGAGCAACTCTAGTGAATGACAAGTGGACAACAAAATTTCATTTGTAGCAATTATTTCTCGAAATATGTGAAATAAAAAGCTGAAAGTTTAGACCAATATAGAGGGAGCTTGAAACAACCTGGAATATTTTTCAAAATTTGTTGTAAAGTACTTATAACTATTTTTTATTGCCAAACTTTTTAGTTTGTTTTTTGTTTTACTGAAATAGTGTTATTTAATTTATTTTTAATTTATTTTCGTCTATAAATTATAAAATTTGATTGTTTAATATATATAATTTTATTTTTAATTTCCATGTGTATTATTTTTCATTTTTAACATATTTAATCGGCGATCCATGCTGTACTGTCTATAAAAAGGGGGCGTTCGTTGAATAAAATTCCAATTGTTATCGCAAAAACAAGTAGGCGTTCGCAGCAGAGGAAATATTCGGTTTCTATTATCGAACAATCATTTTGTTTATCTATAACGTGTTCAACGCACGCTATGCTACAGAGAAAATAACAAGGCCATAACTACATCAGAAATGTATTGTATACATATTATGTATATGCTTGAACTTAATACAGATGTAAGTGTATCATATTACAAAAAAGTTGATAATAATAATTCATGTAATATAGTAGTAATATTAATTAAGTTTAAAAAGTTTGGTGGTTAGAATTCAAATTTAACAAAATCTGTAGATGATTTAACAAACTATTGGAAGAAATGTATAACTATTACTTTTTTACTTTGTTTTAGAAGAAAGATTCTATACATTTTGCTGTTCTTTTATTAAAACATCAGAGATTTCGTTCAAAAAAGGCATGCGTTTAAAATTCCTTTTCGGATCTAGTCTTAACTTAGGACAGTTATATAGAAGTCATAAAACATATTTCAGATGCATTCGCTCTGCTAAAGATATCAAAGTTTTGTTTTTAAGTGTATGTATTTAACTATAAATTCAAGATTGTCAGCATCTGATCCAGATTTCAGAGTTACTTGATTAGTGTTCTGTGTATAAACATAATGACTGATAGTCATGCCGCTATCAAGGCAATTATGAATCCTCTTACCAGGTCAAAACTGATTAAAGTTTGTAAACAGCACCTCAATACACTGGCACAAGTCAACAAGGTGGCTTTGATTTGGATGCCCGGACATGATGATATTATAGGCAATATAATAGCCGAAGAACTAGCTAAAGAGCGTTCTAAGAAACACTTCATAGGACCAGAGCCCGTATGTGGAATTATCAGGAACTCTACTCGAAGGGAGATTTGGTCTTGGTTAGACAAAGAAAGTGTAACGAAATAGAGGTCAACTGAAGGTCAACTCCACACTAAAGCGACGCGTCCCATATTAGCGCTTTCGTTCTCTAAAAACTAAGTTCTCAGAAAACCTAATTAGACGCAATAAAAAAACAAGTTAAGACCATTATTGGGTTGATAACTGGACACTGTCCCTTAAGGAAGCGTCTATACAAGACGGGTCGGGTGAGCGAACCCTGGTGCAGAAGATGCGAGTTGCAGGAGGAAACAAGTTTACATGTGAGGAATTGAAGGTACTCAGGCAGAAACATTTCGGAAAGGATCTACTGGAGCCTTCGAGGGCACTCAAGCTTCCAATGGGCAAGTTATTGGACTTTATAGAGGACAGTAAACTTCTCAACTGGAAATGGGAGTTTTAATAGGGATGGTACAAAGAGCATCCAGCTCAAGTGCCTGGACTACAGGTGCCCAATCCTAATTGAATAGATAGATAGATAGTGTTCTGTGGTAAATCAATTCTAAAATTGACCCTATTGTGTTTCTTTTTGGATATACTGTGGAGTAGCCAACTATTGGACTAATTCCAGCAAATCGAATTCACTAGATACGGGGGCGTTCACTTTTGCAAGAATTGAAATTAAAAGCGCATATTCAAAGAGCGAATGTTTATGCTACAACAATTCCAATCAGTACTAGTACTAAAAGTTTGTAAAAAAATACGTATAAAACAAGTTATAAAACAACATTTTGATAAAAACCGCGTAATAATTGGTTTAATTTTGGATTGTTTAAACTTCTTGTTCGCGTTGATTTGTACTATTTTCTCTCTCGAATCGTGCAATATAAATAAATTGTTGTATTCCACTACATTGCTGTTTTTGTCAGCGCATTAGACGACATCATCACTAAACTTTAATTTAAATTTTTCAAGATGTTCATAACAATCAGGTTAGGATCATTAGGTATGTTCTTTATTATTTGCTACACGTCCTTTTAAAACGCTTAATGGAACATTATCATCTTTACTATCCGAATTAATCATGAAAATATTCCGCATACATTTGTCTATAACAGTTGGTTTGAATTTGAAACTGCATCCCTTAGAGTGTATGTTTTCAATAATTAACTCAATTAGAATAATTAATAATAATTCTACTAATAATCTGGTACATTATCTGGCTGTGGTCCAGAGGTGTTATATTTGATGGTATGTACAATACAGTATCAGATCAGTAGGATCCAACAATACTAATATCTGGACAGTACGGTTGTAAAAGCATTTTTACCTAAAATTGTAATTACATTCTTAGTGTTACTGATAGGTAAACATTTATAATTAATGGAAGCACTAAAGATTTTTGGATTTTTCTATGACTAATGGTTTTAATTTTTGACTGCTTTTAATATTTGCACAGGCCAACATTTGTACACATTAAGTTTCAGAGTCACACTATTGGGGAAGCAGCCAAATAAAACTAGTAATTCCTTATTACTGTCTAAGCTTTCGTAAAATTTATTTACTTTATCAGAGACACAAGCTAGAAGACACAGTACAAATAAGATATACTTCTATGATGTATTACAATTAAACTACGTACATCGGAATAATAAGACAAGCCACACGAATATGGATAGAGATACGTTTGTAGACATTATCATTTTTCTGTTCAATTCATCTTCCTTTATCTTTGACGAAAAATATTATCGCCAAACGTCTGGAACGCCGATGGGGAGTCCCTTGAGCCCCATTTTAGCCCAAATAGTCATGGACGAACTAATAACGGTCTCCTTGCAATACATCAATTTCAACCTCCCCTTCCTCTTTAAATATGTGGATGACATTATCACTGCTGTCCCAGTAGATAACATCTCAACAATCTTAGGTACCTTTAATTCTTTTAATACCAAATTAAAATTCACTGCTGAGAGAGAGACAGACAATGCAGTCCCATTTTTAGACACTTTGGTAATAAGGAAACCCAGTCAACTTATCAGCATTGATTGGTATACTAAACCGACCTTCTCCGGAAGATATATGAACTTTTACTCGAATCATTCCTTCAGTATGAAGATTAACATGGTAAAAAACATGAAAAATAGAGTCGTGAAACTATCCGACACCCCCTACCTGGGTAAAAATATCAAGAAATTACACGATATTTTCATTAACAACGGCTATCCCAAGAGCCTGCTAAAGAAAGTTCTATATAACTCCCCGGTCACTGGGATGGACATTAATTATTTGAAGTCGAGAGAGACCTTTCTAATTCGACAGCACCGCTTGTTGTTTCCGATAGGGACAATAGCACTTCCATTGTTTATTGCAAATTTTCCTTAATAGAAGGTCTCACTAATAGAATTTCTAAATTGTTTTCTGACTTCCCCATAAAACTTGCTCCCTACAACATAGTTACGACTAACAACCTGTTCTGCAGAGGTAAATTTCCCACTCCCACATTGCTAAACTCAAACGTTGTGTATAGCATCTCATGTACTAACTGCAATGGGGTGTCTATTGGTCAAACTTCACAGTATCTGGCTAACAGGCTCAGACAGGACGAATTAGATTGCGTACACAAATCCAACAAAACAGCCTTAGCTGACCATTGTCAAAGATTAAACCATATTTTTGATTTTGAAAACGTCAAGATATTAGCCCACGAAAACAACTGGTCCAAACGTTTATTTTTAGAAATGTACCATACTAACAAACAGAAAGACCACATTAATTTCAGGACTGACTTGGGTAATTTAAGCAATATCTATTTCTACATTTTATATTTAGATAATAATCCAAACCAAATCCCCAATAATCGAAACACATAACGTTTACTTTTACACATCAGTGTATAATGTGTATATTATTCACCGTGCTTTATGTAGTCCGATTTGGAGGAATTCATGTTGGTATCACTGACTCTGCGACAATCAGCTGATTCACGCCGAATTTTAGCGCGTAAATGCATTCGCCTTAACCTCTTAAGACAGATAGGTCGTTTTTAAGATTAAAGTTTTTAAAAAGTTTTTAAATTGTTATGTTAATCGTAAAGTTATTGTATAAATCACATTTTATCAAATGTGTATTCATGCAAAATTGAGGGTTGACCGCTTTACTGTGAGGATGACCATCGATTTATTTTGATGACATCATAGAAGTACCTATATCTTATTTGTACTGTGTCTTCTAGCTTGTGTCTCGGATGAAGTAAATAAATTTTACGAAAGCTTAGACAGTAATAAGTAATTACTAGTTTTATTTGGCTGCTTCCCCAATAGTGTGTCTCTGAAACCTAACGTTGTACAGACAGTACTTCCACCTCTCCTATACTTGTATACTTTGTTAAACAATGTATACAAATTTTGGCATTGTTTACAGGTATTTCTTCCTGGTGTGGTGTTCTCTCTCTCTAATATATAGGCCTTGCAAGGTAACAACTTCCACTAAAGGCCAGTCTCGTTTCCATTACAAATTTGTTCTGATGTTAGATCGATAGTGTCAATAATGCATCTTAATGTTGCTTTACAAGAATCAATTAATTCAAGATGAAGTCGGTGTTACTTTTTCATGGCACTACGGTAGATTTGGTTATTCTTTTTAGCGAGCAAACTCGTACATTTTCACTTTTCTCAAAGATTCCAGCAGATAATTTTTTTATTTCAAGTCCAAAGACTTCATTTCTGTAACCTCAAACTTAAACGTACTTCCCACACATTCATAATAGCCAATACGGAATACAAAAAAGGGGAATCTCCTACAATGTTAATACGATGAATTCAGTTTATTATATTGGGCCATCGGAGTTTATTCCTTTTCACTGTATTGCGACGCTATGATAAAATTTATATGTTCACTCTATGGGATAACTGATTCGAAGTGGGATTTACTAAATCGTATAATATTTCATAAATTAACTAGAGAAATTGACATTAGTAGTAGTCATATGTTATTTCATAGTTGTAACAATTTGTTTTGTGAAGTATATTAGGATTTTGAACGTGATTGAAGTAAAATTAAGAATTTTAATTTAAGAGCCATAGAGAATCATGTAAATAACTTAATGAATTAGTAAATATAATAGCTAATTACAAAAATAGAAATAGTAAGAAAAACAGAAATATGAATCGAATGCTAAACGAAACTAAAAGATTTTCAAGCAATCATGAAGATATATAATTATTATAGCTGACGAAAGCAGAAAAAAAATGATATAAAAACGATTTAGGTGTTAAAAAAAGAGTGTAAAACGTTTAGAGGTAACATTATGCCAATAAACACTTCAACCCACTAAACACCAAAAACTTTTAACTAAACACCGAAGCATTTCGACAGCAAAGCTGTCATTATGAATTCATTGATAATGACAGTTTTGCACGCGTAGGTGTTTAGTTAAAAGTTTGGTGTTTAGTGGGTTGAAGTGTTTAGTGTTCTACTTCTGCACCAAGAGATCCAGTAAAGAATTTCGTAACAGTATGCACCAAAATAAACAAGAAAGTAACTGTTTCGGAGATATGGAACTTTTTTACGTTTTTTTTTGAAACATTTATTTGCAACTATCCATTAGTTATTAAGATGTTGAAGAATCACCTTGCAAGGAGACACAACATCTTAGTCTCAAGGATATTCTTCTTTCTAAAATCCTCCCATTGGGTCGAATTTATTGGCACTTTTGATTAATTTCTAGTTGTAGTTCCTCAAGGCTATTTATGGGAGTACCGTAGACTAATCTTTTTCATATATCCCCAAAGAAAAATTAAGAGTATTTAAATCAGACGATCTTGCAGCAGATACAACAGATCCGTCCCTTACTACCTATCTATGTGGAAAAGTTTGATTAAATGCTCTCTAACGGCAATCGAAAAATGAGCTAAAGCACCATAATTCTGGAGCCATATTTGTTGCCTATGATCCAAAGGAATGTCGTCTAAAAAATCATACATTGTGTTTTGCAGAAAGTTGAGGTAATCAGCGCCTATTAACCGGTTTGGTAAAACAACCAGAACCTACAATAACCATCGAAATCTTATCAATAGGAAAGATATTGGAAAAATACGTTGCCAAACAAATTACTTCTTACCTTAACAAGTACAATATCCTAGACATATATCACTACACTTAACAACAAAACAAAGGTACTACCCAGTTGTTGCAGGATTTTTCTAAAGCTTTTGATTTAATAAATCACAGCATATTATTTACTATGCGCGGCATTAGAGGATCAATGCTGAACTGGATACAGAGTTATCTTAGTAATCGTAGCTTCAAGGTTCAACTAGGTCCACATATTGGAGACAAAACCGATACCTTAATCAGAGTTCACATAGGAAAATGATTTTCCATCTGCAACTACTTTTTATACGCGGATGATACATTAATTATGTTGTGTCAGTCTGATTTAAAATTGGCCTCAGCAGGCCTTCAGAAAGAATTTAATAGATTTTTAATGTGGTCACACGATGAAGAACTGCTAATAAACTCCTCAAAAACAAAGCTTCTACAACTTAGATCACCACAATACACAATTGCGATTAATCTTATTGTATACCACACACACGCTTGTCTACACAATAACCTATCAAAAGATTTTGATTGCATCTGCGATACATACATAGATATTGTCAATAATTATAAATACCTGGGACTAACAATTGACTGACATTTCATCTGGGATAGACATATAAATATATTGACATCCAGATTGCGGCTGTTTGCCCATCATTTTTACTACTTATCACAATTTATTCCCTTGGCTACTATGTAGACAATCTATTACGCTTTGGTACAAGCAACAATCAACTACGGAATAACGATATATGGCAATGCATCTCCGTACCGTATGGCAAGACGTAACTGTGTGCAAAGACTTACTTTAAAAAACATGAGTATACATAGATCGCATAATGTAAATTGGTTCAATGAAAGACAAATCTTATCAGCAACCAACTTATTCAAATATAAGATAACATTACAGAATTATTGTAAACCAAGTTTATTTACTGAAATACATCTTGATTACAACACCAGGGCGTCGACCAGGGGAAATTTGAGAATTTCTGGTAGCAATAATAAGTATGGAAGAAGAAGACTGGCTGTGATGGTTCCTAGCATTCTTAACAGTCTTCTGGATCGCCTAAAGCATATAACCTCACTCAATGTACTGAAAAGAGACCTGCAACAATTCTTTATTAACTACTTATGAGTACTAACATAATTTAATAATTTTATGTGCAACCGTATGTACGAGTATATGTACCATTATTATCTTCTGCTTGTTTTCGCAGATAAAATTCGGTTTAGCGAATTATCTTTCATTTGATTTGGTATTCGTATTTATTTCTCATCCGCTGGATCACGGCTTTTTCTCAATTCCTAGATTTTCCTTTGCAATGATGCTCGACGATGATGTTGGACGGTTGAAGGTGTCCTCCATGAATATTTATTTATGTTCTTTATTTTATATTATTTTATTTTTGGATCAAATTACCTATTCTTTCTTATTATCTAGCATGGTGGTCATTATGCTGTGGCCATTGGGTTATGATTATGCTGTTTTCATTACGGGACTTTTAATCCGACTTCCGTTTTGTGTTGCATACCTTCAACCTGACGTTATGCTAGAATCTTAGTTTATTTTATAGTTATGAATTGCTGTAAGTAACTACTATTTATATTATTAGTCACAAATTATTTTAGTCGGTAAGGTCACATTTGTCTTTTGCTAATTACTTATTAAGTTGTATTGCTTAAGCATATAAGGGGTAAGGACTGGGCAGCATTATATTGTTCTTTATTGCTGCTGACTCTTATCTGTGTTAGTTAGTTCTTAGTAGCTAAAGTGCATGGAAATGAATACAATAATACCAATTGTCCTCTGGTTCCTCTTCTGTTCATTTTCCTATCCAACACCTAGCATCAGAGCCCGTTGACGCAGGACTCCAGGAAAAATAAATGGGAGAACGTGTGGTATTTTCATCCCTCTCCTCCTCCTTATTATTATTATTAATATTTAACGAAAAATGTGTCGGGTGTTCAGATTCCATTACAGCACGCGAATTTTCGTCTGGCCAAACATGCCTATTGTGAAAGTCAACAACCCCACTTTGTGTGAACCTGCTTTATCCGTAAAAAGAATATTAGCAAAAAAAAACAGCAGGGTTTCATCATCATTAATTTTAAAAAAGTTGTGCTAGTTTAATAGTCTGGTCAACTAAACTATTAATCATTACTTTAGAAAAGAGAATTTAAGCAAAATGAGTTCAGTATTAGAGAAAAATTGAGAATTAAAGACTTTTATGATAAATGAATAAATCAAGGAATAAATAAAATACACAAAACAGGTACAAAACCAAATCGTAATGTATACAATAATAAAAAACCGTATTATATTAATTTAAACGAAAAGATAAAATAAGAATTAAAAAAATCATATACTTATTAATATAACATTTGTATATAATAACATAAAAAATTTATTTACTAATTCAAAAGCAACAATTAAAGAATAATCAAAGTAATGTCGTCTATAAATTGCAAGTACTGTAATAAATACTGTATCCATAAAACTAATATTAAATATAATTTATTTAAAGAAGAGTTGTTTAGACACTAAAGATAGAGGACATAATTTTGATTTCGGAAATATTAAAGTTTTAAAAAGTAAAATAGAAAACAATGAATATACAGTAGAGTCGCGATTTAATGACCGCCAAAATTTTTCATGCTACATTACATCAAGGTATAACGAACATGCTAAAGCTCCGATACAATGAACAACCACCGTAATATATATTTGAGTAAATTCTCAAATAATACCAACGCTGACTTATAACTTTATATAGTAGTGATTGCAGTGAGCTGTGTGCGGAAATATGGAAAAAAGCGTTATATAAATTGTTTCTTAAGTTAAGACAAAAAAATATTCAGGAAATAGAATTATAGTAAGCAAAAATTCTATAACAAAAATTGGAAGAAACATTGTCGTTTATTTCAGGTAACGGTTGGTTGAATAGATGTAACCATCGATATGGAATACCACTTGGAACAATATCGGGCAAAAAATTATCATCTCAAGCAGAGTCATCCACTTAAACAAAAACTTCATGACAGTACATAAAAAATTGTAAAGCAGAAATTTCATTCATATTCTGTATGAATGTAGCAGGATGACTAGGCAAATCAAAACAAAGATCAAAGTAATTTTAGAGCTTTTGACTTAGTCGATCATCAGATACTACTGAATAAATTATATTGTTATCTGGAGGGAAGGGCACACTGTGTCAACTTAAATACTTATCAAGAAATTCATTATTAAATTATTCAAGAAATATTTCTTGAATATCCTAACCACTAAGTAGGTATCCCTTGCAAGAACTGTTAACTAGTATATATAGGCACTACCAGTCAATGGTTAAAAAACCGCATTTACCAACTAGAGACTGTTCCAAGAACTGTGATAGGACTGCTCTTTATTGCCACTGTCTTCACAACAGACACTGCAAATACTTTGATAGTACATACTTCTATTATTGCAAATGAAAACAATTACAGGAAACGTATGTTTCTGGGAATGTAGAAAGTACATACAAACCGTTAATAATACGATGAATTTTAGAACTAATTTGGATAACATAAACGATATCTACACCTTATTATTTAATGTTAGGAAAAAGGCTCCACATGTCAACAACCCTGAACCTACTGATTTGAACTTCACGATTATAATTATTGATTCTGATTAGTATCACGTTTAAATTTCCCGTCTACTCCCCAACCAATTTTACATATTGACATACCTTAGTAACTTTTCAATTTTGACAACCTTTCCCCCAAACTTTAATTCCCCCAATTTACATAACCTATTGTCTATATACTTGGTTTCCCGCTCTTTTCATCAAGTGGTCTTTCTTTGCGAACCATTCACCGCATTTTTAATTCGTTTTAATCTTCACAAATTTATGTTTTATTGTGATGTATCCAATTTAACAGTTTTTTTGGTATAACTATTTAATTTTAATGATTTTGATCAAGGATTATGTTGGTTTTAATCGCTAGTTTCCTGCTCTAATCGTAAGTTTTTTCGGATTCAATAAAATTCGAAAGCTTAAGGTTAAGATAAATGAGTCTTACTTCATTATAGAGTTTACCTATAAAAATTTCAAAATGACATTGATGAAAACAAATCATTGTAAAACGTCAAAGTAAACAACAGGACATTCAAATTCAAAAGTATTAAACGCTTTTGATTTCAATGTTTCAAAGAATTCAAAAAACATTTACAAATATGTACTTTGAATTCTCCTACGTTACCAGGGTGCTTCATAAAACTCAAACGGTGTGCACAACGGCTAATCCTATTTATCCTAATTAGGGTATAACAATAGGACGATTAAGTCGGGTCGATGGCTGCAGTGGTTAGGCGGCTGATTGTGAAAGGACGATTGCCGGGGTTCAATTCTCTGGAGGGACGGTGACATTTTTTCAGAGAGTTTAACGAAATCCATTCCCAAAGTGATTGTAGGCGATATGATGTTTAATACATTTCTGAAACGCATTTGTGTATTATGCAATCGATGAAATCGAATTTTTTTTCAATCGTTTTCAAGTTCATCAACGAGGTTCTACACAATATAGGGCACAACTTGAAAACCCCTATATGTTTTATTTCTACGCGAATGTATTCTAATTCTTATATAGCAGTTTTGGAAGTGATTCTGATAGACTTTGGTGAACGATAGCCGACACATAAGGAGCGGTTTCATCAAAAGGAAATCAGTTTATCAGTTATATACAATGGTCTGCTCGCTCGTCTGATTTGAACCCTATCCAAAATCTTAGAGGAATATTGGCAAGAGATAACGTCAAAGAATTAAAATCTGCGATAACGAGGTGTTGGAATGATCTTCCTATTTCAACATTGACCAAATTGATAGACAGTATGAAGACCCGGATGTTTGAAATTATTTTGAACAAAGGATCTAACATTCACTACTAAATTTAGAAGGAATTATGATTTTTTTATGTATTTATTTTATTTATTAAATTTGTGTTACCTAATGGAACTATAGAAATTTCGCTGAGTGTATTATTTGTGTTTTGAAATAAATTGATTTTTAGTTGATTCCCGATTTATTGATCTACAAGTGGAAACATATCAGGGAATAAAAGATAAGTACTTAGAGGTCAAAATATATATTTTTTTAATTTAATGGGCCCTGCACCATCGGGAATTTTTGAGTCTAGTATTAATACGATGTATGTATTACCAAGAATGTCTGGCATGCATGTTGTACATAATACACACATGAATATATGTATATCTCTAATATGATTTTTCTTCTTGTTTGTGCCTTCAATTTTTGTAATTCAATAGTTGGGTGTGTATGTGTGTGTGTATATTAGTTTGAAGGATTTAATTTCAGTGCGCACGCCCTTCAAGCGACTTCAAACGTTTAAAACTTGCGTTTCCACGAAGCTCCAGGCAGTTATGTGCGTGTTATTCTAGACGTAACATTACCAATATTATACGAAAGCTACATTTGGCATTTCTTCAACGAGCAAATATATATTAGTACTGAATTAGTAGTAAAAATGCAGTGCTTGAGTAATAATCGTCATTCAAATCTGGTGCCTCATAATTTTATTGTCAACTTTTTAAATAAGGTAATATATTTTTATAACGAGCTTGAAACTAAACAAAACATGCAAAGAAAACAAAATCTTATATTTTTAATAGTGGTAATTTCATAATTGTAGATTATTAATTTCAAGTGAGAATTTAATTGATTTCGTCATATTACAATCATTTATAGCGCTTACGCACTATACTTTTCTGCGGCATTTTTATTACAGTTTTTTACGTTCTACTCATAATATTGTTTACTTCTATATATTATACATTTAATAATGGATAATAATTTTTCTTTCAATGTCACGATTAAACACACGGTCATATTTAATGTTTTTTTTTTCATTACGATGTATTTCCATATATGTATGTATATATTTTCTTATAATTTTCATTTCTTATAATTTTCATTTTATCATGTAGAAATAATACATACTATAATTTTAATTCAAAATATGATAAAGCAATTTTTCGTAAGTGCTTCATTCGTGCGATCAACTTCACATTAGTTTATCAATAAATTAATTCATTGCGTGCATTTGGGAATGTCACCGTATAACTTGTTAAAACACTTTAGACGACACGTAGAGTAATTTGCCGAAGTCGTAGTAACAGAGCCCTTGATTTATTTTTTATAAACATTCCGACAAGGTTCTGACTTTCATATTCTGTTCCTTCTACTTTCGATTTGTTTTTCATTTTTCAATTTGGGTTGTAGAAAAAAATGCCTCTTCGATAATTTTAACACTTTTACATTTACATACATTGGTAGGTCAATAAGATAACAATCAAGTAGAAAAAATAAAATTTATTCCAAAACAGCAATTATATTTTCGAAAAATTACTTCATCAGTGGAACAAATTGACATTTAATATGTGAAGTCATATAGTGGTAGCTGTCAACAAAAATGTCTAAAAACAAAGAAATCATTGAGATATGCAGGAATAGGATTGTTTACAATCTCATGAAGAACGTTAAAACACTTACTAATTTTATAAATTTACTTATCCCTATGTCGGTGTATTTTTTTGTTAAGCTTTAAGAATTCATTCAAAGACTAAGGAGAAACATGACAAAAAAACTAGTCAAGAGCTTTTAAAAAAAGAGATTTAAAATCCTGGTATTTTCGAAATAAAAATTAAATCGTAATCTTTGTGTCTAAATAAGGCAATCATAGACGCCACTCTTTAATTATCTTTTTTAGTGCAGTTTAGTAACAATTTTATTAGTGAAAGAAACTATTCATGAAACGCATTCGTTTAGAATACGTTCCTTGGGAACGTATAACCCGAAGTTACTTTTGGATTAACAATGTTGCGTAGTACAATAGGATAAATAATATCGCAAGAATTAATATTATTTTCAACTAAGATATGAACGTTGCTTCATTTGTGAAATGTAACGTTTTTGAAACGTTGAAACAACTCGTTTAAACAACGTTATTTTAATATTAACATGTAACTTGTGTTAAAACTAAATTTAGATTTATAAAAATAACTAAATGAACATTATTTTCGATTGACAAGATAACGTTACTTTTGTCTCTGACTACAACATTTGTGTAAACCTCTTTAATCCCGATATTCTTTAGTTGAAAAATATAATTGGATTCCCAAGCAACACACGATTGTATATTAAACCATATAGTTTAAACGTTTCTCTTTTGTCAAAGTGTCCGTACTGTGTACGTTGATTTTTGGTATAATCTAATAGTATATTAAACGTTCTCTTTCTACCTTTAACGTATATTGTACAGTCGGAAAAAATGTTTCCTGACAATGTATGTAAAAAGAACGCCCTTTATTCAAAATGCACAGGTGCTTTCTTGACTTAGTGTACCTACATGGATTGTATGTGGCACAAACATTTCTTTATCCATACTAGGACAGTAAAGTTCCCGTAGGCTTTCAGTAAGAATCCTCTTTTTTCTGCGCACTTGTATGTATCTTTCATATATTTGATATCACTCAAATCAACATAAACAAAATCAAAATTTCAAGTTTTCGAAAATAAACTAAAAATTTACTGCTCATAAAAATAGGAATATTACGGGTTAGATAAAATATTTTAATGCTAGTTAGCTAAATATATTTTCATAACTCCAAAAATAAAAAATATACTAATATTTTGTTGAATGACGATTTTTTAGAACTGCCGCATACCTGCGAGGCATACATAGAGTCATGGCAACGCTTTAGAGGGATACTTCATCATGGCCCTTTTACAACCTTCCATAAATCTCGAGAATTGGAAGGCCTTTGCTCTGCAACACTTTTTTTTATATCAGCCCACAGGTTTTCTATAGGATTAAGGTCAGGAAACTGAGCAGGCCACGGCATGACCCCAACCTCATTGACCCTAAACCAGTCCTTTGCAGACTTATTAGTATATTTAGGGTCATTGTCTTATTGAAATATCCATTTTAATGGCATATTTCACTAGGCGTATGGCAACATCAGTTTATCCACTATTACCATATATGCCCTCTCTTTTTTCTATGTTTTCTGAGGTTTTTGATTCTTTCGCGCTTTTGTTCTGTACAGTGCTTCCCTCTTCTCACCATGGGGAAAAGTATTACATAAAGTAATTAAAAATAAAAGAAAATTACAATTAGTCAATATTTTTTTACTTATTTGTCGCTTTTTTAAAACATACTTTCAACGTAAAAACCTTTATTTTTTTGAGCAAAGCAATTGAGCTGCACAATGATTAAATAGCAAAATTGGACTAAAACCAGTATTGCAATCACATGCTTTAGTTTCATATATTAATGCTAATATCTCGTTCTAACTTCTGCTATAATATCATCTGGTTTACAGGCTTTTACAAAAAGTTATGAACTTCAATCTCTAAAATTATCAGTTGTCGTGTTAAAGTAGTAGTAAATAGAGAATATTTTATTATTTCTTCGATAGTGTCTAAACACGTTAACCAATTCAACTTGTAAAAACTGATTAACCTCAACCTTTGGCATCTCCATCTTGGGATATCTATTTTGATTTCCTTAGTCTGCCACCTCGTTGCTCATAATAAATTATACAAATAGTAAGATTTCCACTTCCTGTTGTCCTCACATGTAGTAATGGCTGAAGGAAGTGAAAAGAGCTATCTGGGGATGTCAAATTTGTATAGAAGATGAGTAAACAATAATAATAAATAGTTTATTAACCCAATTTGTTAGTTATTCACAATAAAAAACAACAAAAATGCATGCCAGAATAATATATACCTGATTGCTTTTCCTGTCCTGCATATGTTCGTTACTGAATCAGATAGTACAAAAGTAGCCAATAACATACCTACAAGTCTTAAACATATACGAGCACAACCGAATATATACGATCTGTTGCAACATAAAATGAATTGGACAAAAAATGTAAAAATTTACTTTTAATAAATAATATACCAATTACCTTTAATACATACATTTAAATAATATATCTTACGATAAATATACCATTATTACGTTAATTATACGTTTATTATACCATCGCGTGTTAGTTGGGTCGTAAACACTAAAACCATTAGTCCACCTCATTTCTTTTTAACGGTATAGACAGAGCATGTGTGAGAAAGAATTGCAATCAAGATACATGTATATAGAAAGAAATAAAATAAATAATTAAACATGGTACATATATTAAATGGCAGTACTAGACTTTTGCACTAACATTCTCCATCTTTATCATCAACGTGGTGATTTTCTTTAATTTTTTGTAATAGCTCTCATATTTATGTACAGCAAGTATTCACCAGGGCAACTCCATTTTTTTGGTGGATAATTTGGTGTCAAGTTAATTTACGTTTTAAACCAGTCAGTTATCTTGAATTACATTAGATAAAATTAAATTTTTAAAACTTGTCATTTTGCAAGAAGATTTTGAGTAACAATTATCATGCACTTCAAAGTAATATACCTAAATATAAATTTAAATACTACAGCTGTTGAATAAAGCTCAAGTTTGCAACTCAAGATGAAAAAAACAACCTTAGTATAGTTTCTTATAAATGCTTGTGCGTTAGTCTCAAGGAGAATTAATCCAATTAATTTCGATAGCGACACTGAACGCGTGAGTTTTATATACATAGTACATACATATGTATGTCTATAGAAGTAAAATACTTCCTCAGATAGAAGAGCTCTCCATAAACGTCGACCTATATATCACCGACGGAAAATTTACGTCTAATCTTACTTGAAAAACATCTCCAATAAAGGCTAGACAGTCTGCAATCTTGTCCGCGATCCTCTCAATTTAGGGAAACATGTGTCAAATTCAACCGTACTGCGTTGAACCTAAAGTATTACTATACACATTGTTTTCTATAATAAACGATTCGGGTCAAGGATTTTTTTCCCCGTAAAAGAAAGGTGGGATATGTTCGACAATCGTTTTATTTTATTCATGAGATACCTGGACACTTTTAATAGCACATTTTTTGCTATTGTGTATACAGACGTTGTTGTAAATTGTTGACATATCGAACCAAACCAAACGCTTTTAAATTAAGTGGATTAATCTAAATAATCGATGTGAGAGGCTTCGTTGTGGCTATACTAGAATATGTACAAATATTTAATAGGCGATATTTGGGTCAATGCATGTCCCATAAACGTCAGTTGCAATATGTCCTTCTCAGTTAATTGACAATCATTTAATTCGCCAATGATTGTTCTCATTTCTTAAATCAATGCATGTTTGCGTATTTCCTGAACATTTTTTTATAAGCACGTTATACTTAGAACCTATATCCAGTAGCGTAGATAGAAAATTCGGGCCTCTCCGAAAAATGTTTAGGAGGCGAAGGGCCTACTGAGGTAAAATTAAATGTATCCATTTTAGTATTGTCAACTGTTTGTATGACAGGAATGTCAGTGGTTATGTCAAATACTATGGCAAATTATAAAACCACTTTATAGTTGCACTTTTTCATTAATTGTGTATTCCATTAGGATAGTTTGATGGTTCGGTAAAGTATTTGACATAACCACTGACATTCCTGTCATATAAAAAGTTGACAATAGTAAAATGGATACATTTAATTTTAACTCCCACCGCCCTCTCCTATCAATAGACTTTCGTAGTTCAAGTTGTTAGCCTGTATATTCAGGTGTAAGCAGTGTTAACTTTTCACATATACTTATTGCATTATATTATTTAGTTGCAGTGCAGGTGCAGCTGCTGTCATGTCAGTAACACTATTCATTAGTAAATCATCTTCTGAAAATATTTGCGCCATTGAAATGTTGTATGGCAGGCTTTTGGAATATCGATAATATGTTCTCCCTATTCATAGATTCATTAAGTCTTGCCCAAATAACTAGTCATCCATGTGAGATTTTGCTTCCATAATAACATCGATGCTAACATGACTATCATAGTTAGGGTTTTCCACACTAACTTTTAAATGATTAAGAAACTGCTTCGTGAAAATGAGAAAATGTTCTCGGATCATCCACCCACTTTTATGGACTGAAACAGAGAGCAAAGCATGACTTAATGCATTACAAAATTTAACATCATTCAATTTCATCAGCACTAAGCTTATAAAACATATTGTTTGCAGGGAATTCATATTTTTCCAAAAATAGTTTTAAGATTACCATACACCCTGGATACATTATGATGAATAAAGCTTGTTGTTGAAGAGGAAAAGTTGTCTATATGCATGTACTCAACAAGCCATTTTCTTGCCACCGCATTATTCTCATCCCATTGTGGGTGATAACTCAACCTTAATCTCCTCGCATATTGGAATACCAACTCACCTTCTCAACTCACCTGTCTTTTTATGGTTCAGCCCATAATGGATTTAGCTGTTTTTTTCTTGCTCTTCAGAAAAACTTTTCATACCATTATATTCATTTACAATTCATAATTGATACAATTGTCCGTAAAGCGATACGTCCCTTTTGAGAACGCATTAATTAAACAATTATTGGTCTTACGTTAGATGAGACAAAATGTTAACCTGTATGTACATCACGTGCATTATTTTACGTTTAAAATACATATATTTGAAGGCGATAGTCATTAACCAACGACGTCTTTAATGTTACAAAACAAACGTTAATTTTATTATGAAAAACCGTTTATTTCAAGTAATCGAATGTTGTTAAAACGATTATTAAATGTTTATGTGTTTACTTTGTGTTCGACAATTTAAATGAAATACATTTTTCTAAACACCATAATTTTGCCGTTACAACAGATAATGATCTAAAAAATTTAGAGTGTTAAATAGATCATTAAATTATTGTATAAGTATGCTGTATATCGAATGTCTGGATTGAAAGCAAGGAAAATAAAGCAACGTTGTTGGGAATATTGTCAATTTTTAAAGTTTTTAAAGAATCTGTGATATTATCAAACACAATTCGAAAATAATTCAATGTAGATGGTCGAATAGACGCCTTGAAACTCTTACCATTCTATATTACTTGAACATCTTAAATAATCTACAACGTTTGTTACTTCATCACTTAACGTTTTGCTGCCAAATTAATGTTCATGATTTTGTTTTTATAAAATTGTAATATCGAAAGAAATATTTTCTTTTCTGTCCTATCTCATTTGCTTTCTAATATATATACTATCAAAAAATAATGCACAATTCTGCAAAAAAGTTTTTGTTTGACATTCTTCCTTTAAATATTCCAATACTTCATGGAGAAATCCTGAACTGCAATTAGACAACTTGAAATGTTGTCTTTTAAATGTATAAGCTTTTAAAGAATAAAAATAAATTACCTATACAAACTTTTTATAGCACTGGTATATTTTCTGTATTGTACACTTGATTACAAAGCAAGTAGGACCACTTTTATACTTAATACTCGTTAACTTATTGACAGTTGCTGTGAAAATGGGTCAAGTCAATTTACGCAATGTTATTTTGAGAATGGGGAACAGGAAAATTTTTCAAATTATATATAATCACATAGATGAATTAAAAAAAATGAACCCGTATTTTTTTATTTTGCCATATCTTTATTATTTATAGAGATATAAATGTTTAAAGTTTCGCCTTTATGAAAATGCGGCCAACTATTCAAGTACAAAGACTACTGACGTCACGCAGTACTATAGGTATTTTTTTTGTGGTGGCTTGATTGCAATTTTGATGTAACATATATTTCTTTTTTAGTTATTGGCTACCATGAAAATATATCTAATTTTCGACCAGTTCTGAAATAACTTTCGATTACAAACTTTTTGCGTTGTAATTCCAACATGTTGAATAAATAATAAAATGTTCTCTAATTTAGGTTTGTCGCTGACAGCTGTCTTGCGTGTTGACATGCCTGATTTTTAAATTCAAATGTGTCAAAAATTTGACCTGGTGAAGCTCCTTAATATTGATTCATTTAAGCAATAATTGCTAGAATTATTCTAATCTAAAAATTTTGCAGAATTGCCAAACTAGATATTAACTTCAAATCTTTATAGTCATTCGGTAGCTAGCAGTGGCTAGCAGTATAGCTAACCTACCACACTCTCCCCAACTGTTGATAATAAAATATTTTGCAACATATGTCCTGTTCCCTATTATATAATTGAACAAATTGTAATTACACAGCTAAACTAAAATTGTCTCATTTTTTTTTGCAACCGTGTGTACTATTCTCTATTGTAGCGTATTCTAAAGGAAAATCTTAAAAATTATTTTCCACCATGCGACCTTTTGTTTTTAGTGCTAATATGAGTTCCTTCGTAAAATTAATTTTCTTACTTTTACGACGGATACATTGTTGCAGCAATTTTACTTCAAATGTTTACAATAATGCAACTTCTTGTTTGTGTGGTTTATAATAAAATTCCAAGAAATGAGCAGTACATAATTTATTTGTTTTTGATGTAGACTATTCTTTAATAGCATAAGTAAATTTTTAAATTAAAAGTTAGTGTAAGCAACGTCGAAAAAACTAAATTCCTAAAGTTTCCAAATCAAACATGTAACTCTTAGAACATTTACGAACCGAAACAGAACGCAGTCTTCTGTAAACTTCAAACTTTAACTTGCACTCAAAGATCATTATAAAATTTAGATTGTATGATAATACACAGTGAAATCGTAAAGTATTGAATAAAATTCATGAAATCGAAGATATTTAGGTTAGGTAAAATGGGTTAATGATTTGGACATAGCCTTCGTTGACATTATTCCAAAGCTTTATAAAATAACAACAAAATTGCTAAAGAAAACCCGAAAATATCATTATTTTTGGTCAGCCCTGTTCCTCCCGAAATTTCGTGTTTCACAAATATTTGAAGAATCACATATAGTAAAAGGCTAACGTTTTAGAACAATGTTCACAACAATTAAAATAATCTGGAATAGCTTTCACACGTCCAGCAATAAACCAATCTTCCACAGATCCGTAATGTAAATCATTCTTAGCTTGAGGAAATACGGCAGAAAAAGACCTCAACTGTGAATTATTATAAAAGAATTTACCAGCTCTATCAATTTGAAATAAAAGGAAGGGGAAAAAATTCCCGAATTAAAGCGAAAAGAATTTAAAACAAAAAATAAATCTAAAACCAAATCCAATCGCAAATATCTATATATTTAAAAAAATCATTCTTTGTTTTAAGTCCCAATAATGTATCAATTTATTTGTACGTTTATATTTCATCGCTTTATAGTATTACCTATATTAAATTGTTCGCATTTAAATATACTACAGCTTACTTCTAACGCTAAGATATAAAAAAGAAATGTTAAATCAGCAGGAAAATACTGTCTGCATATTATATGTGGAAAAACGTGACAAAATAAGGTCAGAGATTTGCTAGATCTCACAGGAAATAACTGCAAACGATGAAGATGTTTCAGAAATAAAAAAAGGTAATGTGATATATGTATACATGTTTGTACTTATGTTGTTAAGCTTCAGGTGCGTGTCATCGAATTAAAACTACCCCTTTTACGTATGTACGATCACTTCCTTAATTAATACTGGTATTAAAGGGTGATATTTTATATTTCGTAATTGGATATCTTCAAGCCCTAAAAATGAAAACCTACATCGGATTCTTTGTTGTCTCTTTTTAAAAGGCTTCCTTTTTGAAGAAGCATCATATACACAAGTAATACTATTTCGAACTTTGTTTTTTGTTTTATATTTTATGTACATAAGTAACATTATCTTTTACATAGTTTGAAATCAAGATTGTCAAACTTTTATTTCCAGAACTTCGTGTAACGTATTTATCGAACAAATAAGTCTGCATATCTGAAAATATAAATTTAAAAAGCTTCCTTGCTAAATTAGACGACAGAGTCCTAACTCTTTAATGCGGTTTCCACGAATGATTTTCTAAATATGAAATGTAATATAACAATCTGCTTGTAAGCAACTGAATATGTATCGGAGAAGGGTTTCTAAAACAGGCTGAACTTTGCCATCACCATTTAAAGAGAAGTCGAGATGTTATTTAGTACTAGGGCGTCCTCAATTTCGTGTTGTTAACTCTTACAATTAAACTCAATTAATTGAATGTTGGAGAGATGTAACTTTATCAAATCGCTACATCTGTGTGCGCATTGTCTTGCCTTACGACAAATATGTTTTAATACTATATACAGGGGGATTGTTATAAACTATGCGTACAATACTACTGTTTCACTTAGTGTTTGCAGATTTTATTAAAATTGTTATATAATCTATAATATAACCTGGGACGATGGATTGTATCAGGAAAAATGGATCATCGAAGATGGGAACAAATCTGTCCACAGCGGTGACTCACTCAACCTGGGTGTGATGTGTCATTTAGTTGTCATCACAACCTCCTTGAGTGAGCGACCGGGTGGACACCCTCGACGACGCTAGCATCATGGTAAAACTTAAAAAATAAATTTAACTATGACTACCATTACCATACATTCTTACCTATTTACCACCACTAAATCACGAGACGTTTAACAGAGATAATTCATCTTCTTTTCGAGGATTTAACATTTATCTTCCTATCGTTTCCAAAGCATTACAACCTAAATCTTACCGTTTACGTATCGGACATCAGAAGTGGTCCATCTGTTCCGTATCAAAGAGCGGAGTAACATCGGTTTCTGCGTTTTATCGACTCGAAATTGGGGAGTCCTCCCGGACACACACATACATACATCAGTCTAGACTCGAGAGCCGACGGCTTTATCTAATTATTAAAGACATCTTCTGCAGAAATCACGGCAAGCCGTGATTCAATTAGGCAGGCGCGAACCGGCTACCACCGAACCGAATCAGACCGCTTTCAGGGGTGATATCTCCGTACGGAAGAGAGGTAGGGACCTTATCGGTTGAGAAACGTCCCTTGAAATCTTAAAGTGACTGGGTCTGGCGTAATAGGCCGGTAAAACGCATCGTCCGCATCAAAGGAGCCCGCGAAATGGATGTCAGACGTGGAGATAATGGTATATGTACAGGACGTTCCATCTTAGTGTGGGCCTTAAATTGTCGGTTTAATTTAAGTGCTGGAGAAAAAAAAGTTTAACTGCGTTTGTATTTATATTCTGGAAGCTGTTTCTACCATCAATTTAATGAATAATTTCTTATAAATATTGATTGCAAAGTATTAGATAGATATCGAAAATATATTTTAAAACTAGTTCAATGTTCCAGAACCTAAATACAATGATAGAAGCAAATAAACCACTGCATATTTATATTAATATTTTATCTACTTATGTACTAATATTATAATACATTTTATATTAATTGACTTCAATTGCTTCATACAATCTTCTTCTAACAAATAGGACAAGACTACACCAAATTCAAAAAAGTACAATTTTTAAACTTCTTAATTATCTTTCACCGCTTATAAGAAAAAATAAAAACTTTCTAGAAAATGATTATTCTAAAACTGTGTATTCTCACTTATTAGTTTCATATTGCTCACACTATATTTTCGAAAAAAATTGTCATTATAGTACCGCTCAACTCACCAACTTTCATTAAAATAGTTTCCAGTCATTACAAGGTAATTAAAAAAATGATGAAGGCATTGTTTTTGTTTTGAACGCTTGTAACTCAAAAACTAGTAAATATTACCACTCAGTAGTGGCAAATTTGCAGGGCTTGTCAACAAACAAGATATGATTATGAAAACGTCGAGAAATGTCACCACATACAAACCCAAAAAAATGCCTGTAATAGACGCTCATGGTATATTGTTGGAAATCACCCTGCAAGCATTAGAACTAGTGATGGGCAAAATCGAACACTTTTAAGAATCGAATAGTTTAAAATCGAGAACTTTTAAGAATCGAGACATCATTCAAATACTTGCGTACTCGATTACCGACGGCAAATGATCCTACATTGTTCTGGAGAACTTTAGTAAGATGGAAGTATTCAAATACATATTCTCGGGTGTCAATTCTCGGTTCCCGTATTCATATGCACCGATTTTTGAATTTGAAAGAAAGTATACTTATGAATCTTTGTTCTCGTATGTTAATTTTCGGTTTTCGAGATCCAACAGTTGAATTAATATAAATTTATATTATCAGATTATCACGACTACAAACACTATTGGAATTTATAGGTCGCACATTTTAAAATTTACTGAAATTTATTGTATCTATATTACAACTTGAAATGTTAATCCGAATATAATAACAGAAAAGATCTTTTTTTTAATATTTATTACTAAATGTAAAAAATGTCATGCAAAACAAAATAAACAAGTTACTATACGAGATAATACGCTGTTAAAACATTTCTAAAATAAAATAAAAAAGAACTCTTCAAGTAACTATTTAAAATAATTACTTTGTCCAGATGTTTCGGTGAGGGCGCATATTCGTCAACCGTCCAGTTTTTTTTAAAGACTTTCTGAGAGCACCGATGTTGCAGGCATTGACAGATATTTTGATTGAAGTTGGTATAATTGAGGAAACGTTGTCCGATGCAATTTTCAAAAATTTAATGCGTGTAAGATTTGGGATTTCTAAATAGCGCTGTAACATTAAATCTATCGTTTTGTGTACCGATGTAATTTTCTGCAAATGTGTTATTTTGACATGAAAATGAGGCCATAGCAAATGTTCTACCGAAGCGTCTGGAATCGTAGGAGTTTCTGCTAAGTTTTTAACATCTTGATTGTCAAGCATTATATCAAGAATTTCTTCCGTGATCCACCTGAGCGTTTTCAACATTTTCCTGAACACTGAATGCCAATGTCTTTAGGCGTGGATCTAAATATGTTGCTTTTGCTGCTAATACATATATGTACATATATGTTTCAAATGATCCTAATCGACGATTCACCGCGCTTAGTAGATTCTTTTGTAGTAATTGACTAGGTTCTGACTCTGCTGTTTCCAATTCTATTTTATAGATCATTGCGTTGTCAAGTGAAATTATCAATGAAAGTTTGGGGTGCTTATCACCTGATAATTCTAGTCACTAATTCAGCGACTTTTAAAATCGGAATGCACTCTAATATTATCTTCCACTGGGATGCACCTAATTTGCTGGTGCCTTGGGTAGATTCGTTAATACGACTGATAATGGATCTTTCAGTTCTCGCAAACGTTCCATCATAAGAAGAGTAGAATTCCACCTGGTCGGTTCGTCTTGGTTCAGTTTTCGAACAGGAAAGTCCATCTGCTGTTGAACATCAATAAGGATCAGTTTTACTAATTGCGTCTCCAGCGGTGACCAGTCCAACGTTGACAAAGGAACTTGTCTAACGTGGGTAGCACGGGGGAGAGGAGCCCACCGGCTCGCCGGTCCTCTCCACGAGGTCTCGTGCGGGCGGTGAGATTGTAGGTGACAGTTTCAAGGCTCATAACTTGTTATGTGCAGTGTGGTACAGAAATTATGCAGGATATGGGCTAACGCCTAGGTGCCTCCGGCTCAACAACGGCTGTTATTAACACCCTTTTACATTTGTCGGTCATTTTTTTTAATGTGAGTTCCAGTTTAGTTTAGAGTCCAATGTCACTCCTGGGCACTTACCTTCCTGACTAATCTCCATAACTTCATTATATCGAGTCGGTGTTCTCAAGCCATCTAATCTCCTCCGTTTGGTGAAGGGTACAAGTGCAATTTTTGCGGTTTTACTCCAATTTCCTCCTTTTTGCACCACTCTTCTACCATCTTTAGTGCTCTTTGCTCTCAAGTTCTGATATTATGTCAGTACTCCTACAAATGGTGAGCATCACTATGTCATCAGTATATCCTTGTGTATAGAAGCCTGCATTGTTTAGCAGAACGAGCAGTTCGTCAATTACCATGTCCCACAATAGAGAGGATCCTACACTTCGCTGTAGGAACCCTCTGGAAACTGACACCTGCATCTTATCTCCCACTAGTGCTGCTTCTACATGTCTACCATGGAGCATGGCTTTTATCCACTCAAAAATGGTGTTGCCTATACCACTGCTTTTGACAGTTCTTATTAGTGATTCAAATGTGGTTTTATCAAAAGCACCTTCTATGTCAAGAAATGCTGATTGGTTATCCTTATGCTCTAGTTAGCACTGTTTTTAGCGCGATCTGAACTTTATAAAACGTATATAGTTTTGGAGCTCTTGATCTGATTAGATCATATTGGTGTCGAGATAATCCTGCTTCCACTGTGGGTCCTAGAAAACTCTCGCTCAACCTGATAATTCTTTCAATTGTATCTTTATTCATAACGATCAAGTTTCTTAAAGAATTATCACCATAATTAATGGAATTAAGTTATTTTAATAGTTTTGGTTTAGTATTTTCGCAATTTAGTTATTTATATCCAAACAATTTCATGTAAATACTATTTCATAATTTTTTTATACCGATAAGTTTCAAAATTATTCTCGTTGAATCTTAAGTTAGATGCATGATGAAAAATGAAATTGTGTCGACAACAGTTATATTCAAAAAAATGTTTTTTCGTTTAGGTGTGTATTGTCTTCGAAATAATTTAATAATCCGGAAAAATATTTTAACCTCCTTTTTAGCTTCTCATGTGCATTATACATTAAATCAGAGAGTAGAGTCTTTGCTTTGAACATCGAAAAAACTCCCGGGACAATCTTACGCTACCTTATCTTATCATTTTGATAGATTTGACACATCCGTATTATCCTGTCAACCTACAAATATAAACATGTCAAATTTTTGTATAAATTTGCTCCTGATCATTCTTACTATTCCTACCGTATATTCTAACGATAACCAAACGAATAATGAAATGCAAGACACACGTTTCATTACCGCAATTTGCTGGCGTGAAACGAACCTCTTCCAATGCTTCGCTGGTATAGTGAATAAGTTCTGGATTGTAACAACATTACTGTGCGATTTCAACAACGCAGTCTTCAGCGGAGAAGTCTGGAAATTATACTACGTATACGCTGGCGGAGATGATACAGGTTGCAATCGCGGGCAAAAACGAAAACCGTTGTATATGAGAGCAGTTGCTAATTTTTACATGCTAAAACTTAAGCGAGGATTCGAATTAAACGACAAAGTAATAGCGGTTACATTACCGTTAAAACAACCAGCTCACAAGAAATGTAAAATTATACATATCCCTGAGTTTTATACACCAAGCAAATATATTAAAGCTGCTCGTTTTAATCAATCTAGTATTTCTCTGGAAAGTTGTAATATTATGGGTGACCAACTATGTGGCACACTGGAATATAATCGGCCATACAATTTGCACTTATCTCCTATAATTTGCCAAAATAAATTGTACGGATTTTTGGAGAAGATTAATTCTCAATCATTTGAGATGACTAATATGGCACTATTTTCTAACAAAATAATTACTTATATTGAATGGGAAAAGACAGCACCACCGGAAGCTTCTCGTGCGTCTACGATTAAATGTCCATCAACTGCAAGTAGAATGGATTCATTGCTATATCTTTTTGTTTTTTGTATTGTAGGCTATCTACATATGTAATTTACATGAGAAAATATAATTGCGTACATGTTGAAAAAGCGAGAACAAAATCTGCTGTCATGATTTCTCAACATAGCATCAACAAGAGAAACTACATTAGGTATATAGTTGTTGATTATGTTACATGTTACGATTACTGCAAAATTATAAATTACCAAACAAGTGTTAAGGCTGATATTTTGACATCCCCTATATATATAGCGTAACTTTCAAAAGAAACATTCTAAGAATGACACGCAGGTAAAGCAATCATAAATACATTATCAAGAATCTCATTCTAGTGCACCTGAAAAATCTAGCAAAATAAACATCGGAAATAAGGAGCACGTAACACAAACATAAGTAATCAATATTTAAAATCCATATCTCACATCGATTCCTATATCTAAACATTATTTTGCGCGAGATATTCGCATGTTTTCTTCTGCCATTTTCACAATCAGACAAACAAAATATTTATCTTGTCATCACGTGTCTCCTCGACGCGAGAAAAATGTAGTTCAAGGCGAAGACTTTATTCGTATTCGTTTATCCACGATTCTGATCAGTGTTTTCTGATGTCGGATGTATAGCTAGGTGCGTACGTGAGTTGAAGAAGCTGATGACATGTGTATATATACACCGACTTCCAAATCGTTTGTAATTGAATTTTGCTTTTAAAAGTATTTCGCTTGAATTATAATTGTCTACATACTTTTTATTTTGTTACAGTTTAAGAACGAAGAATGCGACGAACGTAAACCTAGCTGAAGCTGAGTGGGTCTTTTCGAAATCATTAGATGTGTGGGCACAAAATTCCAGACTGACTTTCACCAGAGTAGATGATGATAGAGCTGACATCCTCGTCTATTTCCACAGGTAAGTCTTAATTCCATAACCACAACTAGTTTGATTACATGGGCCAACAAAAACAAAGTTTTAAAAACCTTTTAAATCTCAATTTTACAGTTTTGTTTATTTCCATTACCCACAGTTTAATCACAATTCGATCTAGTTAGATATGAAAAAATATTCTAAATATGCAATGAAAATGAAGGTAAACGACATTCAAAATATAAATAGAACTTTATTTGAACATAGAAGATGCCTTTAACTCCGTGACAATTAAGAGGGATTAAATTTAGAAAAGCAAAATGTTGGCAGCTTACAAAAACAAACTCCGTGCGTATCCGCAATTTTAACGTTACAAACATTACAACGTTACATTTATCTTCAACCGTTCTAGAGAAAAATGTATATTTCTTCTGCTACTGTCGAAACAGACCACTTCAATTTGCACTAGAATTTGTTCTTTCCGAATGTGTTTTCTAAGGCTTTCGGTGTCATCCTCGTTAATTTTCATAATGATAAATTTAATAATTTATCAACAGAAAGCTACTAAACTACAGAACAAATACTTTCAACAGACCACTGTAAAAAATATAATTTTTTGAAATTTTGACAGTTCTTTTTAATTCTCACCGATTTAGATTTTATACCTATATCCTTTGGCTTATTCTTGTTCTCTTCTCGATGTAAGTTTTTGTCCTGTTCACCGTTTGTTGGCCTTCTCGATGAAGAGACCAGCAGTAATCTCCTATCCTGTTGGTGTTCCAACTTTCCTAATAGTGTTTTTCAATAACTTCTATATCTTCATGAAAACGCTCTCCTTGCTCTTTATTGACAGCAACTAAGATGTCCGAAAAGAACTGTTAAAAAAGTGAAGCTTTAGTTTCATCCTAATTTTTTGAAACAACTCAGCATGTTGGCTACAATGGCTTGATAGTTTGGGGTTTTTGTTCCCGAAGAACCTATTTATGACTTATTTAAATGCAATTCAAGCTTCTTTCTTCCTTACTGTCATATGTAATTCAAATTGGAGATCAAACATTATTTTTCTGATATCAAGTCCAACGAAGACACCTTCTTTCAGTTTTGCTTCAGACAAATGTGAAAACTGTTTATAAAGGTATTTGAAACACCGCCCATCTTTAGATTCTTAAAAAATTGCCTCGTAAGGCTTAATTGTATCTGTAAGGGAGGCAGCAAAATCTTTTGTGGATCTCTGCTCCGGTTTTTTTAATCACCACATATTTTCTATCCATGAGCATAGTTTATTTATCTAAAACTACTGTTTTCATAAGTTCCCCTCTTGTGTACAGAATGAGCAACAAATAATAATATAGGTATTTCTTACCTGAAAAAATACAGCCGAAGTGCCATGAAAAAGGCTTATACAACTTTAATTTTTCGAATGAACGAGAACTTCAATAAGGAAAATCCGGATCTTTTGCAATATTATCTACATATAAAAGAAGAATTATTAGTAAAATGAAACGCGTGTATTACAGATCAGCTTTTCATGGAAGAAAGTAGGATATCTAGCTTAGTGTTAAGCAATTTTTTGATAAGAATTCCCGAAAAATTTTGCGACAATATACTTGGAGAAAAACCTGGAAAAAATGTCATCCCATTGACGTTCTTACAAAGAAAAAATTGCTCTCGTTTTAAAAATAATTATTGATGCCGATTTACAAGTCTACCATTTTACACGGTTTCAAAGCATTCGGATTCTATCCATTCGATGATCATGGTTAATGATTCCGAATGCTGGGGGAAATTGTGCCCAAAGCCAGGACGACATTCAAAGAAGGACGCTAGATATTGACACCATTACACGTATTGTTAAGCCAAACATCATGGTCGATCATCAAAATGAGATTAAAAATTACAAAATCAGCTATAATTGTCTTGGAAAAATATTGTGTTATCTTAAAGTACAGAAAATTCAACTTAATTCTCATATATTGAGGAAAGAAAAGGATGACAACAAAGAGCGTTCGAAAACTACTTTAGTGATGGTGGATCTGACGAACAAAATAATCAAACCGTTTCGATGTACAAGATTTTCTAGTCATCTTTATTCATTTCGGCGATGATGGGCTAAAAGAAAAGAGGAATTGTCAAAATAGTACTCTTTCCGTTCCTGAGGACTGGACTCTGCTTGTATAATCAAAAATCGAATATGTTCAAAGCGAATGTAACGCTATCTTGGTCCCATTCACCGTAACGGAAACGTAATACAAGAATGCTGTTTGTAATCACCTCAGCAAAATTGAAAAAATAAATAAAAAAATTGAAATTAAACGAAAAAAGACAAAGAAGAAGCAGCTCAAGAAAGGAAAAGGAAAAGATTGCAGAAACGAAGACAGCAACGTTGGAAAAGTTTAAAAAAATACTGGAATTACAAAAAGGAATTACTTATAGTCTTTACCAACCCTTCAAATAAAATCAACATACATATGTATCTTGCAACACCATCGTTCCACATACCGTTGAAATTAATACAGCTCCAGCAACTGTACAGTAAATCTTTTTAGAGATACCTAATGTGCCAAGGTAGAAAATGTATTTTTTGTGAAAGAAAACATCACAAAAACTGTATTAATACGTGACTTTAATATATCAGTAAAGACAGAAAGAAAGTAACCACTGAATTGACAATTTATAGGCAATTTAACGGAAAGTACAGGTTTTACTGAGTCCAAAACGGCCCCCCTTTTCTTGCGGAGATTAGTCTAAGATACCTAAAAATCGTTCTAAAAAGTGTTATTTCTAGGTTATGTTTCGCTAATGTGAAAATCCTCGCAGAAATGTCAAAACACTAGCGAAACATAACCTAGGAATAACACTTTTTAGAACAATTTTTAAGTATCTTAGACTAATCTCCGCAAGAAAAGAGGGGCCGTTTTGGACTCAGTAAAACCTCTACTTTCCGTTAAATTGTTTATAAATTGCCAATTCAGTGGTCGACATTCGGAAGTTTAGCCAATGGATTTACTTCAAGTACAACGTTTGGGCGAAATTATTCCTCCAATTCCCATGAAGCTAAAATATACTTCACATAATGGATTATTAAATATGTACTTTTATTACTGCAAATGTCCAAGCCTTAACTATAAAAAAACTTATACGTATCTAATTCTTGCAAAATCGTGCACGCAGATAAAAATGCACGTATAAACGCTTCATATACACATATAATCTCGAATGCAGCTGCTCGAAATTTGCAATTCAGCTATTTCACAAATAGGGAAGCTATTCAGATCAAATACGTATTTTACAACAAATATAGTCTAGATTGTGTTAAACGCATTTACTTATTCCAAGAAAATGTGTTTGAATCAAAACAGAAATATTCTAGCATTAAAAATATTTGGGTAAAACAGTATATTTTCTTAATTCAAGAACATTTTTCTCTGTGTGTAGGCTTTAGCCTACATATAGGTACACATAGATAAAATATTTTTTTGTAAATCATGAATTTATTTTTATATGATGGTGTTACACTTTTTACATAACTTGATTTTCTCAAAATATCGTCAAACAGGCGTTTTTCCCCATATGAGTTTTTAGCTTTGTTTTTACGCAAACTAAAGAAAAAGTGTTGGTGCAGAGAAATGGAATCAAACGCTGATTGAACATTTCTTGATCTTGCAGTTTTTAGAATTCTTATGAAACGATTGGCATTAGTTTGAGTATTTTGTAAACGGTACATTTTTCTATACCTAAGTAATAATTTTGTAATTTATTTACGAATATATCACTTCTTGCGCTAAATCCAATTTCAAAGCTGTCATATTTAAATATTAATTAATAATGCTAAAAATTACTGGCCTATTTCTACTGTAGATATCACCCTGTATACGTTTCCTCGAAATCTATCATTCTCTTTAAAAATTATTTCCCCACATCCACTCACCAATCAAAAATGGGGTAGATAGGAGATAGGGTGGGTATTAAACCTAGTTTTCCCCACGTTTTCATGATGCAATAAAATTCTAATATTCTAAGACATTAAATGTTCACAGAATGTAATTTTGTGAGTTACCCCCTCCGCCGCTACCCTTACCACTAACCACCCTTTTTAATTTCCCTCTAGATGCTTGTATAGCGGCGAAACCCAATATAAGCGATAATGCGTTAGAGTAAGATAGTAACAACATCAATGATGGAGAGACAGATGAAAGAGGGCATGAAGATGAGACTGCTCATAGACTAGAGTCACTTGATGTTTTAGTTATATGGTCACTTAATAAAATTTTACTTTGGCTCCGTCGTGGTGACGATGATGTTAGAACGCGAATGGAGTTGGACGAAGTAGGAAGGTTATATAGATTTGGAAATTCATTATCTTTTCGAATCGATTATTTCAGTTTTTATTACAGTCTAGGGCGTATCGGTGTCAAAATTATAACCTACGAATGCTTTTTTTATTGCGATGATCCCTCACGAATTTAATATTTTTAAAATCCCTTCTTCGTATATTTCACCGTTTTTTTTAATTCACACACCGACATTGAAATTGGAGAATAATAACATTTTGTTCGCGATATCTCCCAAAAAATCGGATTGATGAAAATGCTATTTTCGCACATGAATTGACAGATTTGATTTGAATGAGTGGTCCGAATATTAAGCTATGATTGTAGAGTAGGAGTATATGATTAACCTTTCATTGAGCCATTAAAACCCTCTCTTCTCATTTGGAATACAAACAAACAGCTGTTTAAAATAAATCTGCGTATATCGGATATATTTTAAACTTAATTTGATTGAATTTTCTGTTAATTTTTCAGTTTAAAACAGAATGTATTCGGTCATGAATATGTAGTGTGAATACATCGTATGTATGCTGGTATGTAGCTGCAGTTTGTACTAGGATTTCTGCGGGTAACATTCCATCAATTCTGCTTTCAATAACATGAATATCCGGGTGCTACTGTCGCTCGAGGATGAATCATTTCTTCCTGGTTGGTTATTACGTAAACGTGATGGTGGATTTACAAAAACGCTTACAGAATATTAAAAAAACTTTCATTTACGAACAATTTCTAGCACAAGATAAGAAAAGAGAGATCGATGAATGTAAATAGCGAAAAGGAAAGGGTTTTTCAATAAAAATAAGATGGTAGAATAACCGCAAAAAAATCATTTTTTATTTGTCCGTTGCCTAATTACATTTTAATTTTCTTATTGTGATCCCATTTAAAGCCTTTGCAATTAATTTCCCAATATCAACTTTAGAGGTTTTTCGCGGTGGATGCGTCTGCAGTGGCCAAGTAGTGTTGCTTGTCAAGACTATTGCTACAGCTGTTCTGTAATTTGGGTGCATGTAAGGATTTTTTTTAATTTTTTCGCCATATGTTTTGAATTATTCCAGGTTTCATTTTTTTAAGGTTTAATCGATGGTTGGAATATTTTTTAACATTTCGTAAAATGAAGGGGGTGATCTCAAAAAATAGTTTTTCCATTGTTTACGTCTAGTTCTTCAATCTAAAACTTCTAAAAATTACAAAAAAATGGGAGCTGATCAAAAAACAATTTTTCCTTTTTAACAATGCGAAACAACCAAGAACCATTTGAAACAGCTTTTAAAATTTACAATTTTTATGGGTTGGAGGAATCTTAAGACCCCTTTTTTTGGTCCTTCTCAGCTGACCTAAAAATGTGTTTTTTATTTAGTAATTTTTAATACAGTGAAATTTCGTGCAGAACATCTCTCATAAGCGGGCACAAAACACTTTCTAAGTAGACAATACCCAAAAGATAATCGTGATAAATGCTGTATTCCCGTTTTTACATAGTCGTATGCCTATTGCGTGTCTTAAACCACAATGAATTTCCCGCGATTCCCCTTTTTGCATAAAAATATGCTTTCGTTGAACGAAAAAATTGAAATAATCAAGACGTTGGAGAAAGAAAAGTTGTGAGTTGCTGAACTATCGAAAATTTAAGGTTTATATCGGGAAAACACAGGCTGCAGAATTTTCAAAAAATAAACAAAAGTTTCCTTAACATTCTCGTATAGATAAAATGTGCTTTGATTGGTTTGCAAAGGCTAGAAGCCAGAACATACCCATTTCTGGACATATAGTAAAGGCCAAGGCAAAAAAATAGCTCAGTTAATGGGATACTCTGCATTTTCTGAGTCATATGGATGGCTACAAAAATGGCGTAAAAGACATAACATGATTTTTAAACATATAGCAGGTGAAGCTTCAGATGTAAGTCAGGTAGACGTCGACCAATTCAAAGCAAAGTTTCCATTTATTACTTGGGTATCCGCCAGAGGATATTTACAAATATTTTATTTACAACTGGTGAGAAGCTGTTGTAGGAAAAACTCACTATTTTGTTTTGTGTAAACATGTCAGGGGAAAAACAAATGTTGTTAGTTATTGGTAATGTGTCATTAAGCATTCAAAAATCTTTTAATTAAAGACCTGCCAGCAAATTGGAAATCCAATAGGAAGGTATGGATGACACGAGACATGTCCGAATGGTTGCAGCAATTTGATGTTTCTATAAAAGCTATTTACTGTAACTGAATTTACGGAACTACTGTTTTTTATTCGTTATCTTAAAAATGTATATCAAATAAAGATTTCTTCTGAACTATCCCATAAGCGGACATCTCCCATAGCTGGACGAAAATACTGGAACCATGAGTGGCCACTTATGAGAGCTTTCACTTTGGCAACATTCTGGAACAGTGTATCGAACTTTAAAATTTTTGAATTTCGAAAGGGGAAGAGAAGAAATTACCCGAAAAGTTTGGAACAACTTTTAAAAATATTGAATTGTGCCCGCTCCCTCCCCCCTCCAATCCATCTTGTTTGGTCACTCTCAACTCGCAAAAAAATGTTTTCTTTTTAGAACAATGTATTGCAAAAAACCAAATTTTTGTATTTCGAAAGGAGAAGGAAGAAAATTACCAGAAATTCATTTTTCGAAAAACAAAAATTTTCTATTCTCGTTTGCCTTTTTATTGCTTTTTAATACTATTTTGGAAAGGGAGGGAGGAAGACGACTGATGAAAGAAAACATTTCTTCGATTAATTAATATTATTTTACAAACGTAGTCTGAAACAACTTAAAAATATTGAATTGTACCAATACCTCCCCATCTTGTTTGGTCGCCGTCGCCAGCCCGAAAGATTTCGTCTTTCTGGAACAATGTATTGGAACAACTTTTGGATAAACTTTTGAATTTCGAAAAGGTAAGTAGTAAAGTTACCAAAAATGTTGCATATTATTATTTTGTACAATTTCGGAACTATGCAGAATGACGAATAACGGAGAAGATATGCTTTTTCCGTTACTTTTTAAAGTAAAACTCTGAAACAAACTTGAAATATGTATTGAATTTCAAAGCGTGGACTGATTAAAATTTTTTTTTAAATATTTTACAAACATCTGGAGCAATTGAGAACAAACTTAGAACAATTTGAAATAACTGTTGACTCTTAGAGTTCTTGTCCTTTTCTAGTAGTTTTTAATATATATATATATTTTAATTCTGGGATGCTGTAGAACAAACCTAAAACAATGTGAAACCACTTTTAAAATATTAACTTGTTTTTTTATATTTTTCTTTCTAGTAGTTCTAACAGTGTAGATCAAATGTATGACCGATCAAAAATTTAGGTAGAAGAACTTTTAACTTCTAAAACATTAAATTTTGAAAAATGGATCAAGAAATTATTTTTCCGGTTTATCTACTTAATTTTAGTACATATTATTTTAAGAACTCGGGAACGATCTAGAACACATTTCAAACAATTTGGATCAATATAAGATTTCTAACAAATGTTTTTTTTTTCTATTTCAAACAGGGAAGGGGACAAGACACTGTTAATTTTTCGTTTTCTTCGATTACTTTTTAATATTATCTTGCAGAATAATATAGAGCAAACCTAAATATGTTTGCCCCCGTTTTTCATCTTTTTTTTTCATTTTGATTGATGATATTTGAAGTATATTTATTTTATTCTTCTTACTTGCGACCTTCTTTTGAAACTTGATTTTTTCCTTATAAAATTGGCAATAAATAGAAACAAAACAAAAACAAATCTTTACAATGAAGAGTCCACTTTTATGAGACATCTTGGCGTCATTGACACGATAAAAGCCATTGGCAATGCTTTGACGCTTTTGTTCCTAATCATCACCTTTTACATTTTAACTAAAATAAATTCAAAAATAGACGATCTACCTCAAGAGCTACATTTAGCAAAATGAAAAAATTAAGACTAATCTTTTTCTTTAACATTGTAGCGACCGTGCTATTTTCACCTATTTTGACCAGTGGACCAAGGTAGTTTCAGCTTATTAATACTTATATTATTCAGGCAAAAAAAATTAATTTTAGTGTAGTTTGAACATTCTTTACATTATTTCTATGGAAGTTCTATTTGTTTATAATGGTAAGTCGATCCGGATTTCAACGCTCTAAAAAAACGTCACCGTCCCTCCAGAGAATTGAAACCCGGCTCCTATCGTCCTACCACAACGATAGTCAGCCCCCAACCACTGCAGCAATTGACCCGTTTCAGACCCTTTTGCTATAATATTACATTTTCTTTGCTTAGTATTATAACTGTTCTTTGTACAACTGTTATTGATACTGCTACTTGGAGGAAATTCATTGATCGTATAGTTTTGGTCTGAGGCACTTCCATAGCTATCCTAGAAGAATTTACTGTAGTTCTTGATTAGTCAAGTATTTTTGTGCCATTTTTTGTGTAAAACTATTAAAAAGATAATACTTACAATTTCAATTCATACACTACACCACTCAATCTGAAAATCTTTTCATGGAACTGACTCTGCAAGAGAACCAGAAGATATTCGTATATCTATGCCTTTAAATCAATCACAACAGTGAAAATATCAATCTTACTCGTGTTCATATGTGGAGACATGTTTCTTGAGAAAATAAAAAAGTGCTCAGATTTGATACATATGAGCGTTAAACTATTAAATCTTTATGCTTATATCGACATTTAACACTGTGCGGATGGATGTTTATATTCGCTTTTTTCATTAAATATCGTAAAAAATTGGACCCTAAAGTTAAGAAATAGCCTGTATAATGATAAATTTAGAGTAAAAAATCCAATTGTATTAAAAAAATAATTTCTAAAATAAAGTAGTAAGTTTCGATCGGTTAACAAATTCATGTTTATTGAGATAGTGAGAGAGAGAGAGATAAAAAAGGACCATATGAAGCTAGTGGTAGTATGAGGCACGTTATATTTCGTTCCTCGGCCCTTATTTGTAACAGCGGGATAGAAGGATACTAGCGGAAAGGGGGGCTATTGATTTTATTGACGGATTACACACGTGTGTCTTGCGACAGCAGGAAAAAGATTATCGGGTTCTTACTACCTATTTTACGATTCTAAATTCTTGAACGATAGTAACGGATATGAAGATAAATTTTAAAGAGGTCATTCGTCGGATTTTATTAAGGACTTTTCGATGTATTGTCGAATATAAAATTCGACGAGAAATAAAATAAAAGTTAGTTTACTTTTGATAAAAATATTGTCTAGACATAGCGACTATTATTTTGATTGGAAAATATTAAATGAAATTCAAACCGCGTTTCTAAAAAGGGGTCACGCCCTTTCTTTTTCTTTTCCTTAAAATGAGAAGAACGTCAAACCGCGCACAATAAGATTTAAATATGAATTCAAACGTGCCAACCATTGGAACTAAAGCAACGAAGACAATTTAGATTCTAGAAGCTTAAAGTAGACGGTTATCGTGACCTCGTAATTCGAGGTGATTCCCACCTCCATAACGCCCTCTACCTTTATATATATATATGTCTATATCACCACGGAAAGAAGATTTTCTAGCGGACTTTCCGCTTATTCAGCCATTATCTGCGGATCTGCTATGTTTTAGCTCTCAATTTGGCTGTGTTTGTTTTCCATTTAACGCGAAAACGTAGCGTGTCTTTTCCTTTTAACCCCCTGGAAACTGAAACCGTATTCTACTGTTTCGTTCTTAGGATTTTTTCCTTTTTTTAAGAATAAGACGAAAGGTATATGAAAGGGTTTATATATGAAATCCGTAGATTTGTCGCCTAACATAAATATACTTGAGAATAATCACCAGGAATTAGATTTGAAAAACCTGAACTATCGACGTATGCAGATGAACTTTACATCATTTTTTTAAGAAGCAAAAAATCAACCGAATATTTAGTTAAATTTTGCGTAAACACGAGGAAAATTATTGAACGAATTAAATTCAAATTCACCCCTTATTTACTTTCAGTGTGAAAGGTAATACCGCTTTAAACACGTCAATTTATTCCTTTAATTTTATCCTTTAACACGTCCAATTTCCTCCACGAAATAGTACGTCTAAACATCCTCTTCGTATTAGACGTTGTTCCGAATCTGTCGCACGCCTGTCACCTTCCCTGTATATATCCCTGTCTCATTCCATCTCATTTACATCCTAGCGTTTCCTTTCCACGTGGATATATCTGTCTGTGTGTGTATATATCGTTGAATGGAGAAAGCACACAACAAGAAGACAAGCCGGCAGCACAGCGTTAATGAGAAAACTTCATTCGCATTGTCGTTTCTATGTTTCAGGGGCGAACACGGTGACCTTTTTCCATTCGACGGCAGGGGTCAGATACTGGCGCACGCCTTCTTTCCAGGACCGGGTAAGGGTGGCGATGCCCATTTCGACATGGATGAGATTTGGATCACCAATGACAGAGACGATGAAGCCGAAGGTATTTTGCATGTTTTCCATTATATTTAAAACTTATTTCGTAACTAAAATTATTACTTTTGTAATCATGAAAGAATTTTAACCTCCATTTTTCCCACTGCGTTCTGCATTAAATAAACAATCTCCAACTTATTTATATTGCACCGCTACATCCAGACAAGGATATAATTTACAAGTGGATAAGCGTTGTACCAAAGTTGAAGATAAACTTGGCTGTTGGGTTATCTGAATAGGCGCATGTTGTATGTATGCTGTGGTGTTTGCCATCCACGTTGATGACTTCCCGCCAAGCAGATATATAAATTTCCGGTGCGATTGCGTCTGCTGCATCGCCCACCTATTTCTGAAATGATCATCAACAGAGGAGAGCCTAATGACGAGCTTGTAATAATTACCATTATGATGTAATCGTAGAAATTATATAATATGGAAAGTTAGAAAGAATATACATATTTCTTTTATTTTTATTGGTCTATTGCGTCTAATTTATTGCGTTATGTGGTGAGTTATGTATAGGTTAAAAACAAAACAAAAATATTTCGCAAAATAATTGTTTGTGGACGTTTAGAATCTGTGGCACTTAAGAGTACCTAATTTTGGCTACCTTCTGCAAAGTAAAAGTTTTTGAAACTTGATAAATTACGTTTTTTTCTTTAAAAAATATGCGACAGAACCTTAGATGTGAAAAGAAGAAATTGCAAATTATAATCAACTGCGTTAGTCTTAAGAATAGAAATATTCTGACAAATATGCAGATGTAAAGCTAAATATGTCAATAGCAGTTATAAGTGGTAATATGTCCAAAACAGCTTTCCAGCTAATGGAAAACTGCATTTAAGTTGTTGAGTTATAAATGCTTGAAATTACAAATATTGCTGCTTTTACAATGTAAAGTATTTGTTCTTACAGCTCGACAGCTATCGGGAGTATTTTAACAGATAGAAGTAATAACGAACCAGTTGTCGAGAAGATTCTGACAGTTGCAATATCTAAACAGCTGTTTTTAGAATCTAACATCTATTGCAAAGATTGCAGTTTCAAGTATTGACAGCCATAAGAATGGTAACTATGAAAAGTGTTGGAAAGATTCTAACAATCATATAGACACAAAACAATAAACGAACAATAATAATGGATACGCAAAAAAGACGATAAAACGGCTATAGCTGTTAGAAAAACTTATAACCAAAAAAATCTTAGAAATTCGCAGCTATAATTGTGAAAACTGTCCAAAATACTTGTTCTTACAGCTTTGATAACAGAGTTCAAAATACTTTTACAATTAAGACTCTACAAAATTAAGTTTATCAATGTGAGGATAAAACAAACAGATAAGTTGATTTTAGGAACTACAATGCTTTATCTTGCAGATAAGCTATTTGACACTCAATAAACGTTTCAGCAATAAAATTTTTTCAGATATTTTCATTGAGATCATAGCTATTAAAAAGAGCTATTTTCAGATATTTTCAGAGAGTGGGAAGTATTCTAACAATTAGAACGAAAATGTTTGGAGATTAACATCTATCTTAAAGATAATAATTTTATGTTTTGGCATTTATTGGAGAGATTTTTAATGGTGTAACTGTGAAAGCGGAAAGAAATAACTACCTCTAGTGTCAGAAATATTCTAATAGTAATACAAACACAAAACAGTTATAACTGGGAAAACTATCTAGACTACCTGTTCTTATAATTTGATACATAAATGTTGGAAATATTATAACAAAAACGCTATTTTGTTGAATGTGATAGTTTAAACTCAAATAGTTGGACATCTGTGGACAGCTATGTTTGAAATCTAACATACTTATATCTCAAAAATAACGAATTTATGTTTTGCTAATTATTAGGGAGATTCTTCGTATTGAAACTGTGAAGAAACCAGAAAGAAATAACTGTCTCTAGAGTCAGAGAAGTTCTCACACTAATACTGACACTATACATACAATATACTAGTGGGCCTCTAAAAAAAGCATTTATTTAGTGTGGTAGGTATCAGAAAGACTTTTAACAGTTATAAGCAGTAAACATCTCAATAAGAATCAACAATTATAACTGAGAAAATTGCCGAAAAGGCCCTATTAATTACAGCTCTACAAACAGCTTTTTGTTGACTGTAATAACCATTAGAAAGACAAGTGGAAAAAATTGTAAAAATAGCTGCCTTTACAGTGTGAAATATTTGTCTTGCCGAACGTGCACCCCTTTATCGATTTATGTTCTGATAGCAATTAGAAAGGGTTTTGTTATAGCAGTTAAACAGACTCAGAAATATCAAAATAGTCTAACGGTGCAGACTTGTAAACAACAGTTTGTTGTTATGATTGCTGTAAGAATAATTAAGCAGGTCATCGTAACATCTATTTCTTTCAAACCTTTAGAATTCTTAACTTACTACAATTACAACATATCTTGGATATAGTTACAGAACTTTCCAATGAAAACGATCCACCTTAAATAAATCGAAAACGTCAAGAAATATAAAGAAACGCCGAGCCATTTTTGTTTGAAGGGGGAAACTTTTTCACCAATAAGGCAAAATCATGGCTTCCTCCTTCTAAGCTCCCCAGTATCGAACATTGCAATTTAAAAGGGCAACCTGTTTTATAGCAACTGACAAAATTTCAAACGTCTACTGTGAATAATTGTTGTTTAAGGGTGTGTGTTGTGTAGCAAGTTAGGCGAAAAATAGATAAAATTGAATTTCATGAAGTGATGAACACCTCTGGATGACTGGGAAAACGGCCGCAGAAATTCGAAATATTTTCCTAGAAGTTCATGGCGGATGTAGTCCATCATTTTCGACCATCTGCTTTTGGGTGAGCGAGTTCAAACGTGGCCGCACAAGCACAAGTGACGAACCACACAGTGGTCGCCCAAAAACCGCTACCAACGATGAAATGGTCGACAAGATTCATGATATCCTGTTAGCCGATCGCCTATTGAACCTGATAGAAATGGCAGAAACAACAGGCATGTCAGAGGATGGCGTTGGCCATATCCTACACGAAATTTTGGGCATGATACCGCGTTTGCTCACACGGGACCAAAAACGAAGTCGGGTGACCGTTTCGGAGGACTGTCTGAATTCAACGCGTTTGCTCAAGGGACAAAAACGAAGTCAGTGGTGACCGATTTATTTTCGTTGTGTCGAAATTCAATGAGTTGCGCGACGAATTAGACTCTCATCCTCCATACTCACCGGACCTAGCTCCCAGCGACTTTTACCTATTTCCAAACCTGAAAAAATCGCTGGCACGAAAGACATTTTCCTCAAATAAAGAGGTGCTACAGATGATTACTTTGCAGACTTCGAAAAATCCTACTTTTCCGACAGCTTGAAGAGACACCGTTTGGAAAAATATATTGATCTTCGAGGAGACTACATCGAAAAATAAAAAACCACATCAATACCGCGTTTTTCTTATCGATTCCGGAAACATTTCAGGTCATCCTCATACCTATTCTCAACACTTTAGAAAATATCTTCTAAAGTTTTAAACTATTTAATCAACGGTTCAGTTGAACTCAAGGTTAAAAGTACAACTGACTGTGTCATAGTGTCATAGGTATGTAGTACATTATTTGATCCCAAAAAAAGTTTTTGCAATTTTCTTTAGTATTAGAATCGAAAAATGTGGATGAATAGAAAATAATGACGTGAACTTAATAGTGCCATTTGAAAGTATGTAGAATTTAATGTTGCCATTTGAAATTTTAATGTTCGATATTGGAGGGCCTACAGGAGAAGCAAGACGTTATTTTACCTTATTGATGAAAAAGTTTCCCACTTCAAACAAATATTGACGTGTTTCGGCGTTTTTTCGTATTTTTTGACGTTTTCGACTTATTTAAGGTGGATCGTTTTCATTTGAATGCTCTGTATAAAATTTTGAGGTATCATAGTTTTCTAGAGCCAGTTACAGAAGTTTTGTTATCTTCAATAAAAAAGAACTGTTCACTTTTATTAGGATGAATTTCCTAATAGACCCTCTGCCAAATGTCAACGACTAAAGATTTAAAAATTCCATGAATATCTAAAAGTATGAAAAATTATTTTCAGCAGGCTCTTTAGCTTCTATGTGTTAATGATAATAGTTTAATTATAACTAAAATAAAAATAAGTTGAATAAAGTACAGCAACTCCCGCCTTCCCACCCTTTTTTTTTCTAAAAATTCGAAATTTTGAAAGTTTTTACGATTATTTTAGTTGTTCTGAAAAAAATTGAAATATTGCCGACGCTCCATTTCCCATCTGGGATTTATAACAGTTTCAGTGTGTTCTATATTATTCCAGAGTTTTAGTCTTCTATGATGTATACTTCGGGAAATAATTCAGAAAAGAAAAACTCCGCATGAGTATACTGGAGGGGTAATGTGACAGTTAATCGACGTGACCATCTTTTGATATTCTTAATTATTTCATTAACGTATACGTGCTAAAAGTTTGGAATTATGTTCAGAACAATCTGGAACTTCTAAAATTCCTAATTTTAAAAGGAAAAGAGGAAAAAACGGTTTGTTCCGTTTTTAATATTATTTTATAATACTCTGGAATAGTGTAGAGGAAAGAGAGAGAGAGAAATATAACTTGCAAGTACTGTGAATTAACCAATCGCAAAATTGAAAAGCAGGATTACCTTGAAGCAATTTATTCCCATAAAGTATCAAAAAGCATGTAATTTATTGTCTTGACGAAGAGAAATGCATACTTTGATACGATGATGCTGAACTTTTAAATTAGTAGTATCTATGTAAAGCAAAATTGCGTCATCTTCTCTAAAAGAAATTAACTTTTCAACTTTTTTAATTATTTAAAAGTGTAATTAATTAATTTTAAAGTGTATCTAAAAAACTGATTTCATATAGCTATGGTAAAACTCTAACAGTTAATTGGTAAGTGTACAAAATTATATATAAAACGATTTTAATTTGAATATTTGTTGTCGTATTTGTTTACTAATATGATAACAAAGTAAAATGTAACATGAAAACTACTCTGATATTTCCAACAAAACAAAAATACCAAAAAGAGAGCGATAAATTAAGAAAACGAAGAACCCACTAGAATGTAGTATTTAGGAAGGGCCTAAGGAAAAGTATATAAAAGATTCTAGAACTGCTAAATCTAAAGTGATTAATTGAAAATTGAGGTTCCTAGACAGAAGATGAACATTATTCTACCACCAAGATTTATTTAAACAAGCAAATCAGAAAAATAATTTCAGCAGAAAAACACCACAATGAATCAAACTTCATTGTTAGAAGAATTAGTAACTTTTTAGGAGATGGAAGAAATTTGCCAGGGTCCACATACCAGACAGGATATATTGGTCAAAAGAGTGTTCTAAGTCCCTAAAATAATCCTAATAATAATGATAATAAAGATTTGAAGTAATTTGTTCACCGGAGGCTATGTTTTTAGCTTATTAAAAATATATGTTTCTTGAGAGTTCCATTTTAAGTGCAACTTTTTTTAAGTTGAATACACTGCTCCTATTATTTATTTTATTTTAAATACCACATTCATCTAAATAAATACATCATTTTCAGTTTATATATCAATTTTTTGCAAAAATAAATATTGTTAATTTTGTTTCTATTTATTTTTTTATTTAACAAAAGTACGAGTACCAAATTTGAAATTTGCAGTAACTTTTTGTTCAATAGCTTGTGCCTAAGGTTAATAGCCTTATGCCTGACTGGGTATTAAACTTTTAATTATGTTATTAATTACAATTATCATGTGTAGAATGAACTAAATTCCATAAAATCATAATTTGTCCAAATTTTACCAACTCAGAAAACAGACAACCCGATTTTTCTAAAGTAGTTTTAATCGTCCTTTTTAACCACGCTTTACGCCTTCGTTTAAAACCGGCGACACAAACCTGCTGACTGAATTAACATTTTAATTAAGCTTTCTACATTGTTAACACAACGGGAAACCTTACGCCTAATATAGAGTGCACGAGTTTAACGTCAGAACTCTGTGTGGAAAGTGAGAGGTAAAATTAAGAATATAATCTCATCAAGATGTTTTATTCTTACACGATTTGTCAATTTACTACTAATAGTAATAATAATCTCGTCTAATGTAAACATACATTTCTAAAAACGTAACAATTACACGAATGATGTCATACTTCTTCTTCACGCGCCCGAGAAGTTTAACATTTTAAAATCTAAATCTAGGTGTTATTAATAGAATCGAAAACAGAGTCGGTTTTACGCAAACACTTTGACTTTGTGGCGAAGTAGTCGTATATACGATGCCGCTACCGGTTTCTTTAGTTTAGAGCGCGTATTCGTCTTCGTCGAATGTTGAAATTGAATTTTCTCCGGTAATTTTGCTCAGAGGCCTCGGGGTATTCCATATCCGGGTCGGTAAAATGAATTTCGAGCCCTTTCGATCGGAAAATCTGTAATAGAAGGGTGTCACTAAACTGTTTTAATTTATTTCTTATTATCGCGTGGTTTTATTTAATATTTAACAACCTGTTTTATTTTTCTGGAGGGTTATTTATTACTTTTTTAAGATGATTGTGATACAAAATAACCTGAAGAATTGGTGAAGATGTTCAATATAAGTTCGTGTTGTTGTGTTATTGCATTATTGTTTTGTAAGTTAACAAGCTGGATATAATTAATTTGCTTCCTCTTTCATTATTAACACTTTAAATTAACGTAAGGTTTGGATGATGATATCATCTCTATTTCTTTATTAATTTAGAAAACACTTCTAGGAACTTTTTGAAACAAAAATAAATTTGCTGTCCTATACTGTTAGAGAGCAAAGTCACTTGCTTTTTTCTGGGCACTCAAAATTTTGATATCTTGATGTTTCTCTTGTTGTACTTGTAGACTTAGTTCACTGTCTTCGTTTCTTCCGGAAAGAATTTTCTTCCCACTCCCGCTTCTTATTTTTTTCGTTTTCTATCAAACGTTTCATCAACACTTTTTTAGAAGAAAAAAAGCTTTCATTGTTGTGACGTAGCAACGTTAAGAACCCTTTTTGGCTTCGTATAAGTAGCTTGATCTGGTCAAAAAAACGACCTTTTGAAAAGAGATGGAATATCGTTTGATTCTGTTAAACTAGGAACTTTTGTTAGTTTGATGATGGAATGTTGCATCATTCAAAATTCCATATTGAACATAGAGTATTACGTCACTGGAGTTGGTGAAAACATTAGAAAAAGAAGGCAACTGTTCTAAACACTACATAAGTTTCCAAAACTATTCGATGCAATAGTTCGCGAAACAATATTTCTTGGTTCACAAATGAATGATTTAGATCTGGCAGTATGGACTTCTTTTAAAAATATTTGCAAACATTGCAAAACTATAAAGATTTATTTGTTGTCACATTTGGATTTCTTTTTATGCTAATTTAGGATAAATGAGTTATGAACAAGGGTAAAGATTCCATCAAGATATTGCAGAAATGGGAAAACGGTATCAGGGTAGGTGGGATCCCGTCCTGATCAGAGATTATTTCTGCTTTCTGATTACAGAAGGCAACAACCAACATAAAAGGAAGAAGTAACTTTTTATATAAAACTTTTGTTTAACAAAATTTGTAAATACGGTTATAGTATTTATCTGCTAGTGGAGTTGATTATAACTCTAAAATAGGATGCGGTGGAAATAATTTTATTTTTGGTTATGCTTTCATTTAAAGACTGTGAGAACTATACACCCATTTTTACAAGTTATTAAAAAAAAGTTGAAAATTATCGGCTAGTGTAATTCTTGGATTCAATGTTCTTCTAAAACTAATGCGGTAGTGATGTTTTTCCCTTGTTCTGGCACTGAACCAATAAAAAAATAATAAAACGTAATGTGATCTTGAACAATTCTGTTATATGTTCTGTTTATGTTATATGGAAAAATATATTGGTAGTTACAAAGTCGGTTCTAGATGACCTTACTTTGATTATCTTTTTTAATTGTTTCTTTTTTCAATAGTAGTTATCAGTTTTTACGGTTATTAATTATAGATGTTATATTAATATCCGAGTTTTTAAATTCATCTTTACTTTTGCACCTGTTATTATTATTTATTTCATATCGTTATTAATTTATCATAAAACTATTTTAGAGCTTTGGCTTGCTTTTTCAAATTTACATTTTAATCTAATTAATTTGTTCACTTATTAAGCCATTATTGTTCAAAAAATTTGTTTATATTTTTTATTATTATACTGAAAATAACTTAAATTCAACCCTTTAAACGAGAGTCTGTTACATATTTGTACCACCTGTTGTTACGGCCTACTTATACGTTTGTTTGGTTCTAAATATAATCCTTATGACTATCTTATATCTCAAGGCGTTGGTACAGCGGCGGATCCAGAAAAACATTTGGGGGGGCAAAACCAGGGGGTATAGAATATCGCCCCGGGTAGAGGTGTGTCCGGGGAAAATTTTTGAAATTTAAAACCCACGGAGGTGGTTTTTGAAGTATTTAACTTACTAAAATATAGGCAAGAACTTAAAAATTAAAGTTTAATTCCAAATTTGAGCGTAAGAAATGTTTCAAAATGGGTACTCGGTAGTAAATCTATTGTTTTTATTTCATTAAACATTAGGGTTTAAATGCGATATTTAAACATATTTTTCTACTAGAAATAGTATGTTTTATCTAGTATACAGTCGGGTCGTTGGGGAGGGGAGGGAAGGGGGCACGTGCCCCCTCTCTCCCCGCCTTGGATCCGTTACTGCTTTGGTACGTATTTGCATCAGTGCTGCGGTGAGGCGGCATCTCTTAAGTTGAATCTTAAAAATCAGTGATACTTTGTGCAAATGCTTTTATTTACAAAATTACTTGTTGAAACATTCGCATCCCTCGCACGAAATATTAACATTTTAAGTTTATATCTTTATATTTTTGATATCCTAACTTGTTATTTCATATGTTTATTCCCTGTATGTAGGATTTTTTATAGATAACTTACATTATAAATGCAATCAGGGTTTTCTACTTTGTTTCAATAGAAACTAATATTTGTTAAACCACATTACATTTAACGACATGGCACAGGGTTCTGGAGTTGAAGGAGACGTTGATGAAAACCTTCTTCGTTATCAATCCAGTATCGGTGCACTTTATTTGCAGCTCTGATGAAGAAGACAATGGGAAAAACGATACAAATGATTATCAAGCTGAAGAAACCCCATACGAGGATAACCAGTGTTAAAGGAGTTGGCTTTTGAGGACGAATAAACGGCAGAAACAATTGATGTAAAAATGTTTAGTTAGAGGTGACTAGTACGAACTCCAGCAGAATTTTCTGTTACAGATTTTGAGAAACTCTTTAGAATTACTAAAAATGCTGAACTAGATGTAAACAATCCTCTATAGAATCTGCTTAGTCTTTGATCTCAATTATATTTAAATTATATACGTACACCGGCAAATTTAGAGAAACAGATTATAAATGTCGTTTATTGCTGTACTAAACAATTGGTGTGTCTTACACTTGAAATAATGTAATATCTACATATATACCTAGTGACTAGAACTTTCAAGTGCCTGTTATTCAATTCGTGATGCCATTGAAAAAGTTTTTGACAATTGCCTCTTATCTTTACCTTATTTTCCTCTATTAGACTAACTGAGTCTTCTAAAGAGGAATTTCTTCTCATGTATTGCTATACAAGAAGATCTCATAATCTTTTCGAAAACTTGATAAAAACTTGAAGAAAGGGCAACATGACGGATGATACTTCCGTATCCAAATAAAAGGATAGGAAAAAGGAGTCAGTATATGTAATTAATATCCTTCACAATCATATACAACAAACTACTGTCTTACAAACGCAACCTGATTGATTTAGGCAACGAGTTTCTTGTCCAACATCAGTAAGTGGTTATAATGTGTAGATGAGTGGAGTTGATTATTTTGACTCCAACTTATAACACCACATGGACACCTCGTAGGTGGTAGATCAGTTCTTTTATATTATTATTTATATTATATTATCTCTAGCACATATACCTACATATGTAACACGCAATTCCAAAAGAGCCAAACATATTCTGATATCACTATCAGTATAAAAGAACTTCTACTTAACCCATAATAGATATATCGCAAAAAAAACTTTAAAAAGGTCCCAAGATTTTGACACTTGCAAATGTTCAAATACAAAGTGACATAAGTAAAATCCCATTATTTTAGTCCCCAGAATATATATGTTTAATCAATTGAACTACTTTTTTGTAGCACCCTGTATAAGAATGCTGATAGGGTGTCCGTAAGTATCTATTATTCAAGTTTGTACCGGATAAGGTTATTTGAAATCTTCAAATCGTTGAAATAGTAGTATATTTGTTTATATTTTTTTGCGAAAAGCATTCTTTAAAAATGCTTATATCTACAACAGTAATAATGGTAACGCTTTATTCTAACATTTATCAACTCTACACGATATTTATATAATTGTGCTGTTAGAAATGTTCATTATATCAAAATGTGAACGACAGTTATTAATCTATCCAAAACATGCCTGTAATAGGCGCTCATGCTATATTACTGGAATCGCCCTGCAAAACGCGTGCAATAAAAAAAGATCAAGTATAAGAAGCAGACCACGTGGTTTCGACCTACCTGGTCTCGTCAGCGACCCCTTCCCCGAATGCATACGTTTTGCAGGGCGATTCCACCAATATGGACGTCTATTACAGGCATATTTTGGTTTTTATATTGTGGCATTTCTTGACGTTTTCTTAATACCTACTCACGTTTGTTTTCAATTAATTCCGACCATATTATATTTATTATTATACAAGTTTGACAACACAATAATCCATTTTTTAATGGATCAAGTATGTATATTTTATCAGATCAATAGTTCCTCATTTTCTCAAAGCATATTTATTCTGACAGCTAACATGTATGTATAATAGTTTGAACAACCTATAAAATTGAATGTTTTACTTATCATGTAAGAACCGCATCTGTTAGATCACTTACATACATAAGTTCGTGTGTCGTCTACTCTGACGATGCAAAATTGTCTAGATTACACAATAGAAATTAATGTCTTGAAAATTAATATTTGTAGTATCATGAGAATTCTCAACATTTTATAAATATAGAGATACTTATTTGTGCCATTCTGAATAAATATTTCCTCTCTCACTATTATTATAAATAATTCAATTCAATTACACTTTGTTGTGATTTGTAATACCGACTCTAATACTATTCTTGAATGTCATACCATAATCTTTATTTATTCTTCAGGTACAGACTTGTTTAAAGTAGCAGCTCACGAATTCGGACATTCCTTAGGCCTGGCGCACTCCAATGAAGAAGGTGCTCTTATGTCCCCCTGGTACCAGGGTTCCTCTAAAAGTACTGATTATCAACTACCAGAGGACGACAGGAAAGCAATACAATCTTTATACGGTAAGTAAATTTAAAATATTAAATTATACTCGTATCAACGGGAGATGTGTTTGCCACATTTATTTATTTATATTATTATAACTCAAAGCAAATTACAACATATTATAACTTCATTTTTTCTGTACATCCCTGATGATATTAACCAGATCGTTAACAGCTGTTCATATTAATTACTAATATCCGTAATGAGTTTGTGTTGAAATCCTAAACTCGGAATGTAAACTGTAGCTGTCCGGCTAATTTTAGCAATTGAAACATCGATCTTTACAACAACCTTGATGAAAATTGTATTTTATTGATTGTAAATATAATTAATTACAGTACAAATTATACACAATGCGTCAATGAAATAGTAAAAATTCACAAATTTCTTATTCATAACAGTGCAGCCAAATTCAAAGCTAAACTGAAATTGAGAAATTGAGTGGTAAAATTAGAGGAAATTGCAGACAGTTCATTTAGAAATCCTCAACTAGTAAACGATGAAAACTAATTCGTTTAGTAAGAACGAAATTTTGACATCTTATTTGTTCATTTCCTTTTCAATCCTCAACATACCTTGACGGTCTCTACCCGTCCCTTCGAACAGCATTTCGTGCCGGCACGAAGAACTGGAAGGGGTGTCATCGCCTTGGCTAAGACGTCCGTAGACGTTCGTAGAAGGAGGAAACGCAGATGGAAGGGGTGTCCGGTAAACCTAGTCGCTCGTCGGTGTCACCCCAAATTTTGTGATCCGGATATGAAAATTTTATAAGCAACAGGAGGAGTGTTAGAGAAGACCGGAGTTTTGTATCTATCGTTCCAGTATTGTAGTTCAATCCGGTTGCGCTCTCGATGTTGAATAATAGGGAAATACGTTTTTAACAATTCATGGCCGGTCCTCGAAAATTTCGAAAATAACCAGGTGTTGCGTTTATGAACGTTTTCCACCGTTCGAGTTTGAATTATTTATACGGTTTCCAATGTCTTCCGGATATTCTAGAGATGCCGACTAACTTAAAATAAGTTGAAAATACAAAAAAGTGCAATATTAAATATGAGAAGTAAGAAATAAAAGAAAGGTCAGATTATTCAGACTACCAACAAATGAAAGAACTATTTCACACAAGTAAATAAATCTACTCCAGTGGAAAACGTTGAAAGTTTGAGAAAGCAGATATCTCATAGATAAAGTCCAGCTGGTGGTAGTTATCTTTAGCAGATCTTGTGGATTCAGTAGCTTTATACGTAATAATAGAAAATAAACCATCATTGTTATGGTCGATAAGCCTTAATCGTACTGTATAATTTCGACATTTTAAAAAACGAGAAGGGACGAACATTCTTGTTACTGTTATTCTTATTGTTGCACTTCTATATAATATCGAAGAATTTACAAAACAAAATACCTAATTTGAATAATTACACACCAAAAAATCTAAGTATCGGACAGACTAAAGTTAAGCATACAATAATGTAAACCTACCTTTAGAGATTGTTTTGGATCAGAAGAGGGCAAACGGAAAAACCAGTTAGCTGAGTATTAATGGTAAACTACTCCTTAAATAACAATTAATTTTGCAACTGTAACACAATAATTACTTTAAGCTTAAAGCAACATTAAAACAAAATTTTACGGAGGAAAAATTGTAATTCTGAAAGGAGAATTTAAATTAAATATCAATACCTGAAATTTTAAAATTTAAAAAGTAACACAAACCACCAGCCTTGCCTGTAACCAGTTAGTAAATAGATCAAAAATAGAATAAGTACTCGCTGCGCCGAGAGGAACCTGTAAATAAAATTAAGTGTAAAAACCGACAAAATCGTGACCCTGCCCAAAAAAGAAATCTTAAAATTATCGACTTAAATCCAACAAACGAAAAAAAAAACCTAAATTAAAATCGAATGTTAAGCAGGCAAAATCCTGATATCACCCAATACACAAAGCGGAAATCCTGAAAAGTTTTAAATACGTTTAATCAAAACTGTGATAGCCAACCTACAAAACCTAATCAAGCAAGAATCTTAAAAATTCTCAATCATAGTTCTAAAAGTCAATAAAGTTCTTAACCAAAATTGAAAGCCACAACTATTAAAATCTTGATCCCATATAACATAAAACTGGAAAATCCTAAGAGGTTTTAAATATACGTAACCAAACATAACTAACATTGAAATCAAAAAATCTGAAATCGTAATCTGCCTTATACAAAACTTTGACATCAAAATGAGTGCTAATCTAACTGACAAACTAGCCAACCTAGCCAACAACCCCAAAATTGCCAACTGGAATCCTTAAAAATTCTAAACTAGAATAGCGCCAAAGCCAATAAAATACTGATTTAACTCAACATAAAATTCTAGCTAAATGTAACCAAAAGCCTGAATTATTAAAAAGATTAAATTGACCGACAAAACCTAACAAATCCTAAAATTCCTAACCTTAATCCTAGAAATCAAAACACAAAACCCTAAACCAAACGCGACTGCGAAAATCAATGAAAGCTAATCCTAAAAAGCGCTAGACCCACCAACAAGACTTAACCGGTCAAAATCATAAAATTCCAACCAAAATCCCAGAAACCCAAAAAAAAACGTAAAGTCTAGTGCCAATGCAAAACCTTTAAAGCAATAAACTAACCGACAAAACCTAACCAACTACAATTTTAAAGCTCCCAACGCAAATCTTAACAAGCAAAAAAAAACTAAACTAAAATTGAGTGCCAAAAACTAATAAAATGCTGATCCCATCCGTCATAAAAAACTGAAATCCTGAAAACAATTAAATTTAAATACGTGTAAAGCCATGCAATCCTAAAAATTTCTAAATCAACTGACAACTAATCATCAACTAATCAATCAAAAACTAAAATTTCCAATCAAAATCCAAAACAAAAATCCCAAAACGATTAACCAAATCCAACTCCTAAATGGCTAGCTGTAAAAAAAATTTCGAGCAAACCAAATCCAAAATATAATAATCAAGCATGAGTCCGCTCCCTACCTCAATCCTCTGTTTGAACACATTTAGTCCTATTAGGTAACCTTAAAGTTTGATAGTAAGCTTACGATGATCAATTGCTAAACTGAGGGATTTTAGAACACCTGCTATCTGTCCACAACCCAAACAAAAGCTTCCGATGATCACTAGTGACGCTGAGTGATGCTAACCTACAAGCCAAAATATATCCAACTGAACCTTCAACAGAAAATTAACTTGTAAGCCGTTCTATATTTCATCACATAGAATCTTCCTCCGTTTTCCGTTTTCTTTTTTGGTAAATCCCACACTGATGCTCTAAAATGTTGACTTTTCTATACAGTCAAATAATCTAAAAATCAATATCCTCTAGTTTGAATCAACACGTACAAGAAAGAATTTAAGTAACGAACGTTAAGTATGTCTAAAACCGATAGTTTTTGATAAAATCACAATAAACTGAAAAACTAAAAAATGTAGCAAAATAACCAACTATTTAAAACAAGAATACAAGTAAATAAACAACCTAATAGACATCTAAAATACATAAGAATAGCTACAAATTAAATTTACTCAAACTCGAAAACCCCAACAAGAGTTCTACTAAACAAGCATATATCCATGACAATCCGGAGATTTTATTACCGGAGTTTAGTTTTCGAATCTAATCCCTTCATTAACAACTGCACGTATAAAATACATGCAGTTCAGTTTAATCAGGTCTATTACAAAGGAACGAAATTAGAGGCAACATCCACTATTGTTAATCATGTACGTCCTCTTTGAAGTTTATCCCAATGTTTTAGATGACAAAATTACTCGTAACCATATTTTAAAAATCTAATTACATCTTTCAAAACTATCGAATCCCAATGTTTTAGATGACAAAATTGCTCGTAGGTAACCATATTTTAAAAATCTAATTATATCTTTGAAAACTATCGAATCCCAATGTTTTAGATGACAAAATTACTCGTAACCATATTTTAAAATCTAATTACATTTTTCAAAACCATATTTAAAAAATCTGATTACATCTTTCAAAACTATCGAATAATAATTTTTCATTTTATGTATTATGTTACAGGTAGGAAACCAGACAGGTACTATACCACCACAACGACTACAACTACAACCACCCGTCCACCACACGCTTATAATCCTTATTACCCTTATAATAATAATCCTAGAAATCCGTATTATCCCAATTATCATCCTCACAATCCATATAATCCTCCTTATCATCCGCGACATCCAACAACCGAGAAACCTAGGAAACCTATGCATCCTGGCAAGAAATATCCGTACCCATACCCTAAAGATCCTGATAAATATCCGACGAAACCACCGACCAAATATTACCCAAGTGATAGATACCCTAACAGATATCCAACAAGAAGGACGCATTACCCTACCACCACGACGACTACATCAACCACAACAACTAGAAGACCGCCATTGAGACATTATCCCGATCATCACCCGAAACCGGATTCCTGTAACACATCATTCGATGCTGTGGCTGTTATTCGAAGAGAGGTGTTCTTCTTTAAAGATGCTGTAAGTTTTCGGTGTGATACAAAAAAACATTGTTTTAAGACTTGATTTCATTACAGTACTTTTGGAGAATTGGCGATACAGGATTATTACCAGGGCATCCCGCTTTAATAACGAGAATGTGGCCAGCACTTCCGAGAAGTCTAAACCATGTAGATGCAGTATATGAGACTCCAGATAACAAAATCGTCTTCTTTATCGATAGGCAATACTTCGTGTTTACTGGTAACTCTTTAGAGCGCGGTTATCCCAGGCCCTTAACAGATTTAGGCTTGCCGGCCAGATTAAATAAAATAGACGGCGCTACTGTATGGGGACACAATGGGAAAACATTCTTTTTCAGTGGTCACGAATATTGGAGGTAATTTTCTCAATTTTTTATCATCGCTTAAGTTCTAATTATTTTTCCTTATTTTTAGGTTTGACGAAGACTCGAAAAGAGTAGAATTGGATTATCCGCGAAACATCGATATGTGGAGGGGTGTTGGCGAAAATATAGACGCAGTTTTCCAATGGAGGGATGGTAAGTTTCTAAAAATAATTTTCAAGATTATTTCTATATATTCTTCCTTAATTCTTTTCCAGGTAAAACCTACTTCTTCAAAGGTAATGGCTTTTGGAAATTCGACGATATCCATATGCAAGTTGAGACGGAATACCAGAAATTGTCAGGTCCTTTCTGGTTCGGCTGCACTCACAATTTCGAAGAAAATCACTCCAGGAAACAAGCTTTTTCAGCTAACGAAAGATTCAACGCCACCAATCGCCTAAAAACCGATTATAGTCTTTTGCTATTCGCCATGTTGGCTGCATTGTATCACTATGTTAGGTCGACAAGGCATGCGCTGAGTTAGAGACTTTTATCTTTTTAATTTTTCCTTTTTTTACGAGGAAAATCTACGAAAGACCAATTCTCTTCGAGTGAAGGGGAGATTTCCACGTGATTTCGAATATACATGTGCTGTGGGCAAGGAAAATTTGCTACTACACACACAGAATATTTAAATTAAAACAAAGTAGTTGGATTATATCGAATAATAGCTAATTTTCTGCCAGATACATGTGTATAATTTGACAATTTCATTTTATATGAGTTTTGTGATATCTACATTATATATATTTTTTATTTAGTCTTAATGATATTATAAATATAGATCTATACATAAATATTATGTAAGAATGAAAAATATAATACATAATTTAATACCTACGAATTCGTTTTATTTTGAAGATCCCGCTTTAAATAAATCTGACATCTTTTTTAAATCAAAGTAAAGATTAGATCACTTAATTTTTAGTGCATTCGTTCATTTTAGTGAAAGTTCTAAATATCCCCGCCTGATTGCAGCGACACAAATCTGTCAAAAATTCTGAAATATCAACAATAATTACTTTAAATGTAAAAATATGCCGGTAAAAGTAGATATTGTTCCACCACCACCTGAAAATAGCAAACAACAAGGTGTTACTCGTTCGCTGTTATATAATGGTTCAAGATTTCACGGTTACCAAAAATCCAAAGGAAACGCTTATGAAGTAGAAGTGATTTTACAGGTTAGATTTACATCAAATTTAATATTTTTTTTAATTTGTTGCCAATAACACAATTTTTAGCATGTTGACGAAGGTAGAGCTTTCGTTTGTGGTTATCTTCAAATACACGGGTTAACTGACGAATATCCAACTCTCACTACTTTTTTCGATGGTGAAATTATATGCGAAAGACACCCTTTCCTAACAAGGAAATGGGAAGCTGATCAAGAAGTTGATCGAGCACATTGGGTAAATCACAATAGATAAGTGAGAGGATTAAATTGAATGAATTGATGGTATTTTTAGGAAAAATTTGAACCATTTAGTCAATTTGCGAAAGCATTCAGCGATTATTATGATTACAGTGTATTAAAAAACTCGGATTGTGTTTTTATGAGATGGAAGGAACATTTTCTAGTGCCGAATCATAAAATAACCAATATAAATGGAGCTTCCTTCGCCGGATTTTATTACATAATGTTTCAGAAATCGAAAGCAAAGATCGAAGGATATTATTACCACAGACTTTCAGAGTGGTGAGATTTAATATGTTGGGATTGCTCTAGGTGACTAATTTTTCCTCTTGGGGATTTTAGGTTCCAGGCATTAAGTTTAACACATGTTGAAGAACATAGTATACAGATTTATGAATTCAGGTGAACGATGTTTGTAATATTGAAGATGTTGATATGTTTATTTCAGACTCTTTGAAGATGAGATCGATATTGTAAATAATGCAATAATTAAAACACAAAACAAAGTGTTCGTTTCTTATTTTTGGAATGATTAGATTTTCATTAGTTTTATTGGTGTTTCAAGTATAAATGTAATTTAGCAGTAAGTGTAACTAGTCATGATATTGTGCATATAATTTTTTTGCACTAAATAGTAATATAGATAAGTGAAACAGCAATACTCATGGTAACACACTTTGATTTGTGTTTTTTTTTCTTTGAAATAAATTACTCATTATTCATAAGTAATATTAGTAAAATCGAAAAATTCGTTAAAGTTAATTAATGTATACTATAAGGACAAGTTATGTTTCTTCCAGTTTTACCCTCTGCAGATTAACCTCGAAATTAGCTTAAAATACAGTTTAATTTCTATTTTAATGTTTAACTATTAATGTATAGAAAATGCTAGTCATGTAGTATTTTAATGTGAGATATGTATAGTGTACAGAGTGTTGGAGGATATAAACACAATATTTGAAACGCAAAAAGAAACACTCAATATGTATCTTTTAATTTTTTGTGAAAGTGAAAAAGCAGTTTATTAATTTAAAATGTTTATTAAATTTTTATGTCAATTGTAGACTTTTATGATATACAAGTATGTAGTTTTTTTTAAACAAAAAGTGGAAATGTATTAAAATCAGAAGATATATTTATTAATTTGTATTTATATTTATTATGTTCATTATGTACAAATATATTTTTTGAATTGTTTGTTATTTGCTTTTATACTAATAATAAGAATGTAGTTTCCAGATTTCAGTAAAAAAAAATATGACAAGGTACTCAAATGATTAACTGATGACGTGGTAAAATCATTTTTGCGCGATTTGTTGTTTTTATCAGTTTACCGTGTCTGTTTCCACGATTGTAAGTTGCTATTACTGGTTCTTATGTATAATAAAACTGTAAGTAGTTTACTTACTGTTCAGTGAACGGTAAGTGAATTAAACAGAACTATGAACGACAGCTCACAAAACACAATTTGACTTGTTTGAAGCAAAACCATGAAACAGCCATCAACGGTTTCAGTTCCAATCTTCCCGATTTTCACAAATTTAGTTACATAAATTATTATTATTATTGTAGAGATTCCAATCGCGAAAAAAACTTTATAAGCATGTCGAACGTTAAGGGTTACCGTTCTCAGTCGTAGCTTCGCTCCTCCTCCAAACAATTGTCTTCGAACGGTAAACATCCCTTACCGTTCTCCATACTTAATATACTATTATTTTTCAATGGCTTTTTGAGATCCTCCGCAAACCGTCAATTTTACGTAGGTACCTCACTAAACGATGTTTAACGTAGTCAATGACCTTTATGAAGCAGAAATAACGGCTATGAAAATACAAAAATAATTACAATAGCCAATAGTACGCCACTGTCGAAGACAAAATCTTGCATAGTACAACAAAATTATCTACAGATAATTTAAGAGTTCTTCTCTTGAATACTTCATTTCTTTTTAATAAAATATTACCTGTTTAAGTACACACACTTATTCAGACAAGAAATGTCATGTTTCTTCGTAATACGCATTTGTCGTGAAAATCCGAAAAAACCGGAAATATCTCGAAAACCGTTAGAGATGGACACCATAATACCTGTATAAAATTGAAATAAAATTAAATTTTACATCCATTTATGTGAAAATTACTATACCGTTCTATTAAAAAAAATCAACATCTCCATGATTTTAGAGTTCGAAAATTACAGATCCCCATTTAATAATCATGTAATTTAGACACAACAATTTCCTAATAAAAGACGTGTACTCTTTCATGCAGCGAAAACTGAAAACCTCATCTGTCTAACTTTCACAGTTTCGGCGGTATTTCAAAATTTCGAATACGCTGGTACAGTTCGAAAAACGTCATGTAATTCAAAAACGATGCGACTTCTAATGTATGTATAACAAACTGCCATTTAAATTTAACTAGGAATCCAAAAGTGCAATAATATATAGGATGATTAAAATAACAAAGTTGGTATCTACTTCCGGTACAACCGGAAGTTCAGCATTACTGAAATTTTTTCTTTAAGATACACCCTATATAATACGGTATAAGTCGGCAATGGATGAAATTCTTAATTTAATTCGTGAAGGAGCTATGGAAGCCCGACGCACTATTGCAGGACCCTGTATAATTTTGCACAAAAATTGACGGCATTTTATCATCGTCACATGACGACTTATTTATAATACCCTAACATTTTGGTGAACTGATTGTGAAAGATTAATAATAAATGTGAGTAGCATGCTACTTGAGAAGTTTAATGGTTTTGAATCTGATGAACGAGGAATTATGTGAGAGAAAATAATAAATTCAATGTCATACTTTGTGGGTGTATATCGGCGGAGGAGTTTGAGCAATTTAATTTCTATTGAAGGTATTCTGAATAAAGCGAAATATGTGCATATTTTGAGAGAAAGGTGGAAATAATTACTCACATTTGAGTTTAAACTAAAAATTATATATTATATGTAATACGCTCAAATGGTTTAGAACAATAAAACAAAATGAATATCCTATAAACATTGTAGATTAGATAGAATCAGATATTTATTTTGTAGTAACCGAATATAGATACTAATAATGGCATTCCAATCTACAGAAACTGAAAACAATAAACAATATTCAAAAATTTCAAATAAGCAACTTAGTAACTGTGAAATTGTTGAGTCCCATTATTTGCAAAAAGGTGTACTCTGGAAAACAAGACATATTATAACATTGATCAGTTTCGCTTTCAAACAATTTTTCTTCAAATGAACCTTGTGTGTTAACACTCCTCTTCCTATATACAGTTACCCACATAAGTATTGACACAGTAGCCACATTTAGATGAAGATGTAATAAATAAAGTTAGAAATGAGATATTTGCGTTCGTGTATTTCTTAAATAAAACTTCATTCTCTTCTTTCCATATATTTAATAAGGATATTAAATTTCATTTATAATATTCTACACAAATATAGATCAATAAAAGTATTAGCACTCCTAAGAATAAGTTCTAACAATCTACTACATATACCTATAGCACTTCCCCGAATACATATTCGGTGAATCCCTTACTTCTAACAAGTAAAATGATTTTCGCCACTAGAATTATACATATATATTTGCAGTCTAACTGAAACTTTTGTCACGATGGAACGGAAGAGTAGGTAAACAGATAACTGTGGAGAGAAAAAAGTAGTTGTAGAATTTGCAAAAAAGTATTAAACAGAAGTAGATATACAGTTAGAAATATAATAAAACGCTTTCAAGGCGAAATCGGTATATAACGGGTCGCCCTCAAAAATAACGGAACACCAAGAAAGAAAAATCATAACAGTAGAAAAAAACCTAAAGATACTGCATCAGAGATTTCAACAATGTTAAAAGCAGATGGTAATGTAAATATTCACAACAAAAAGGTTCGTAAAGCAATAAAACATGCCGGTTTTAGTTCAAGAATTGCGCGAAAGAAATCTCTGATTTCTAAGAAAAATAAATAACTACGCAAAGAATTTGCACGCAAGACTGAAGGCTTCTGGGATAATCATGTTTTCAAACGAAAGTAAATTTAATATTTTTCGTTGTAACGGCCGCGTAAGGGCTATTGGAGAAGACCAAAATGTGAATTCGATGGAGATATACTGCAAGCAACAGTGAAACATTGTGGAGGAAGGGTTATGGTATGAGGTTGCATGGCATCGTCTAGTATTGGGAAGCTGGTTTTTATTGACGGAGTTGTGGATAAAATCGTAGACTTAGATATTTTAAAAAACAATTTGAACGCAAGTGCGCAAAGGCTGAATCTTGGGACAAACTGGTGGCTTCAACAGGACCACGACCCCAAGTACACCGTCGGTGTTGGAAAACAATGGATCATATACAACACATCTCATACTTTGTCCACTCCTCCACAATTCCAAACTCTGAACGAAGTTTTACGGTAAAACGATGGCTCAACGAAATATAAAATTTTAGCATATTTTAATCTTGTATGTTATCTAAGCACGTGCCAATACTTTTGTTGACCTATACCTACTTCTACAAAAAAAATTATTTTGTTTAAATATTATAAATAAAACGCAAGTACCCCATTTCTAACTTACATATACATATGTACCATCTTTGGCAAATTAAATGCTATTTTTGTATCGGGAAATGTTGATTTTGTAAATAAAGGCTCTAAAGAAGTCAATCAAAGTAGTACTTTCTTTCAGAAAAATTAAATTTGCTTCAAACTATAGCCTTTATTTAGTAAATGCAAATTCCTCGCTGAAAAATTCGCATTTAATTTGCCAAAGATTGTAAATACATTTTGATCTAAATGTGCTGCTCTACCGATACTTATGAGAGCAGTGTATCCTAAAATCACTATAGAAATACTTGTAGAGCAGGAGAAAAAAGTATCCGGACAGTGCGCGAAAGAAGGAGGCTTCTTACTCAAACCCTACGGGAACTTTATTGTCCTAGAGTGCATACAAATAATGTCTGTGCCACAGACAGTCCATGTAGGTATACTAAGTCAATAAAGTACCCGTGCATTTTGAGTGAAGGGCGTCTTTCTTACATGCACTGGCAGGATACTTTTTTCTCCTGCTGTACATACATGTCGACATCTTTTAATATCGTCTATAACATAAGTAAAACATGTAAGTTCACAAAAGGAATATACCTATTTCCAACATACGCAATATTATTGTTTATAAAAACGAAAATATGACGTTGATATAAATTCAAGGTTAGATTCGTTTTGACATTTGACAGCTGAATTAATCAAACTAAAAAATAACAAATTGTAAAAACACTTCTAAACCTAAATTCGAGGAATCAATAAGTGGATAACTTTATCAATCTAATCAATTTTGAATTGCACCTGTATGATTAATGTCATTCGTTGTTTATTCTCATTTCTAATAACTCGGTAGATGTTTAGGTTTACTAGATTAGATCTAACGTTACTTGTAACTTATAACTTGCAGTTGATATTAGTCCATTCGTCTATTTTTAGATCTGATGCACGTGAGTTAGAGAAGCTTCTAGTTTTCTCCGCAAGACGTTTGCGACCTTTTGAGTTTTTTCTGTGCATCAGTGATATTTACCAACAAATTTCTAGATGAATAAAATATGCCAGTAAAAGTGGATATTGTTCCGAGACCGCCAGAAAATAGCAAACAGCTGGGAGTCACAAAATCTCTACTATATAATGGCTCGAGATTTCACGGATACCAAAAGTCGAAGGGCAATTCGTACGAGGTCGAAGTGATATTTCAGGTTAGAATATTTACGATTTATGGAATTTATTTACATCCAATACATCTTTGGTAGCATTTACGAAACATTTTTGCGTTTTATTTCGTAGAATATGTAACAATACAGGCGCGCTATAAATATCAACATGTCACCACACGTAGTTCTCAAAGTTAGATTAGGCGGGAAATTTTAAATTTGTAAATTTCGTACATCATTATTTTTTTAGCATGTAGACGAGGAAAGATCGTTTGTGTGTGGATATTTAAAAATACATGGATTAACTGATGAATATCCGACTTTGACAACGTTTTTCGATGGGGAGATTATAAGCGAGAAGCATCCATTTCTAACGAGAAAGTGGGAAGCTGATCAAGATGTCGATAAGAAACATTGGGTAGGTATTAGATTTTGCACAAAGAATCCAATTCAAAATTATTTTATTATAGGGAAGATTCGCACCATTTGCTCAATATGCCAAACAATTCAGCACAGATTATTTCGACTATAACACTATCAAAGATACCGATTACGTTTTTATGAGGTGGAAAGAACATTTCCTGGTTCCAAACCATAAAATAACCGATATTAGCGGCGCATCATTTGCTGGATTCTATTACATCATGTTTCAGAAATCGAAAGGTACAATTGAAGGTTACTATTACCATCGGACTTCAGAGTGGTAAGTTGTTAATAATCAAACTTTTCATACTAATCGGTTCCCTACAATATCAACAGGTACCAATCATTGAATTTAACGCATGTGGAAGAACGTAGCATACAGATTTATGAATTTAGGTGAATGCAGTGAAGATGCCATCGAAGAATAAAAGGTTTATGTATACACACGTATTTTAGAAATAAAAAAATAAAAAACGAAACGATGTGAAAAGGTACTCTTAATTGTCGCAATAATTAACAAAAAGAAACACAAAGCAAAGTATTCCTCTTTCCCTTTGTGTATCTTAATTATTATTGATGAATAATGTTAGTTATGATTATTAGATAATTTGGCCATGATGTTTTTAGATAAATGACAATCGAGTTTTTTTTTAAGGAGTGTTTGGTTTGATTGTATTTTAGGAAAACTATCACTAGTCATAATCGTTACTTAAAATATAGCGTTATGTTATGGATGGATTAGATATAACGAATTATTAAGGCATATAACGTTATTACATGTTCGAAATAATGTAAACCGATTTATTCAAGTTAGACTTTGTGTTTAGGTGTTATTAAAAACTTCACAATATTCTCTAAATATTTAGTCTTAATTATTGACGTAAAATTGACAGCTGTCAAATATTGACAAGCGTGAAATCATATAACGTATGTCAAAATTTGTTACTGCTTATATGGAAGTCCCACCAAACAGGAGCTACGCAATTTATTAAATACTTCTTTGACAGCTGCCAAATTGTACTGAAACAATTGTATTAAAATTTTACAGATCTCAAATTATAATATCCTCGAATAAATTTGCAATAATTTAAAACTCATTAGTACAATAGATGCGAAATTTATTTTATTCAATTTAGGAATTTTCAAAATTTGACAGCTATCAAACAAAATATAATTCTATAAGTGCAATTCATTAAGCAATATAAAAATTTCTGTTTAATAATTACTAGCTTAATATGGTCACAAGAAAGGGACGCTTTGGTTTGTGTTTTATTATATTTTAAGAAAAAGAAGAGGTATATAAGCTGTATGTATATACATATATATCTAACACTTCTTTCTTTTTTTAAAAATTGTTATTCAATAGTAATAATCACGCATTGTAGCTATTATCACACTTTAAAAAAAAATTAAACTGAAAAAAATTATATTTAAGAAATACATTCATCGTAGTTTCCACACATTTCGAATTGATTCTTTTTTAATTTGGTGTCAGTTGGAAGTTGAGAATGTACTATTTTTATTTTTTAATTTTACCAAAATTTTCGCCTTTTTAAAAATTGCTGAAAAAACTCGTGTTCTATCTAAAAATAAGAAATCTTTTACAACTCTATAAAGTGATAATTACGAAAAGTAAAAGCTAGAAGCACTTAATACGAAGTAAAAAAAAAGTATGACTGAATTGTCGATTAGTTAATGTTTATGTATAGGGAGTTTTAAAGAAATTCGTTTCGATATTCTAGCATTTTTAAATTTTAAATTGATAAAATATCGGAACTAAATTCGTTAGCATTCTTTATAGTAAATTTTGGACCTTTTAATAATAATAATATCAATTATAATAAAATATAAAAGAAAAGAAAATGTGATTCGTGGATAAGTTAAAATATGTATCAGAGAGCTGCAAAAAATAGCAAAAAAAAATTAAGAAAAAAAAGGATGTGATTATGTTATTTTATTATTTTTGTTTTAATTTACAGAATTGGATATTAATATTGATTTATATTTTCTTTCTTTACTACAATACCTTTATTATGATAGTTAAAATAGTAAATTATCGGAAGAAGTATTTATTTTTTTTGTCGTCAACCGATTGTTACTTTAATCCTGTATATTATTGTACAAATGTATTAAATATATTTTTTGAATTGTTTTTAACATCGTTGTGTATTTTATTTTTATCGTCCTTTTAATTAAAATAGCTATTGTGGTTTATTTCGTTAATAAGGATACATTTTGCTTATCGATTCGTTCTACCTCAGCAACGAAAGTCGTCGCTTGCTCTGTTGTTGAATTTAACAAAATAAACTTTTTATTGTCACTACTGCAAATACATACAGGTTGACGTACGCCATTACCTTCTGCATTTATGTTGTGATTTAGTGTTGCTTCGTGTATTGTAGGCATATCTAGATAGTAGTCGGCATCCAGGATTACAGGACTATTAGGTCTTTTCGGGGGTTTACGCCATCAGGATGAATAGCAGTGAGTATTCTATCTGCCTTTTTTGATTTTAAGTGCAGTGTTTTCGCTGGTTCATGTTGCTGAAAGAAATTTCTGAAGACTTCTACGCCAATGTTCACCTGTTCCATTCAGGATATCCTAAGTTATGGAATTTTGATCAGGGAGTCTTTCTAATACCTGCTGCATATCAATGGGATAAACTCCGCATGCCCTAGGTTAGAGGAAACAACACTATAGGAATTCAATTCTTCAATTACTTCTTAGAAAAGAATGAAATCCGTTCTGCTCGATTTTCTATTTAACGATCTGAAAAAGGCCATATTGAGAGGCTGGATAAGGCGGGTACTATTTGGTGGCAACAGTACGAACCTAATGATGTTCTTGCGAAGTAGTCCGTTATTCGTGACGTTCTAAATGTGTTAGATTATATTTTCATTTTTTGTGTTGAGTTACGTGTTCAATAACTGCTTAATTTTCCTTTTTATATTTTCTTCAATACGTGCCGTACGTTTTATAGTCGTTTGGACACTGTATAATCTTGTGTCAATTTATAAAGTCTTATTATCGCGTATAGTATCTGCACGTACTGTTATACACCATTTTTATTTGGTTAGATATTTAATAAAATGTAATCAAAATGTTAACATTTTTCAAAAATCTTGACAACTAAAAACAATGTTGGATCTATCGTGACAACTAATAAGCATGTATCTGCTAAATTAGAACCACAAATTTGGTGTCGAAGATAAAAACGAAGCATAGATGCTGATGGAAAAATACAGACATGGCTGCGATGCTTCTTTAAGACATTATACATATGTTTGTACCTTCATGACTTGAAGAAATTATTCATTTAAGATAAACGAATATTAAATGTTTTAACACATTGCGTGCCACGGTAAACACAGTACAAGACGTCGAAATGTCATCTTTATTGTTCATATTTTGTATTTTTTTACATTTGGAAAATATTAATTTTGATTTTAGAAAAGTTTTTCCATTTTCATTTTGCTATTTTTTTGTTGTCATTCATATATATATATATATATATTACCAGTGGTTTTACATTTGGACATACATACATACATAAAATTACCGGAAAAACTTTCCTATGTCAACTTAAAATGTAAAAAAATCACAGCACTACATCTTTACAAATTAAAATATAAATAGTTTTCCAGAGCCAAGGGTTCCAGCATCACACCAAGATCCAACCCATACAGCACCATATATTTATTTAACAAAAATGATATCATTTCACTGATAGGATTGCAGCAATGTTACATTTATGTTTCGAAAAGTAACTAAACATCGTGGTTTCTGAGGTTATATTTCAGTATCGCTTCATAAATATTACATATATTTCATTAGCAGACTAAACTATAAAATCGACGAAGTAATCTATAACTTTTGTTCAAAGAATGCATAGTTGATAATTATATTGTAAATATACCATTTTTAATAGAGACGATAATCTTTTGTAACGGCTGCGTTGCGGAGTCGGTTATAATTCAACTATATATGGCGTATGCGGCATGCCCACGATGCCTACCATTCCGCCATATTTAACGCCGCAGTTTGGATTTTAGTTTATGTTGTGTTCATGTTACATAAGCGAAGTTTGTTTACAATGGTAAGTTTTATTTGGCTATATTTTTTCCTGTAGGTATAGATACAAATAGATTCTTTCTTGCACAACAATTTGATCACGTAGCGACCTAACCTGTACCTGTAGAAATTCAAAATATAAATAGCAGCATTCCAGGGAGAAAACGGGTTCTGCATGTTCCACGTGGCTTAGACAAGCAGCATTATGTTTAGCTAAAAAGAAGGTACATTCAATGTACTCTAACCTACAATCTTTTATTAGGAGGAAACATTCATCTGAGTTAAGATATAATAATTACTTATATATTCACTTAAAGATTCTTTTTAGTACTTCATCTTTAAATTTTTCCATCTTAATACATATATACTAAGCTATTTTTAAATAAACTGTATTTATATGATATATTTTAGTTTTATTGTTCAACCTTATTCACCAGCAAAGTTTTTTCACCTAAGATACTCTTTTAGAATTTTTTCATCAATCTTTTAATTTGCAACATTACAGCCTGTTGGATTGTACTACAGTTACTATCTCAATATTAAGCCGGCTATGCACAGAAACAGTAGCAAAGCAAATTAAATGTACAACTTATTCTTGTGTATTGCTTTGTATATTATAAAACAAGTTAACATATATATACGAGGCTTGTGACATACATCCACTTGATTTGAACTTAACTGGCTTCCTGTAGGTATATCGTCGCCTGGATGCAGAAGTGACCTATCTCTACTTTTCTGCTATTTCGACAATATCTGTTGATTTTTTATATTACAAAAGTAATTTTAAATTTGATGCGGAAGGATCGCCATTTTCAAGTTACTGCTGATAGCAGTCAAACTCGACCTATGTTCAGCATCTAATATAAAAGTTCTTGTAGTATCAAATCAACAGATACTGTCAAAATAGCAAAAAAATGGGGATAGGATAATTTTACATCCAAGGAACGATATATATATATGTATGTACAAATCGATACTTCTGACATATTTCATATATATTCATTGTAACATCAGAGAAATGTTTCACACATTGTTCGGTTCTGTATGAGAAACAATGCAGAAACATTTCGAACTATATTGCAGAAATATTACAGAAACATTACACTTTTTGAAACATTCACGGACAAATTGATATTTATGAATGTTTTAAATGTTTCAAATATTCAAAGGTTCCAGAAACATACAGTATGATTCATAGTAACACTAGTGAAATGTTTCAGACACTATTTGGTGCTGTATGGGAAGCGTATTATAATATAACTAAAGCAAGGTATTCAATGTTTCCACTACATAAATTAATCTAGTGAATAGTAGCACTTGGCACTTAAGTTCTTTTTTGTCTTTCCTTTAAATGTTTCAGAGGAAGACTCAGGTAACACAGTTAAAAGTTTGTTATAAATTTTTATACTCTGGTTCATGTAGGAATTGTAGTACATACCCGATCTAGCAAGCTCGGGGCGAAGGCGCGCCGACCCCCTCACAGGGTAGGAATGTACATTCACAGTAGACTGAAATGCCGCAATATTATTATGAACATATAAGGCTTATGTTTGTATGTATAAATTAATTACAGTTGGAATTTTTAATTTCAAAAAATGATCCCTACAGGATTGACTTCTCTTAATATTACAGATAATGCGGATAGCCTTCTTTTGTAGGAGTAGTGCAGTTTTTAAAGTATTACTATTCCCCCAAAAACAAGAGCCCATAAGTTAGATGTGAATTAAATTTTGAAAAATAAACCGTTCTTAAAGTATTTATATCACACGTGCAACGTAACCTTCTTAGAATATATAATGCACTACTCAAGTTCGAGGCCACACCATTCAAATGCACATCCCATTTAAATCTACAATCAACTGTTAGTCCTAAGATTTTCCAATTGTCTACACTATTTATAACAATATCGTTAAAGCTTACAGTGACTGGCTCTGAATTCGAGCTGAATATCAATAGTTTCGTCTTTTCACTGTTTAATACCAATTTATTTGCTTGAAACCACGATATCCCCCAGAACCATTTCACAATTAGAGAATGTGAATATGAATAACGTGGTCAAACCGAAAAAATTATATGTAACTTTTTGCACTGCAGGCCATGGCACAAGAGTGTGCTACAGATATTTATATAGACATTATTGCAAAGTTTTCATCGCTGATTCTATATCCAAATTTGTGATTCCCGTTTAGTGGACATGTTTATTAGTTGTTACAACGAATAAAACCTACCTACTAATATTACTTCAGTGTTACAATAATCTTATCGTATAAACATAGCGAAATATTACATTGTTATCTTACAATAGGGAATATTAACACGTTTATACAAGTGATTTTTTTTGAATGTTTATCATTGGGATCTCAGAAACTACTGGAGATAGAAAAAACGCTTAAATGGGGAAAGATGCGCATTTTGCGAGTTTGAATTAAAACTGCTTTTGTTCCTCCGATAACTTTTATGGCTTATTAGATATCAGCCAAAAATAAGCTTTTTAATGATGTCAAAACTAACAATGGTTTCCATTAAAAAAAACACAAGTTTGTGTCATAACTCGATAATAGTGAACGAAAAAAAAAAAAAAAAATTCGCTACATAGTTTTATTTGGCGTAAAATTATCTAAAACTTTTGTCTGAATAATTTTTTCTCTAAAATTACTATTAACGATGCTAAGCATGTTTAAAGAAAATCGTAAAATTTAGTTTTCTTTGAATATCTAATAAGCCATGGAAGTTATCGGAGAAACAAAAGCAGTTTTAAATCAAAATTTTTTTTTAGTTATCAAACCTTAGTTTGATATGGTTATTAAAAAAAATAAAAAGGATACAGACATTTCTAATGATTGTTCACTTTATAAGATAAAAACTTAAAAAAAAATGTTTGGTATTTTGTAAATCAAAAAACGAAAAATCTGAGTTACAATAGTGTTCGTTGGGGCAGTCGAGATAAATATACTAAGATTGCTTTCACGTTGTTGAGTCAGAGAAGTGAGAGCTGTTAATTTTTACTTTTAAGTCAAGTTAATTGTCAAACATTGACAATTAACTATTAATTAATTTAATTGCGGTGCAAACGGCCGTTAATCATAAGTTTGCATTGGCTATCGAATTTTCTAACATAGAAAAGCGTGATATGGTTGAATGTTGCATTCAGTGCCAGAAAAATTCTACTAGAGCTGCTGATGTTTATTTTGAAAATTATTTAGATCGACGTCAGCCGTCGCTACCTACTTTTAAGAGATTATGGGATAATTTAGCAGATTATGGTTCGTTCGTTAAACCAAAATCAAAAAAGGGATGGATGAAGGTAGAGAAATAAACATATTAGCAAGTGTCGCTCAGAATCCATCTACATCGAGCCGACAAATTTCAACAGAAATGGGCTCGTCTCAACGCACTATTGTCAGAGTGTTGAAGAAGCATAAATTTCGTCCCTACAAATTATCAGTATCACAAACTTTACATGAAGGTGATAACATCAGACGAATAGCTTTTTGTAGATGGTTTAAAGATCAGTGTGAAAACGATCCACACTTTTCAATGAAAATATTATGGACTGATGAATCTCGTTTTACAAATTGTGGAATGTTTAATAGGCACAATAAGCACATATTATGTCTCAAACAAATTCACTTCACGTTGAACATAGGAGACCACAAATTAAATTTGGGTTTAATGTTTGGTGTGGTGTTATAGGATCAATCGTTATCTTAATTTTTTTTCAACAAGATTTCGAGGAAATGTTAGATAATTTAAATTTAAGAACCCGAGCAATGCTGCAATGGTTTCAACATGACGGAGCGCCTCCGCACAATCAACTGAATGTTAGAAATTATTTAAATTTGAACTTCCCTAATCAATGGATAGGACGAAATGTACCCATTGAATGGCCGGCTAGATCCCCTAATTTATCAGTTTTGGATTTTTTCTTGTGGGGTGTACTAAAGGACACAATATACAAATGAACATATGAAACAATCGACGATTTAAGAGAAATTCTCTTAGTTGCTGTTAATAACATCGATAGGCGTAAAGTCCGCAATGCTACAAATTCTGTTGTGAAAAGATGCAATTTTTGTATTAATAATAATGGAGATATCTTTGATCATTAATAATGTTGTGTCCCCTTAATAAAAATTCTTATAGTTTTCATTTTATTACTACGTAAGATTGCAAAATAAGTTTTCGTTTGGTTTGTATATTTTATCAGTTCGAAATTCAATTGTTTTCCATAGAAACCATAAAAAGGTCGCCAAATATCTCGTGATAGTTGCGCACTGGCAAACATTGCAATTACGCCACCCTCATTGGGTCACAGGTAAGACGGGCGGGCGGTAAGCTAATTGCTCTTGTGATATTGGTTGATATGATAATGCACTTCAAAACAATGTGCGCAGAATGAGTCATTACTATCACGAGATATTTGTCGACCTGAGTTTTATTTGGCGTAAAATTATCTAAAACTTTTGTCTGAACACTTTTTCTCTAAAATTACTATTAACGATGCTAAAAGCATGTTTAAAGAAGATCGCAAAATTTAGTTTTATTTGAATATCTAATAAGCCATGAAAGTTATCGGAGAAACAAAAGCACTTTTAAATCAAACTCGTAAAATTGCACATCTTTCCAGCGTTTTTCTATCTCCAGTAGTTTCTGAGATCCCAATGCTAAACTTTCAAAAAAACTCACCCTGTATATGTAGGTGTTAGTGAGATTTCACCCAAGCAGCAATTTTTGGTGTATATACGGTGCTATTACGGTAATACGGTATGCGCACGATACACTTATACCGGTATGCCGATGCGCATACTCTTATTACGTCAGTGCGAAGCATTTACACCGGACCTTTTAAAATACCAAAACATGAATTCGTTTGTATTTTTTTAAGTATTTAATTAGAAAAATTTGAGTGTAATTTAGAAAGTGTTAAGTTGCCAGATAATAACAAGTCAAATAAAGCACAAATTTGGCAAAAGCAACTGGTTATTTGGAAAAGAAAAAAATTAATTTTTATTGTACAAAAATCTATTTTGTCTGTTTCTGTTGTCTGTTTTCATATTTCTAATGTGGATATTATCTACAGTAATCAATACATACATCATACAATTGCATTGCATTCAGTCTGCTTTATTATTTTAGCTACACAGTGATAAGAAAGCCGTAAGTGCTCAAGATCAAGTAAACATTTCCCAACTGTGAATAAAGCAAGATCAATCGGAAACTTTTTGTCTAAAAATCTCCAAATTTAATGTTGCCATATCGTAAAAAATGTCGACACTAGTTTACGATATTTCAAAAATGTCCTCTTTCTCGTAAATGCACAACCGGGCATTTTACCAATAATAGAAAAAATATACTATATAACAAAACAAAATGAGCTCAGGCTCGTATATAACATCTGCGATAACTAAGCGAACTAACCTCAACAATGTTGATGTAGAATTGCTTCGCAATGACGACATGCGCGGCCTTGGAGAAAACTCGTCTAGAAGCTGGCATACCGGTATAGTGTATCGTGGATATGCGGCAAAATAAACAGTGCTGAAATGCGCATGTGTCAAATGTGTATGTCATGCCCTGAAACGTACCGAGTGGTTTCCGAACGTAGTTACAACGTTATGCCAATGTCTTTTTAATGTTAGGATGGTTCTCACTGTTGCAGAAAAAGTTTTTATCGTGGAGCACTATTTTCGGTGAACCGGTGGTGTGCTGTATGCGCACATGGAATATTGGGCCCGTCTTTCATTGAACCAGACGACGGAACGCCGTTAACTGTGAATCAGGAGCGCTACAAAGAACAGGTTATCACACCATTTCTGCATCATCTTCACCGATTTTATCGTGCCAGGAACCTACCTACGTAATCAATAATGGTTTCAGCAAGACGGAGCAACCTGTCACACGGCTAGGCAGTTTCTTCGAATGCTGCGCAATCATTTTGGTGATCGCCTTATTTAGCGTGGCACTGATTTCCCATATCCATTGCACTCACCAGACATAAAACCACCCGATGCGTACGTATGGGGAATGCTGAAGGAGGTTGTTTGCCGTACCGATCCACCGGCTGACATTCCGGAATTACGACTTAAAATTCAAGGATTTTTTCGAGCCATGCAACAACCTGTGTTCACAGACATGTTTGTGAACCTTCGCGAACGCTACAAATACTGCTTGACACCAAATGCAGAGCATCTTGAACATCAGTTTTATCATGAACGTCGTCGTAAATAATGTTTGCAACGCAATATAATGTTAAAGTATCGCTATATAAAATAAATGGATAAATAATAAACGTCTCATAATTTCAGTAGTGTTTATTTTGCCCCATACTGTACAACCTACGGATTAGTTGCAATTTGGTGTAAAAGTCATTACATACACCATTCTCACACGTGTCAGCAATTGTACTTGCTACAGGATTTTTGTAACCGGTGGCAACTTGACACTTTTTTTTCTGAACCCGTATTAAAACGTTGCAGACACGGTACCATCATATGTTACTACAACCCTTGTGTATAGGTATCTACCGATCATTTAGAGCGAATGTCCCTCAAAATGATCTGTATATATCACATATTACAAATGCAATTCGTCTGTAACTAAAATATAGCATTGATTATTAATGATATTTATTGGATAGGTATATTATTGTAACAATCAGGTATGACGTGAGTTACTATATTGACTATAATATTACGGCACAAAAACGTTACATGTAACCTCGTTTACAAATTGCTACTTGGGCAGTTATCTTTCGTAATATTTTTGACACTTTCTAATGTTACAAAGTTATTTATTAGCAATATTGTTGAAATATTTCTTTGTTGTATGGGCAATAACGTAGATGGTCGGAAAACTTGATATTTGGGGAACTATTTCCGGCTCTATTATAACGAAAACTGAGTTCTCTTTTTTTATTCGCATTTTTTGCGTAATAACTGTGTATACACGCGTTTTATGGCACTTGTTCTCGCTCCTATCTTTCAACCAGTTGGCATAAATATACAAACTGAACAGTGGAAGTATCTTAAAAAGTTTTAAAATAGGTTTTACAATGTTCCCTGTACCTGCAATGATTCCTATAAGTCGTTTCTGCAGTCTCGAAACACGAATTGTATATAAGGACCCTCACCAAAGAGACTGCAGGTTATCTATGTAAGTATGAAATAATGACCGTGCCGTTATTTGACATTTCTAAGCTAATTTACCGTACAACTCACCAATGTGTTTCTATCAAGACAATTTGTGATCCAGAGTGACAAGTAAAGTGAAAAAATCAAAGCTTGCGTTTTAGCCAGGTTCAATTTCTATATATTTGCCAGAAACGTTCGGTTCGCAACAGAAGTAGGTAATCCATGCGGCATCATCCGTAAGTAACACACGTTTATCTAGTTCTAAACAGTACATTTGGTTTATATAAACAATAAAGAAAAATGGGCACGAAACGAAACTCGATGGTACACCACGGCTAACCGGCAACACTGTAGATACTTCATTGATAATATTGGCACGTTCATTGTGATTGGACAAATAAGATTGCATTAATTCATTGATATTACCTCGTATTCCGTAACTTGCTCATGAGAACTACATGGTTGAGACAATCGAAAAAGTCCCGTCGTCAGGGGAGGGCAGAGGGGGAAATCCCCGGGGTCTGGGCTTCTGGGGAGCCCGATTAAAATAAGTGTTGATCAAAAAATTGAATTAATTGTTTGAGATCGATTATGGGACAGCAAAGTTTGTCAGATTTGGGAGTGTTGTCTATACAGTTTAGGCTAGCAAGAACATTGCATTTTGACTCAATTATTCTTATTATCTATTAACTTTCGCAGAAAGAAAGGCAAGAAGAGTGTTGTTGTAAATAAAAAATAGTTCAAAATCTGTTAGTGTTATTATGAACATTACTTAAGTCTTAAGAATTATTATTTAAGTAAGTTTGTTTTATTTTATGGAAAATAATAAACTCTGCACTAATGCAGTAGTAAGTTTGGTTTTCATAAAACCTTAATCCATATATTAATACTATTGACAAAAATAAAACACATCAAATATTGAGTGGGAGTGGGCCCGCTGTATTATTTTGCCCCGGGCCCTGGCTGTGCTGACAGCGGCTCTGGATCGAAGAGTTCTCACATAGTAACAGGCAAATATGCACCCTTCTATAGATCTTTCACCACATCGTAGATAACCTTTGATGTAACCTACACTGTCTAACGATGAGCACGAACACCATGCATAATTTGTGATCTTTTGACAATGCGCTCACTTTTTGCTGAATATACAGGGTGCCCACCTAGTGCGCGGAAGTTCTATATCTTGGTTCATAAGAGAGATTATCGAATCTTTTATTTCATGTGTCTAGTTTTCTCAAAATCTACAATCCAAAAATACTGTCGATTATACTGGGGGTCGCATTTCCACTACACAGAAAGCAATATATGAAAAAACTGACGGCTTTTGAGATACTGTTTTTCTAATAAATTCTCGTCAATTATAATATCGCAAATATTCTGGTTCCACTAATTAACAGAAAAAATATCCATTAAAAAAACTCAAAATATTAAAAGACAATTAAGAAAATTGTTCGAAAGTTTTATTATGGTTAGGTTTTTATGTATAATATCTCTATCTATTTTGCAGTAGTTCATTTCTTGTAGTATGTTCATTTTTACAAAATTGTTATAAACATAATTATTCATAGTTTCTCCTTTACCGCTACGTATACCACCGATTAATATCAGACCTGGTTATGGGAAACCGTGCAGAACCTAATGATAATAAAACTTGTTGGAAAAACAAAGCTGCTTTCCTTCTGGGGGAAATGGGACAGCCTGTATAATCGGCATTATTGTAGGTTTGTAGATCTTGAGAAAAGTAGACATATCAAATAAAGATTCAATTATCTCTCATCAACCAAGAAGTTAGACTTTCGCGTACTAAGTGGGCATCCTGTATAATAGATCTCGCAAAAATTACAAATAATTATAAACAACTTGAAAACAGAGATAAGTATATGGAATATTTAAATAACTCGATTTAAAGAGGAATGTATGATTGATTATGATCGGTCATTAGAAAGATTGAGCTTATCCTAATGAAAATAATTTTCTGCAAAATTGCATAAGCATACAGAGTAATTAAATCTATTCACTAACAACATTTTCAAGATGGCGATACTTTCGGAAGTACCGGAGATTGATATCAACTTTCTTATTCCAAGCCATTTTACGTCAATTCCTGCAACTTGAAGCATGGTTTCATACATTTTATTACGCTTAATATGGTGCGTCATCTCGTTTAATACGCCATTATCTGTACATGCTAGGTACTTTCTATTTAACACTGATCCGCGAACAAAACCGGTTTTGTTCGAACGATTCATACACAACTAAAGCGGTGTTGTTCACTGATCAGTGTTAAATAAGCTTTGTTTTGGTTCAGAATTCAGAATGGTTCTAGAGTTGTTGCGCACGCGCATTTACAGTTTAGCGTTTTGGTTAATTAAGAACGCGAATCGAATTTTTAGTCCGATGTTTTGGTTACTTCCACTACTTCCATGAGTACCGATTCTGAATTATTAGTTCGAAATTACGTCATCGGTGCATGTGTTCAGAAATTCGAGTTATTTCGATATGTTCGTCATCAATGACATTGATATTTACGTTGTCTTTTAAAGTTTGAGATTTTCTTCCGTTTGTATTTGATTTTTTTTTGTTAATTACTGCCCTGGGAATAAAATTTATGGAAAGTGAGCGGTATCCTAAGACAGAGACAGGATTTGAAAGACTTAGCCCAGAACATTCGCTATTGATATTTCGTTGGTTTGTATTTTAGTCTGTATCTAAAAGATGGCAGTAGCTCCTAAAATGTGTTTTGGTTATTAAAAGTTCGGAACCATTCTGGAATTATAATGTTGTGCGCTTACGTTCTGCGCAGTTCTGTTACTAATCCTGAATTCCGAACCAAAACAAAGCTATAGAAAGTACCTGCTATTCCACTCATCAGAATGTTTGCCAGCTGCCTACCTGCCTTCAGTCGTTTCTAGATTCATTTTATGATTATATCACATTTAAATTTTGGCGCGTGAGTTTTTGTTTGGGAATGTATACAAATATGTGAGGGGTCATGTTCACCTGGTCGCACTAATACTGAATTGAACCAAAACAAAGTTTGTTCCAAAAAAGCTGACTAGTCGTTTCTAGATTCATTAAGCGAAAAGCGTTGTCACTTCAAGAAAAAATAAAGATATTGCAAGCTTATGATGAAAAAATCACAAACAACAAATCAAACACAGTTAGCTGATTAGCTAGTGAGCTTCAGTTACCAGTTTCTACGTTACGTTTATTTTAAAGAATATAGAGACGAAATTACAGAAAAATACAGATTGGGAGGTGTGAAGAGAAGAAGAAGAAAAGCAAAAGGTAGGAACAAACGTTTGATAAATTAGAGATAGTCTTAGTGGAATGGTGTCATCAAGCACGAGCTTTAAAGCCCATAAGTGGCCTCATATTATGCGAGGAAGCACGTAAAATTGCTGAAAGCTTACAAATCACAGATTTGAGCGCTTCAAACTACTGGATAGATCGTTTTAAAACTCGTCACGGCATTGTGTACCGTTAAATAAGTGGAGAATGAGAGACAGTGGCAGAACAAGATGTTGATACATGGGTGGCAACACTTCCTGAATTGTTGCAAAATTATAAACCGCGAAACATTTTTAACGCAGACGAATTAGGTTTATTTTTTTAAACGACACCATATGAATCCTGTCTTCAAGGAAGAAACTTGCCATGGTGGCCAAGCAAGTAAAGAGAAACTGACTACTGTTCTTGCCTGTGCCAATTCTGATGGGTCGGAAAAGTTATGTTTGTCAGTGATTGGTAAAGCGAAAAAACCACGTTGTTTCAAAAACGTAAGATCGCTCCTTGTAACACATGACGCACAATCTCGAGCTTGGATGACTAGACTTCGTTTCATCAACTGGTTAAAAGCTTTAAATGATCACTGCCAGATTCAATGTAGACGCGTAATTCTGTTCATTAAAATATGCCCCGCTGATCCTAAGGATGCGGAGCTAAGGAATATCAAGCTAGTTTTCTTGCTAGTTGCAACCGATGGATTAGGGCATTAAAGATCCTTAAACAAGGTTACAGAACACGACTACATCGCTATCTTAAAGAAATGGACAATCCTGGTAGTAAACAACCCTTAAATGTGCATCATGCGATCCTAACCATTGCAGTGGCATGGGAAGCAATTAAACCTGAAACCATACAAAATTGTTTCAAGAAAGCAGGTTTTCGAAATAACGAAGCTGACGTCGTGTTGGAAGAAGAACCCGCGATACTACAGGGTTGTCCTGGATATTCTTCCATTGATGACAATTTTGCAACATACGAAATCCGTTCAATCGAAAATCTTATTGAAGATGTAAATAACACAAAGAGAGGCCCTAAGTGATGATGAAGATGAAGAGGAGTCAACTTCGATTTTGTCAAATGCTCAGGCATTATCAGCAGTTAACGATTTAAGCCGCTATGTATCTTCTTTGGGTGATAGCGAAGACGTACTGTTACCTACACTTAAATTATATTGAAAGTCTTGTTACTAATACATCAAAATCGCGTCATTCTAGACAGACTTAGTATTCTCTGTAATGTAAAGAAAACTGTATTATTCTATTTCAAATAATAATGTTGATGTCAATTTCCAGTACTTCCGAAAGTGTCGTCATCTTGAAAATATTTTCAGTGATAGATCTCATCTTTTTTTAACATTCCTTCATATAAAGATGGACTACTTAAAATGATACACTAGAATTACGAATTACTAGAATGAAATTTGATTATTTAAATTTCGCAATATCGAAGTTTCAAGCTTAGTTTACCGATATTTTTATTAAAATGTGCTTCCCTTATAACACTAGAACTGGTCCGAATTTAAATTTCGTATTTAGTTTGACCATAATTTCAATGCATCATTTTAAGTGGCCCACCCTGTCTATGTACTTTGATTTAAACCGAATGCTGTAATCCTTCCATATGTTTTGTTTCCTTTCCTATTATTTCCTGTATTTCTGCAATTTCTGTTATTATTTTGAGTTTTTTATTACGTATAATCTACTATCGCACATTTTGTTTCAAATTAAAACTTTTTCATTAAAAAAAAACAACAACCACATAAATGCGTATAAACTGTATTAAAAACATCAATTATACAATATAGAGATATATTTCTCAAATCCATAAGTATTAAAATATAAAATATGCATCATATTTCTGTATGAACAACCTTAAACGTGAAAAAATTTAAAAGAAAAAATTCTGGAAAGAAAAACATTCTCGTAATATATAAAACAGTTTAACATCAGAAAACTCAGGCCTTTGTTTCGATGCTTTGCAAAAACATCTCGCTATCTTTTATAAGATTTTGCAGTCTTTCTTTAGTCGCTGATGTCTGATTATGTTTCAACTTCTCTTTAGCAGTGGCTATATTACATCTATAACCAGTTACATTATGAAAGACACGTATGTGTTTATCACCGCTTGTAAATATATATTTTCCTAAAGACTCGAACAAAATGGACGTTGTTTTACCTAGAAATGAAGTAAATGTATATTTTACGAATAGATTTCAAATTTATTTACCGTTATAAACATTTTCGATCTTATAATCTAAATCACCGGTTAAGGCCGAATAAAAGGCTAACGAGTTCGTAGTAGCTACGACTATCACTTCGGCATTTGGAGATAAAGCTATTAACGAAGGTGAGCTTCCAAGATCGTATTTGCCAGTCTTTAAAAGTTGGGGATCTTCACCTTTCTTATATTCAACTGTAAGATTAAAACATTAATTAAGTTAAACAATCATTTGAAAGAAAAAGAGAGCTACCTTTGGTATTAAAAACTTTCCACGTCCCATCTTTAGATATCGTAGCAATATGTGAGGTATCAGCATCAAAAGCAACGTCGTAAACTCCTGAAGTATGTCCGGATAATTCGAACACACGTTTCACTTCTTGGAATTCTCCGCTTTTATTGAAGATCACTTCCCAAACCTTTACATCAGGTGCAAAACCTAAAATAAACTTTTAGCGAATAATCTGGAAAAATGATTAAAGATAATTAATATTACCCGATGCAACTATGAATTTTCCACAAGGTGATATTTTAGCACAAAACGTCGTCATCAAATATGTGTCGACTTTAGCCAATTCTTGCCCTTTAAGGTCCCATATCGTTAAACTAGTTTTATTGGAACATGTCATTATATATTTCCCATTGCAGGCGATACCTAGAGCTATAATATCTTCATCGTGCATCTGATGTGAGAAAAAAAAATTATACTTTTGTCATAAGTTGAAATAATGATGGTTTTACCTTCGGAAACGTGAAGGCTTTGGTTGGATGTCCTATCCAACTATCTTTCTTCTTTTCAATTTTGTACACCTCGATGGTATTTTCGCTATATTTAGATATGATGAAGGCTTTGGAATCGGGGCTCCATTTTACCATAGTCGGATGATCAAATTCCACGTTTACCCTTAAAGATTTTCTGTCTTTTTGTAGCAAATCCTTGATGTCCCATAAAACAACTGTCCTATCTGTAATTATAAATTAAAATCATTATTATTTGTGAAAATAATCGAGGTAAAATTGATAGTATTGAAAACTGAACTTAAATTGGCAATATTCTACGTCCTAAAGACGTCATATTTAGAGTATCAAAAAATTAGTCAAAAATAATTAGTATGCTATGTCTTAAAAACGTCATATTTAGATTGGTAAAGAGTATTGAGTAAATATATGATTAAGATCAATTTTTAAAAAAGAAACTTCATTAAAAGATGCTAACGTGTTTTAACTCTTAACAAATAAAACGGAAAAACATAACACGTATAATCGGAATGAAGGTTGAATTAATTATTACGTTTAATTGATGCTTATTCAAAGTTTTAATTACAGCTACCGTAGTACGGCATAGCCTGCAGCTAGTTCCACCTTTTTCGCTACTATATTTATGGTAGATTTGCCAAGAGTTGTTCTGGTTGTTACGAACATCAGAATGAATGCCTACATATATCGTGGAAGCTGTCATCATCTTATGTCATTGAAAGCAATATCTGTAATCTAAAGAACGTTATATATACGGTATTTTGCGCTTATATAACTTGCGTTTATTGTATTTCTACCTACATGCGTGTAATAGAATATATTGCAAATTGTAAATAACTGTTACTACAGTTAGTTTTTTTACAACTACAAGATGAGATTCCCAGTTAAGAATTTATGGTTATTAATCTTATAAATTATTCGCTTTTTAAGGATTCTTAGGAGTGGCTATAGTGCTGCTTTCGACTGGTTTATTTATTATTATTGTGATTATAGATTTGTATGCCCTTTTTAGCTCGACTCCTCTATTTCGAAATTTTAAACATTGTTCCAAGATTTTTAATTAAACCTGAAATAGCTCAAAAAAGGAACAGAATGTTGTCGTATTTGAAGGTTGTTCTGAACATTGTCATAGTTGAATAATATACATCGTTTATAAAATAATTGAGAAAACATAATACGAGTCTCACCTTTTATATTTTTACAAAATCTGAGAAGAAAACAAAATTTTTGAGAACAATCTATTTTATTGTTTTTCAAAATAGTCGCCTGCATGGTTTATACACTTTTGTATCCGTGCGAACCAGTTCTCAAAATGTTTTTTTCACTCTAAAGGTTGTATCGCAGAAACATGATTTTCAAAAGCTTCGACTGCTTCTTGAGGTGTTGAAAATCGCTGTCCACGCATTTTTTGTTTCACAGTTCGAGTGATCTCAAGGACTATGGGCTCGTAATAAACAATTAAAACATCGGTATCACCAAACATCACAACTTTGATTAATTACTCGGGACACGTGTTTCGAGAATGCATGGGTTCTCATCATCAACCGAATACCGAATTCATTCGATATTGTGAGGTTCGATTCGTTTTAGAACGCCCATACAAGAGTGTTGCTTGGTTTCTGGCTTATACGCATGTATCCAAGTTTCGTCAGCTGTGACGGTGTTGTATACGGATTTTGCGGTTCCTACGTCGAATGTTTTGCGCATCTCTTTACACCAATTGACACGAGCTATCTTCTGCGCTTCAGTCCAGTTATGTGAAATGCATCTGGAACATATTTTTTTACAAATAAATGTTCGTGTAAAATCGAATGTATTGCAGTCTGCGATATGCCGAGAGATGCCTCTATCTCATTGTAAGTCACATGTCGATGGTGTTCTATCATTTTGCGCACAGATGTTTTCTGGAATCACAACAGTTTTTGGTCGACCTTTACGTGATTCATTACTGAGGCACGACCACGACGAATTTCTGCAAACCAATTATTGTAAACTGTCTTCTCTGATGGTACTTCATTACCAAAAGTTGACCGAAGCGATATAATGCATCCTTGTGGAGTTAGACCTTTTTCATAATCATAAAAAATCATCTAACGAAAACCTTCACAAGTAATCTCCATTATTTCACAAACAAATGTCAAACTTTAAGAATATAGTGATTAGATATAGCACCATATAGTGGTCCATTGTAAAAATATAAAAGGTTTCCCTCGTAATACATTTTTCTTAAATCGTGAAGAACAAGAATTATGCTAGATTACATTTAAGTAAACTATTTCGTCTCTACAGAATTTGAGTTGTTATAACGTTTGAATTAAACGGAAAGCTAGAACATTTGATCGAAATATTTTGCAAGTTTACATAATTAGCTACAAAAATGTAGTACTTAAACATAAATAGTCGGGTAGACAATTTCAAACTTTGAGAAGATAATTTCATTATCTACGCCAACAAACATGAAAACTTGATCAAATTTTTTGAACGTTCGCGCTAATATTTGATGATTTAAATCCGTCTAAAGTAATAAATTTATTTAAAATTCATATAAACGTCAAAGCAAACATTTGTATAATCAATAAACCTAAGAGTTCAGTTTCGGATGGTATACAGGGTGATTGGTGAGAATGGCCTATTAAAAGTATTATACAAACGGAACGGAATTTTAAAACAAAGTAAGTGGCAAGTAAGTATGTAAAACAAATGAGCTAAGCAACATTGCTTCAGTAAATTGACATATCTGAGCATTTTAGTACGGAGGTTAATTAAATCGTTATAATATAAAAAAAATATATACCTTTCCATTTAAGAAAATCTACTTTCCGAAGATTGAACTTATTTATAAGAATGAGAATGTTACAGGGAAGAATCAAATGTTGTATAACTAGACAATAATATGCGCATACAAAATTTCATTCGTCTCTTTTTCTACCTGATTATAAGAAAATCTGTCACTTTTTTCTTTAATTGCGAATAACTCAGAAGGAATGGTAAGATTGAACTTAAAATTTATTATAAAAGCGGAATGTGTAATTTATTTTGTAGCATGCTATTTAAAAAATCGAAGTTAATATCTAATAGATATTTATTCAAAAATATTTTCACTTGATAGTTCATATTCAACCATATCCAAGCAAAATTTTGTTTTAAAATGTTTGTATAACTAGCCATTCTCACAATCAATATTCTGTCAAATTTTGCCCCCAAACTTTAAGCACTCCTTTATTTATTTAATTCCATAAATTTCATTCGTTTCTTATCTTTTGAAGTAGAAATTAGTTACGTCGATACATAAGTGATATTTGTAATTATCGCCACATTTCAAAAGTTTTTGCAACATTTTCGAATGATTTGTTAATTCATTAATCAAAACTGAAATTAAAGATATAATTATACCACAACAACATGGATTTAATGGAAATCGATCAGCAATAACAAATTTATTAAAATACAATAACTTTCTTCATACTACGGCTGACATCATCGCAGGTAAATGTTGTTTTCACAGATTTTAAAAAAGCCTTTGATAAAATAGATCATAGATTGATAAATGAAAATTAATTGGATATCATGAAAACCTATTAAGATTGATCGAATCGAGTATAGGCAAACTTTTAATGGCAATATCTGATTTTGTGATGTGACGTCTGGCGTTCCTCAAAGTTCGTACCTGGAACCTACTTAAATTTATTCTATTCATCAATGACATTCATGCGATTTTTAAACATTCCTATTTCTCATTGTTTGCGGATGATCTTAAATTTTATTCAGAGATTGGCAGGCTTAATGATTCCTAGAGGATTCAATCAGTAATCTTAAACTGATATTGTGATGACAATAAGCTTTTTTTTCTCAATATACAAAAATGAAAATTTCTCCGTTTCAGTAAAAAGCCATAACAATTAAATATAATTAATAGATAATTCTCTAAGGTAACAAATATCAGAGATCTTGGAATTACATTTAATTCTAAATATTATTCTTTCAATGTAAGTTAATGCAGTTAATATGAGGGATAAGCTGAATCTATTGAGAGCAAGAAAATTTAGTAGGCTGTGGAAAACAATCATACAGGAAAAGAAAATGAAATTAACCAGAGGGCAATTTCGAATCATGATTTAATTATGGTTTTAAAAAAGCTTCAAGCGCTTATGAGTGCAAAGATAGTTTATACTCAGTTTTTTAGTGAACGAGCACCTTTCTTGGCTACAATTTACCGATAAAGTAAAAAATCTGAACGCGAAAGGAATTCTTGCATCATCAGAAAGGAGCAGGGCGTCTTCATGCGGCTGCTACCGACCAAAACATGCTGCTGTTAAAAAAATAATTGAAGAGGATAATAAAGCAGTAATAGAACATCAACTCAAGATTGGATCTTCGGCTGTTAAAACAATCATACACGATCATCTGCATATATATATGCCAATAAACATCTATTATTATTATTATTTTAGAAAAGTGGTAAGTCGCTTCTTAAATAATGGCGGACACCAAAATTTTTCCAAAATTGTGGCAGGTGCCAAAACTTATATTCCCTTTTTCGATCGTCCTACCCGCCAGGGCAGTCGTGTATGGATTTACGAAGATGAGGAACCTAATACAATGACCAACAACAGGTTATGTGTGGAGTGTTCGTCAGAAATACGGGCTTAGTAAATGCAATTAAGTTAGATGGACAAAAGACAGTTACAGCTAACACTGAGAAATGTTTGCCTGAAGATAGAATTCCAGAAAAGGAAATTATGCTCTAACGTGATAATGCATCATTCCATACTACGGTAGTTTTAACTTACGAGTTTTTGGCTGGAAAAAAAATAAAAGTAATGGAACATCCGCCGTACTCACCGAATTTAGCAAGGTGTGACTTTTGGCAATTTTTTACGCTTAAACACAATTTGTAGGGTAGATGGTTTTCGTCTGAAGAAGAGATTGATACCGCAGTTCACGCTTATTTTGAAAGAAGATTGGTTGAGAGCTTTTAAACGTGTAATATTAAACGTGCTTTTTATTCTCAATAATTTCAGTTTGTCTCCCATAGCTTGGGTTAGTTTTAAGATATAGGGTTTCATAATCCGAATACCTCAGACTTTTACAGAGAGGTTTTGTATTAGGCATTCGTATAAATAATTAATAGTTACTAAGCTCGAATACAGTTGCGTCATGTGGAATCCCCATTTTAATATCTCTATTAATAGAATTGAAATAATGCAATCGAAATTTTTAAAATATTTAAATTCCAAATTATATACTATGTTTTTATTACTCACAAAGTAAAAAATACAATTTATTATCCTTGGAAGAAGAAGAAGAAGAAAATCAAATTATTTGAATGTATTACACAAGATTGTTAATAGCAACATCCACTGTCCTCTATGACTGTCCTGCTCTCCTTGAGAAAGTCATGTTTAATATTCCCAGATTAAACTCCATGCATCCTGACACGTTTTATTGCTATCGTTAAAACACTAAACATCGGTCTGAATTCTTCTCTATATCGAACTACCCTTCTTTAAAACACGGAATGTTATGAGATAGACATATTTCATAAGTTTTATTCAATTTAAGTAGTATGTGTTAAATATGTATAAATTGCAAGGCGCTACGGGAAATAACAGTTAAGCGATATTAATTAATATTCTAAGACATATACAGTGTGTGTTCGGATTGACGCATGAATAGAGCAAGATTGCTAAAACATTTTGAGATGAAATTTCAGCTTCTAAGGCTCAGCTCTGCTTGAATAGAAACTAATGTTAGTTTCAAAAGATCAAGTACGTCTTGTAAATTTTTGAAAATGTACTTTCTTCCACCAGTAAACTTTACGTTTTTAGGGGGTACGATAAAATGTTTTGATAAAGTTGTTTAGAATGATATTTTTTTCAAGTTTGCCTAATATCTTTTTAGCGCAAGATTTCATAAGTAGTAGTATGCGGATTGTCCACAACTGAAAGAATGTACATATGTGGAAATCTTAAGAAATGTAAATCGATCATTCGAAGAACGGCTACAATATTGTATTGATGTGTTTGGTGGACAATTTGATCATTTATAGTGAAATTCATTATATTGCAAACATTTGGTTTAAATTATTAAATATTAATTATGCAGCTGTAGGTATAAGTTTAATATTTCGCAGTTATGTTAAATTTAACAAGATGATCTCAAATTATGATGTAATAGTTTTTTTACTTTCATGTTTCCATGGCCAATTTGACAGAATTTGAAACCGCTCGCCTTTCATTAAAATAAACCTATTGATTTTGCACTAGGGGGTCGGTAATAAAAATGAAAATGCAAGTCGCTTTCTTAATATAAAATAAGGGTGATCCATTAAAAAAAGAGAAAATAATGAAATTGTGTTTTGAATTACCCTATACACAGTTTTCGCAATATTGGAAAAATCTCACTTCGCTATAAAACTGTAACAATATGAAAAACTTATTCCAGTGAAAAAATAATTTCAAGCTGTTTCGTGTGGAATACACAGGACGGTGAACACGCAATAATTTTCAGACAAAATTGACCATAACTTCTGAAACACCCTGTATAACTTAATGAGACCTTATATCGAAAGTATGAGGAAGATGCGCTTAATCTAAACTTAAAATAATATATAGTCTGTCCAATTTAAGAAAATTATGTTTGGTTCACCCTGGCAATATGAAACATCCTGTATTTACGAAAGTAATTTTAAAATGTGTAGCTTAAGACTGTCTATAATGTTTGCACGTAACGTTTTTTGATATCTTGAATATTGAGCTTTGACGTACTAATGCCTCGCCCTGTATACCCCCCCCCCCGCTCGACGATTGAATTTATATGTCAGCATAACAGAGCATAGCTGGAATTAATTGCACTTTATATATTACATATTCTTGTTGTTTGGCATCTGGATAATCTTGTTTGTATTGGCTCGATGTCATTTCTCACTATTGACAGTACACATAATATATAGCATATTTTTTTAGACAAATAAGGAGAAACCATATAAAATTAAAACTTGTCACACGTTAGAAGAACAGAACATGAAAAAATTTTAGAAGATCGAAATCTCTATAAAAATATTATTTTCTCAAATGAATCGACTTTTATTAATAATGATAGAATTATTAGATTATATAATAAATTCCAAACAGTAATAGTTAAAAAAGTGAATGTCTGGGGTGCCATTTCTTATTATTGTGATGTAGTTGGACAAAAGTTTATTGAGGGAAAACTTAACCAGTATAATTATTTAAATATTTTGGGTTAGTTTGTGGACGAACTCCGGTATAAAGCCAGATATCCTTCATATTTTGTAGTAGACGATTATCCTTCCCATTAGATTTTACCAGCGTATGAATGGTTGAATGAGGATTTTCTAGCATAGCCAATGCACCCAGATCTCTGGATCTAACGATCATGGATTTTTACTATTGATGTAGAATAAAACAAATATTTTACCCAAATGGGCTTCCAAATTAGGCAGAAGTTTTGAAGAGTCGCATTAGGGAAGCTTTAAATTCCATTTGCTCTGAGGATATACATATAAGAGCAGCATTTAGCGCGTTTAGAATAAATATTGAGAAATGAATTATGAATAGTTTAGTTGTTGTTTTGTAGTTTTACAGATTCTAAAAGTTATTATTTTTTTTAATTTTACAAATTTGAATGAATTATCATTCATTATCATAACAACTTTTCTTAATAACATTTCGTTGTATTTCCTACAAAACATATATTTTACTGGTACATATATGCGAAGTTCTTCACTGGATCTCTTGGTGCAGAAGTAGAACACTAAACACTTTAACCCACTGAACACCAAACAAGTTTTAACTAAAACAGTTTTAGTTAAAACTTGTTTGGTGTTCAGTGGGTTAAAGTGTTTAGTGTTCTGGTACATATATAAATTACTCTTTTGAAAATTTTCAAGGCATCCTTGATTTTTGAAACCAATGTTATGGCACAACGTAGTTTCTATTCAGAATATGAAATTTCATCTCAAAAATTTTCATCTACCGCCTTATTTATGCGTCGATCCGGGGACCAACCGTATGTAATTGTACGGCCTGATATGCATTCATATTGTATTTATACGCCGCTTTAACTTTTGTTTTTCATTTTATAAAATAAAAATAAACAAAAAAGACTAATCTAAGCTTAAATTGAATGAAAAAACTTTAACATTTGATAGGTATTTTAAAAGTCTGAATAATTACCTACAAACATTTAGCACTTGGACATAAAAGGCAGTTTAAAAACGTATATAGATAATTTGAACATTTAAAAAGACATATATCGTGGGCTTTTTGTTTGATACGAAAGCCCTGGATATTTTAGAAGTGATAGGTTAAGGAGTAATACATTAAGAAAGATGCAAATTCTATAAATGACAGAACAGACATTTCAAATCTATCAGAAATGTATCACCCTGTATTGCAATTTTGTGGTTAATATACATATATTAACTCTGCTTTACTACTTAAATGCAATGTGTGTGGTAATATGACCGTGTATTGTATTGTTTTTAGACCTTTCTCAGCCCTTGCAATGTTTTAACTTATAAAAAGATTCACTTATTATTAAATACTTATGTTTCTGGGAAGTGGCTCGCCCCTATAATCTCTCAAATATTTGAGATAGAGAAACGAAATTTGGGAATTATGTACGGGGCCTTAATTTCCATATCTTGACATAGTCGATACATTCTTATCACTTCCGCTTTTACCGGAAATGACTGTAATTTTCGATTTTTAAATGGGACTACCTAAATATTTTTCAATGTTTTGATTTGAGATAACATTTTGAGTACAACTGCAGCAAAAGATATTTTTTGATATAATTTTTTTTTCCAAATTTTTTTTTCACAAAAAATGCTTAATAAACGTTCGTTCGGCATATTAATGTAGGGTATCAAAATGAAAGTACTTCAATGCTCTTTCGTGATGATTTAATGAGCCACTATGTTCCCATAAAAACTAAATTTTGGACCTACAAATGCGCTTAAAAAACTGGGCATACAGTAAAAATGAAAAAAATTGTTCGTATCATGTTTATACAGTAACACTGAGCATATTAAGAACTTCAAAGCACTCGATGAAAAAAAAATTGAAAAAAAATTTTAGGTATATTAAAAAAAATCTTTTGCTGCAGTTGTATTCAAAATGTTATTATCTCAGATCAAAATATCGAAAAATATTCAGGTATTCCCATTTAAAAATCAAAAATCAAAGTCATTTCCGGTAACAGCGGAAGTGATAAGAATGTATCGACTATGTCAAGAAATGTAAAGTAAAGACCAGTACATAATTCCCAAATTTCGTTTCTCTATCTCAAATATTTTGGAAATTATAGGGGCGAGCCACCTCCCACAAACACCCGGTATAGTCGATTATGTTCTCTTCAATGAAAATATTATTTTTTCATGATTGTTATTCATTTTAACTCCTTATTGCAATAATGTAATCGCATATTTAACGCGTAATTATTAATTCACAAGTATCAAACGACGAAGTGTGATTTTGACGTTAGACTTTGACAATAAATCTTTGAGAACGTTTATTTTCCTTGGCACACTAGATAAATATCGATGAGCTATGTGTATATTTTTCAAAAAATCTAACTAATCTCCTAAACTATTAATTTTAGGTAGAGTACATGTGTGATATAAAAGATGTGGAATTGGACCCCGAAGACAACTAAGTAGTAAAATATAAGAGGTGCCATTTGAAAAAATGAAGTTATGGTTCTTCAAAATTTCGAAGAGTTAACGTGCCATAGTAAAGTAACCACGCAATGTAGACAGCCGTTCTCGGCACTAAAATATACTCCAACATTTTTTGAATAAATGTCTGCTAAAGCAAATTTTTTCAGAAAATATCGAATAACTACAAAACACCCGAATCAAATTGCAAAAAGTAAAGATATTCATAAAGCTTAAAAATAGGAGAATCCAAATGTGTAAAAATATATAGAGTGTTCCATTAAAAATAATAAAGTATATGGCGACTTCCGGTATAACCGGAAGCGCTAGAATTCTAATATTTTCATTGAAGAAAACATAATCGACTATACATAATTCTAAATTTTCAAATTTATATTTTGACCAGAACGCCATAAACTTCTAATGAACGGTCTTGCTGAGACATCCTGTATAGGCCGATACAACAAAGAAATCTTCCACGCAGTATTTGTGAATACTACGGCCAATAAAAGGAATTAATTCTAATTAATAGTTACAATATTTAAATTAATCAGAGAAACTTGAATATTTTATAAGATATTTTGAAAGTCTAATTAGCTACAAAAATTTAGTATTTAAACATAAAAAGCCGAGTAAACAGTTTAAAAATTTTAGTAAATAAGTAAATTTCAATTTCATAAGCGAGGTTGCTGTATCTAGGAGGAGCGAAAGCAGACTTGCGAGGCCTTACTGTAGATTTTTTGAATGAATAAGCTCCATTCCTTAAGCATGAGAATACAGACATACCACATATTTGCATGCAATTTCACAGCAATATTTTTTGTTTTCAATTTTTCATATTTTCTATTTTGTCTCGTTAGTACTTTGGAATCTATTAAAGAATTCCAGAACCAACGATTTTCTCGGACTGTGTCAGTAACTTAAAAGTTCCTTTCAGTACGGTTTTCGATCAGTAGAAGTGAAGAAAAATTGAAACAGAAACGAACCTACTAAGTAGTATGAACAGAAAAATAGAATTTTAAAACTGTACTTCAGTGTTTATTATTAGGAAATAAAATGACTTTTATTTTCAATGAATATAATTTGAAATTAATAGTATAATAATTTATGTTGTAAAATTGTTCATATTCTTTTGAGAAATGGTGTAAAATATATATCTCATGATATCGTGTTACCACAAAACTAAGTGAAAGTAGAAAGTTTAGCAATGAGTCCAAAGAGACGTGGCAATCGCAGATAAAGCCGATGGAAACCAATGTCAGGATCTGTATGGTACAGATTACATGCATAGTTCTTGGACTGTGTCAGCGTGCAACTCTCAAGAACTTTCTACAATATTGATCAATTTAATTGACGTGAAAGTTGACATCCGACACGAACACGCACTGTTTATATAGCAGGATTAAAACGCAAACAAAACTACTGCATACAAAGAACTAACAAGCCGTTTTAAAATGGATTTTTTGCGATGTTTTTCATAATATTTTCACTACGACTTTTCAATTTATATTATCCAATAATATAAATCACGTGTTTTGAAACGAGTATAAAAATATTTTGAGCAAATATTTGCCGCGATAGTAATAATGTCGTAAATCGAAATACAATGTTAAATTTATTAACGTGAATTAAGAAATAATTTTGAAATATGTTATTATGCTACTGCGGCTAATTCGTTTTAAATATGTTCCTTAACTAAGTTCTGACGTAATACATACAATATTACATTAGATTAGTTTGTTTACGATCAGAATGAAAAATAATACTGTTTGAATTGATTTGCTTACAAGTTTCACAAAACTCACATAGACATATGGGCCGCTAAAACTAAAAAATGACGCAAAACAGACGAAAGAATAGAGTCGGAAATTTGTGAGAACTATATTATTAACATCACTAATCTAATGTACAATTCTGGCTGTACTTTTAAGGTTGTGCAAGATATATTACCTCAAATTCAAGTACTATCTTCATAGATTAATAAATGTTGAGTCGAAAAGAAAAGAAGTGATGCGGATAAATCGAACTTTGGGATATTTAGAAGCAAGAGCAAGGCTTCCAGATTTTAAAACTGAGATAAATGGATTTTCTATGAAACAAGATGCGTCGATCAGATATTTTGAAACCCTGAACAAAATGATACAAACATTTAGCACTACACAAGATATTGAGTAGACTGTTTAAAGATATAAATATATATAATTTTAATAAACAAACTTAATTAAATATTTTGAACGTCCGAACACTTATCTTGAAAAAAATTAGTAAACGCGAAAGACTAAATAAACAGCTTCAATATCTGACTAGTTACAAATATTTATGCAACAACTACCATTTAACTTATTTACATACAACTAGAGGACGCAACATATATGAGAGTGTAGAGTGCTGTAACTACGCAATGAGAATATAACCAGTAAATACCGATAGATGTCGACATCTACCTTTATTTGAATTTCGTATGTGTTATAAACGGTAACTAGTGTTTTTTTCGAAGTGAATTTGTAAATCAGTGAATTTTTCATTTTTGAAAGACAGGATAGAAATTACAAATTTATTAGTTATTCATTATTCTTATGTTAGAAAGAAAAATATCTTATCTATGTATATATATTTTTGAATTGCAACATTTGCTCGGGGAAAACTTATTCAAGAATGGAAACGCAACTAATGAAGAATTACTTGCTCAACGCATGAGACTAATGAATAAGGATGAAAACTATGAACAAAATAGCTCTGATTGATGAAAACTCTCATGCTGACGAAAATGAAAATATCAGTAAGGACACTGAAATCTTAGATGAAATTCATTGTACAGAGTCAAATAATAACCAGAAAGGATGTGGTAAGAGAATTATTAGTTGGAAGCACGATGGCATCTTCTTAAATGAACAGCAAAAGGCACATACTGGTTCAAATGATAGTATTATGCATTTGGATACTCCATTTAACTGATGAACTATTTCAGGAAATATCAAATCAGAGCAACAATGTTGTTCAAAATTACTGATTGTGTTCCTTGGAATTTGTTTTTATATGTCAATTGTGGTATGCCTAGTGTCAATCGTATATAAATACGGGCTCGAAAATATTCGTGACGTAATGCCATTGAACAGATTTGAAAAAGTTCGACGTTTCATTCATTTTAGTGATAACACAAAACATTTTCCTCGGAATGATTTGAATCACGACCGCCTTCACAAACTGCGTCCTCTTATCAAACATCTAAATAAACAATTTTCTAGCATACCACTAGAGCCAGAACTTTCTGTAGACGAACAAATGTGTTCTACGAAGGTAAAGCATTACATGAAAGTACATGCCGATGAAAATAAAATTAGTTATAGCTGGAGTATCTGGTTTTTCGTATCAATTCGAAATTTATTCCGGCCAAGAAAATTCGAACGTCCTCAAAGTGAACCAGATCTTGGTGCCTCAGCTAACGTTGTAGTACGCTTATCTAGAATCGTACCGAACATGCAAAATTATAAACTGTATTTCGACAATTAAAAATGGGATATTATCGCTAGGCACCGTTTAAGTTACCTATAGAAAAAGACTTATCCAAATCACAGAGGGGTACATCGGATGAATACACAACCACAATTGACAATGTCCCAGTTTCTTCGGTAATCTGGAAAGATAACAAATGCGTCTCTTTACTGTCAACTTATGTTGGGAGAATCCCTATATCATCCGTAAATTGTTATGATAAGAAGAAAAAGGAAATAGTCAACATAGAATGTCCAGCAATCATTGAAGAATACAATAGACACATGGGTGGAGTCGACCTTATGGATAGTCTGATAGGACGATACAAAATTCCTCTAAAGAGTAGAAAATATTGAGAAATCATTTAGAGATATGAGTTGGTGAATGCATGGTTACTCTATAAAAGAGTCCTCACTAACAAAGGCAATCAGTCGGAAATTTTGCAACAATCGGTCTTTCGAAGCGAAGTAGCAAATTGTTTGTGTAATGTGGGAGTAGTAAAATCAGTAAAACGTGGTAGACCTAGCCACAACTATCTAGAACAACAACTAGAAGCAAAAAAACATCGGGGTAAAGCACAACATATACCACCGAAAGATATTCGCACCGACCAAATTGGACATTGGCCAATATATAGTCAGAAAAGGAATCGGTGCAAATTACCGAACTGTAAAGTATTCACTGATATTATGTGTGAGAAGTGTGGTGTAGTGTTATGTTTTAACAAACAAAACAATTGTTTTAAAAAATTTCACAATTAAGAGATATATGCGCAATGTTGCAAATATGCAACATACGGTTTTTTGTATAAATAAATAATTGTTTCACAGCTAGATTTTTTTAAACATTTTTCCAATAGTTTGTAGCTTTTAATAAATCAAATTCCAATTTTTCAAGAAAAAATAAAAATTCATGCATTTAAGGGTTAAGCATAAAAGGTGGAACATAGTTTGGAAATTAAAAAAAAATTGAAACTTGATCAAAGCTGCACATAATCAATTATAGCATCAATGACAAGGTATTTCCTCATTAACGGAAGTTAATTATTGTGATAGGGTTGCCTAAATCAACGATATGATATGCCGATCCGTAAGATGTTTTGCCAAAAATTAGTAAAATTTTAGTAGACTAATTTTATTTACCGAACTTTTTGGTTAAACTTCCGAAAGATCCTGTATATTGACTTATTAATCTTAGAATACAACGTGACAGACTTGCCTTGTGACAATCGTTTAATCATTGCGTAAGATTATTTGAATTTATATTCATAACATTTAGTTGCGATATGTGCGAATCACTTTCACTTACATTGTTATAGGGAAAGATTAGGTAACGTCCCGTACAGTATAATATATCCACTACATATATTGTAGTAGCACGAATGTAGTTGTAGTAATATACTTAACTGCTACATCCATTAGATTAGGAAGAACTGCGACAATGTAATACAACGGTAAACATGATGACATCAGGTGATATCATCAACTCAACGGTTGTTTTTAACGGGGTTACAGTTATTTCACAGGAAAGGTTTAAAACAAATAAAACTCTAGGAAAATATAGGAAATTTAACGTTCGTTTATTTTGAAAAAAACATTTTTTCGGTAAACTTTTTATGTGTATATAGTAGATATAAAAAATACCGAGAACTTTTTCAAAACGACAAAAAATGAGTATCTATTATCTACTCACAAACCATACGTACTTAAAAACTCTAAATACAAATCGTTCTTTTTTATTTGAAACATACAGAGGCACTATGTTATGTTTAAGTGAACTTGATCAAGTTCAATTAAAGATCTCTCTCTTTTTTAACTGAATAGCACCTATTTCTAAAGACACAACCATAAAAACAGGGAAAGCAATTCATAGATTTTTAACTTGTTTGCTATAAGCGATAAGGCACTTATATAGTAAATCCTTTCCCTTCATTATTTTCTTGCATTATTCTATCTTCTTCATCGCCTAACTTACAAACTACGATACGTCCCTTCTTTCTCTATTTTGTACATTAGAAGTTTTTTTCTCTCTCTTATTATGATTATCATTACAACTAACAACTAAATAATTATTAAACGATTATCGATTAAATCAGTCATACATCTTTTTGTTTTCAAAATTTGAGATTCACAAATATCAATTATATATTTTTTAATACCTAAATTTATCAATCACGCAACGTTTCGTTCTACCATTAGGATCAACATCAGTGCTTGTTTTTCGTTTACGAACGAATATTTATCAAAAAGAAGCCTTAAATAATAATTTAAAAAAATTGAAAAAAAAAAAAAACCGCAGATAGGTTGCAACATTTTTGGAATTAATTAAAACTTGATCGAGCCAAGCTTGAAACTGTCAATAGCTACCTTAAAAGAAAGAACAGGAAAGACAAATAAAAGTGTAAAAAAGCTGCATATTTGTAATTATTGTTTATTAAAAATTTCACTCGGGAACTTTGTGACTACCCGAATATTACTAATCTTGTAAAAAAATCTGCTGTTGCTTAACTTTAATCCTACTAACTGCATCTATTTTCTGTAGAAATGGTACAGAACAAAATTTCTAACGCGTAACGCCTTGTTTAACGTTCCAAAAACATTTCAATCTATCACATACTTCAATTATAACTATTAAAACAAATACAAAACTAGAAAAAAAAATCAGGAACTAATATCGTTTACTTAAACTTAAGTATGATGTATTTCTCGTGTGTGTTTTGTTTATATTACTATTTTTATTCGTTCTAACGCATGTAATCTGATAAGTAGTTTTATGAATGAGATGATGATGAATTTATGAAGCAATTTATAAATTAAAGGCATATCGAAAATGGATGTTTTTTTTTCCTTTTTATATGATATATATAGGAAGAAAAATTATACGCTTATCATACTATACACATCAAAAATATGAATGGTGATGGTCGATTATGCTACGAAAGTCTTTTCTGACACGCCACAGCATTAAATCCATGCAGGCTTTAGCGTCTTCATAACTGTTATGTCCACTAGAACCAGTCTGAATCTCTCTCTTAAGGAAACAAGAGATTAGGGACTTTAACGAACGTCTATACGGTAATCCATTATAATGGGGGAAGGCCACAGCGGTATCGATCACTGTAGGATGTAAAATCCGCAAAGCTCTTAAGTCATTCTCCAATCCGTGACCGATAAGGATCGTATCCGCATCGATGAACCCCATCAAATCATTTTGGACTTCCTTGAGAGTCTTTAGCGTGCGTCTCTTTTGCATATCTTTAGCGGTGATACCCGAAAACCGGCTGTTATAATCGACGATTTCATTCTCCGGCTTCACATAAACATCATATACTAATCTACCGTCCGCCGAAACCACTGAGATCTTCACTAATTCAAGCCCATGTCCGGTGAAACACATCTCACAATCTAAAGCGTACACACCGGGACTGTTGTTCTCGTCGTTTTTCACTTTTTTCACTTTCGTCTTTACATAACTTTCGAACGGTCCGTTAAAACCGGTCACTAAACCGTTCCAGACGTGTAACTTCCCTTGAGTACAACCTCTAGAGTTCTGTTTACCGCGACAGCACATATATTCATTGGAGATCCCGTATGTTGTCCTATTCTCGCCGAGAACGCGAGTTAATTTACCCCAATGATACAAACAACTCTCCTGCGTAATGTACGTATTATCGTGATTCATGTAGAAATCTACGCCGCACCTTACACAAGTCTTCTGGCAGATACTCTCTATCGTAGTTTCACACCTGCTATGCTCGTAAATCGTGAATCCCCGATTGTGTTGCACCTGATGTTGCTGAGGACCGTTCATTAAAGCTTGCTGGTAAGTTCTAATGATGGGTTTCTCGATCGGCGACGATGAGGAACTACACGAATCTTCCGAATCATTCTCGCCTGAATCACTGGAATTCCCCGAATCACTATTAGCGATACCGTCGACTTTTTTATAGATATTAGGAATAAATTCACGGGCGTTAACGTCGAAATTACTTTTACTTTCCGGCTTATTATATTTATAAGCACTTCTAGGATATGATGGTACTTCAATGGCACTTTTAAAGATTATCGCTCTCCCGGGATAACTCGCATATTCCACGGGATATCCCAGTGTTAACATCTGCTCAGGACTCAACAGGTAAGATCGCAATAACCTGTAGAGATCGGAATCCGAAATACCCAATTTATCATAATTAGTAGTACTACTAAATTCGGATAATTTCTTGCAAGGTGTTGTCTCTAAATTGTTCTTCTTTTCCGGGGAATTCCCAGCGGAAACTATCGGGATAATCGTCGACGGGGAACTGGCTTTCTTCGCCTTGGATTTCTTCTTCGTCTCCGGCGATGAACTGTCCTCCCTGCGTCTATTCTTCCTCTGACGTCTGCTGAGAGGTTTCGTGGCTCGTGGGCTCTGATCGGCCGATGAAGGTCTGCTATTTTCCTTGTTGCACTCTGAACCGCTACTTGAACCACCCGTGTCGACCAAATTCGCCAAGTCTTCGCCCGGGTCTGGCTCTTCTGCACATGGAATAAGAAAAAGCATAATGTCACTAAAACTGAACACACACTATAATTCTTTTATTTTTGGTATTATTTTTGATATTATAATCGATGTAACACTGTTTATTTACAAAATTAACACTGAACTAACTTCTAACTTCTCTTTGAAGCTGAATATCTATGGCCCCTCACTTTAAAAAAAATGCACGAACCACTATAATCCTAATCATAATCCTAATTAGAGAAAAACACAAATATTATATTTATTACATAGGGATGGGACTATATGAGTAAATTTTGTCATCTTACTCGTTATTTCTAAAGTTTCACGTTATAATTGTTACAAAATCCTGTATATTTAAGAAGAAATGCTCCAAGCGAATGTCGAGATAAGATTAAATTATCCTATACACAAAATGGTTTTTTTAAAAAGAAAATATAATTTTATGTCATAAATGTCATTGTGAGAATTATTAATAATTAGCTTATGTCTCTGGACCTTCACTCTTACGAATCCAAAGTTTTTGATATTCTCTATAATTTGTTTAACGGTTTCTTTTTATGGTTTCTGTTAACTTTAGCACAATGTCCATAAATAAGCAATAAATTTTAATGATCATGGTTCCCGGTGAATGGCGCTATTGACAAAAAAAAAATAACGTTCCAATATCAATATCAATTAATAATTACTCTTAATTAAATAAAATATTTTTTAACATAATAATATAGTTTACACAAATACATATATCTGATTAATTTGAAAATGATCAGCATACATTTTCTCCGAATTGCTCAAGAATAATTTCACGAAAACCTCATTCTAATAAACATATAAACCGATTCAGTCCCACATAATAATGAGAAAACTCAATTTGATGACGCAATACAGAATGACTAAGAAATTATTTAAGAAAAATCGGATCAGAGATACCTAGAAAAATAAATGAAGCACGCTTTACAATTTATTGTATCACTACATACGCGATGGATGACTTAAAAGGACGTGCATTTTCGATGACTAATCATTCTTTCCAAAACTTACGTCATATAATTACGTAAACTTCCACAGTTGGAAACTTTTATCACATATCTGACACAAAATTACAGATAAATAATTAAAAATATAATCTTATTCAATTGTGATTAATTAATCACAATGATAAAATCCCGCTTGGAATGTAAAGCCATCTACCGGAAATTCTAACAAGTTTTAATGTATAGAAATCTACCATCTTAAATACGAAAAAGAAAACAAAGGCTTTCAGGTTGCATTTTTCTCACAATAAAACTAAACGAAGCACTACAACTTATAATTTTAGATACTTAATTGTATATATAAAAAATTCAAAATTGAATACTAACCATCTGCACACGAAGCCAAATATTTGCCATTACTTGCAAAATCCATGTCGAGAACCTGTCCGGTGTGGCCTTTCAACGTGGTGAGCAACCAGGGATGTGCGAAACCCTGTTTATCAGTACGGTTGGTCCAACGATTGTCTGAGTTCTTCTTTTTTTTGTGTGCGCTGGTCGATGATGTTGTTGGTGTCTCTCGTCTAGCATTAAATTGCTCGTCGAATTCCTTGACATCTACAATAGAACATCGGCTGTAATATTACGCGACAGCGCGACCAACTGAGGTACATTCTATTAAGTATATGATAAAATACGTTTCAAAAAATCCAAATACAAAACAATTTGTTTATATTCGAAATGTTGACAAACAAAAATTTGACAAGACGCGCAATGAGGTATACTTCTGAGAGACAATGAACTCGAATTATAACGAAATAAATAAAATAAAAACGATAAAAACCGCGAAAATAAACAATTTATATAGTGCTATTTATAACACGCGTAACACACTGGTTGAAGTAGAATCGCCGTAGGAATTTATGTACTGTTTTGGATTCCGAAAATAACCTCAAAAACCACGTGCTCTTTGCACTACAACTTTCCCGAGTGGAAACGTCATAATCAGCCGTAAACACGTCGATATTCGCAAGGAAATTAATCTTACTTTTCGTTTCACCGGCGGTTTGGGGCTTTTCCAAACGGATAGCTTTCAAAATGTACATCAGAACCAATAAAGCACCGCCGAAAACAACAGCGATTAATATGGATGAATTTAAGAAAACACTTTCTGTATCCATTTCTATGAATTTACGAGAGGTTTTTCCCGGTTTCCAACAATCACACACAACACTAATAAAGTTTTTAAAAAAAATTTAAGCGCAAACACACCGGGTACTAACAAATCAACCAGCGAAAACCGTACTAAACGACTAAACGCACGCTTTATCCAAACAAATCAAACTGCAGTCACACTTCAAGATTGCCCGCTATGCGATTGGCCGAACGTTCTCATTAGGAAAAAGCGCGAAATTTGAAAATTAAAAAAAAGTAATTTTAAAATAAATAATGCGAACTTTAACAATCGATGAAAATTACGTTCTAACGTTATTATCGTTGATTGCGTATAAATTTTTTTTAAACAATAATATGAAGTGGATTTCATACGATTAAATTTCCATAAAATTTATTTTATTACTCGCAAATACAATGGGAATAATTAGCAGCTCATACAATACTATCGTAAAATTGTTAGAAAAATATTCACAATTCTACACTCTTTACAAGGATTATTAATTCTGATTATTAGATTGATTACAATTATACAATAGTTAATAGCATTTAATTAATATCGTTGTATAGACGTAAAATTTTTTAAAACAATATTGTTAAGTACCTACAAGGGAAAAATTACATTCCTTACATAATATTTAAAAAATTATTTTAAAAACACTTTCGAAATCCACGAACTTTAAAATATCAAAAAATCTTTCAGAGCTTCAATCTTACTTTTAATAATATCATTTTCATCGATGATATTGATAGTAGATCCTTCCGTGGTAATTTCCTTCTTCCGGGGGGCATCGATTTTCATTATTTTAAATGCGTAGGAAGCAAAGAACACTGCACCACTGAAAATCACACTGAAGACCGTGGAAGCGACCAGATAATAGAAACAATTTTCTTCGACCTCCGTCATATTGATTTTTCAAAAGGGGGGCGAACCCGAAATTATCAATAACTTCCCTCAATTTTAGATGAAAAATTTCGTAAATTTTCTCGGATTAAATTTTCAAGATATGCACAAAGTTTGCGGCGATAAATTGATATTAATTTTATTATTATTGTTGAGCGTAAAAGATGTAGTGTTATTTTGCGGATTTAAACGCTTAAAACGATTTTTTCTAAATAAATATAATGGATACGGTACACTTTTACACATTATCAAATAATTTCGGTTTATAGTGCCCATTCGATTGGGTTAAATCGCGTTCCTATATTAACACCCGATTTGAAAAATTAACGAAGCACTCGTTATAGTTTAACCGTCTTATAACTAAGACGAAATTAACTCAACGGACGCTTGCGAACTACTGAATCGACTCTGCTAAGTAAACGCGTTAAATATATTAAGCCGCAAACAGTTGTAGTGTAGGCTATAGAGACACTAACTTGTATTAAACCGTCCTCCAATGAATGCCGATATCCTATGCGCTTTTTACGTACTACTCTACCTCTGCAACTACAGTGTGTTGTATTGAGCGTCCGAACACGTTCAAAGATGTATCAAATATGTCCACGACAGTGCTAATAAAATATTAAAAGGCACACGTACCTTGTGAACACGCTACGCTGATGTTATCAACGGTCTAACTTTGGTAGAGCTGGATACGATATACTTATAAATGATACGCGACAAATCTAATTAGAGATAACACGATGACGTGTTCTCCAGTGTGTTTCTTGCGTTTTTTTTACTGTGTGTGTTTGTCCCTCGTGTGTCCGTCGCGATTACAGATTCCCGGTACGTGTGTGACGGAAGGTGATGTAAATTTTTCGATTGATGCGTCATCTATCTTTCGCGATTAGGTATACAGTCGCGATTCAAAAAAATTGCTCCAACATTTTAAAATCAATTTAATTAATTATTATCTATCGCATCGTCCAATTAAAAAAAACATCAACATAGCGACACTGCAACTGATGTTTCAAACAAGATATCCAATCATGCCAAATCTAAATTGGAAATACTGAAACGTCTTTTATATAGATGAATTAATTGCATTGTTCCATAAGAAAAAAAAAAGAAAGTGGCGTCTCTTCCGATGATCTATTAAACGAAAAAAGAATTATTCAATTAAGTTGTCTTCTTAAATATCTAAAACAAAGGCAATCGTATAATTAAACAAAAATCAAAATGGTATTTCTCACAAGGACGTATGTCGAAAACCACATCTTTCGAAAGAGTATGTAAATAATAATCCAGAATATGAAAATTGAAAAATTCCAAGGCGACGAATCTAATAAATAAATAATAAAACCAAAAACATATTTTACAATTAGAGTCCTTCCCGCTCCCCCATCTTAAATAGCGGAGGAAAAAACCAATTCCACGATTTAAAAAATCTAAATGGCGTTGCTTACGGCGATATATTCTACGGTTTGATTTCAATACTCATATCATCTGAAACGAAATGATTAATAATATCGAGTTTAGAAATTCTAGATCGAGATTCTATCACGATTTTAAAGATAGGAACAAAATCGTTAAAAGCCTTACTTACTAAGACAATGTGTTGTTTCCGGTAAGATCCAGTAAAAACGGTATAATAATAATAATAATAATAATGGTTTATTTGTCCAACAGTGTAACCAAATTAAGGACAAAAAAAAAACAACAAAAACAAGTACAAAATTACAATGATATATGTAACCTGACCTAAATGAGTACTGTAAATCCTAACCTATGATAAGTACTATTAACTACATTAAACACGTTAAACAGAGTTGTGTTGCAAATACGTTTGCATAAGCGTGCTTAAACTACATGAAAAAATGTCACATTTTGAGCAAATACTATTATATGTTTCACAAATAAATCTAATCGGAGACTTAACCAGTAAATTTGAGCGTGGTGTAGGTAAATGAAAAGTTTGAAAATATCTAGTTTCCTGTCGCGGTACTAGAAAAGATAATCGCTCAAGTATTTGAGGACAAAAAATGCGACCGTGGACAATATTAAACAAAAATTTTAAACCGTGAATCGATCGCCTTGTCAATAGGGAGTCTGTTCTAAATATCGTTAATAAATTTTCCTGGGGGTGACCACGGTTAGGGTAAACACCGTATGTTCTAAAGTATACATACTTCAAAAATTTTCGTTGAACGCTTTCTAGTTGAGTTTTGTGTACAAAGTAAATAGGATTCCAAACTAAACAAGCGTACGTCAGCCTGGACCTGACAAGACTGTTAAATAACGCGAATATGGTAGAGAGACCATGAAAGTCCTTCGATGCTCGTAAAACAAATCCCAACATCTTATTAGCTTTAGAGACAATTGTCCCAATATGTGTGCCAAACGACAATACAGGATCAAAAATAACACCTAAGTCAGTTACTGTCGATAGACGGTGTAAAATTTCATTATTGATATGATAATCATATATAACAGGAGTTTTTTTGCGTGCGTAAGACATAACGTTACATTTCGATATATTAAGACTGAAATTATTAACAATACTCTACTCGTGCAAAAGGTTTAAGTTCTCTTGTAGTGCTAAAGCGTCATCTAGAGAGGTAATTGCTGAAAGTAACTTCACACATCATCTGCAAATAAAAGATGTTCACATTTCACGAAATTAATGAGATCATCAATGAATGCCAAGAACAAAAGAGGACCTAAGTTGGAACCTTGAGGAGCAGATCTATGAATTGAATTAAATCCCTTATACGATACAAAGAACGTTTGATTCTCAAGATACGATTTTATTAAAGTAAAAGCAATGGTAAAAGTAATGACTCGCTCATACCCATTACTAAAAGTTTCTTTAATAGCACTGCATGGTCAAGCCGATCAAATGCGTTCGCAAAATCTGTGTAAATGACATCTACTTGGCCACGTTCATCTACAACCTCAGAAGTAAATTGTGTGAAGTAAATTAAATTAGAAATTGTCGAGCGATTACGCATAAATCCGTGTTGTTGGTCTGAAATGCCTCTGCAAACATATGTACTAAGATGGTCGTATAATACGCTTTCGTACACTTTAGAGAAGTTACTTATAATTGATATGGGCCTGTAATTTCGTCACTTGTATTGCCAGATTTCAACACTGGGCAGATTCGAGACAACTTCCAAACAGAAGGAAAGGTAGATGTCCGGAGAAATAGATTGAATAAAATTTTTAAGGGATACGCTAATATGCTGCTACAATCACGAATCATGAAACTGGATATTTGATCCTGTCCAGCTGTCAATTTATTCTTCAGTTTCTTTATAGATTTTTTGACATCTTCCTCACAAATCTGCATTATATTAAGATTAAGTGAGTTAGTACATAAAGTGTCGGCCGATTCAAAGCTTCCTGACAATTGGAATACGCTGCTGAAATGGGCGCTGAAAGCATCAACAATATTTTGCGGATCATCTAATTTTTCGGTGTCTAAGAACATAGTAGCCGGAATTCTAGTACGACTCTTACGATTATTTATAAAACTCCAGAAATTCGAACTATCGTTTACAATAGAGGTTTCTACGCTACGCAGATAACGTTCATATGCATAATGTATTTGAATTTTAGCTTCCCGGCGATAATGCTTATAAGCATCCAAATCCGAAGCCAATCGCGAATGCTTGTATTTATTAAAAAATTTAAATTTTTGTTTTATAGTGTTTATAACTTCACTGGTATACCAATGGGGATATTTATATGTCTTACATTTTTTCTTATAAATAGGTACATACATCTATACAAAATATCGTAAAATAATTGGCAGGCTTCTTCAACGTTTTGAGAATAGCCGGATAATTTATTAGTTCACCGAAACAAATTCTTTTTACAGGATTATTTATCCGAGAAATCGTATATGGATTCAGAAATTTTCGAACTATCGTTTACAATAGAGGTTTCTACGCTACGCAGATAACGTTCATATGCATAATGTATTTGAATTTTAGCTTCCCGCCGATAATGCTTATAAGCATCCAAATCCGAAGCCAATCGCGAATGCTTGTATTTATTAAAAAATTTAAATTTTTGTTTTATAGTGTTTATAACTTCACTGGTATACCAATAGGGATATTTATATGTCTTACATTTTTTCTTATAAATAGGTACATGTATATCTAAAACGCTATACAAAATATCGTAAAATAATTGGCAGGCTTCTTCAACGTTTTGAGAATATTCTAATACTTTCCAATCAACATTAAGCAAGGAAGAATATAAAGCCGGATAATCAGCTTTCCGAAAGTTGTATTGAATAGTAGAGGGATTGGCTGAGAAATTATTCTTTAAAACATCGTTCACTACGAAACAAATATCTATATAGAGGGGGATGATAGACAAGATCCTCTATATATATATAATAAATGGTTTACCAAAAAATATTTATACAGTTGAATTCCAAAAGAAAACCTAAATAGTCGGCATCATTAATATGAACTTTAAATGTTTAAAATTTTTACACGCTATATTTCCTTTGGATGTCCTTACATATCGTTAAAACCGTTTCAACTCGTTTTTTCCGAGAAAGGATTATATAATTGGATCAGCCGTTACTTCCTTATCTCAAAATATCGAAAAAAATACAATCGTTCAAAATGGCGTCTCTTCCAGTGCTGTATGAAACGTTTTATTCTTGAAATACAGATCAGGTCAGGAATTCTTGAAATCAGGTACAAAAGGAATGATCAACATTATCGATTATGAAAATGTATAAATTCAAACGTGATTGGAAATTGGAAAAACATTTTCTTTCGGTCAACGTGTATAACTAAAGCGGTATAAAAAATGATTTGCTTCCCTTAGATTAGATTAGATGTGGGTTGTGTAGGCAATGCTGCCTCTCTTCAATGCGACCTGTAAGATCTATTGTGAGTACCCTTAATCTCTTAGCTCCAATTGATCTCAAGACTTATGAAGAGGGCTATAGTTCTAATACTTGCCGGTTCTACATGTGCCTGTTCGAGGTAGTGGAACCTCTGCCGAGCCACCGCCTCGCAGTTGCACATAATGTGTTTCGGCATCTCCCTGTGTTGCGAACAGAATCGGCATTTATCACAGTCCACCTTGTCCAACTTCTTCAGGTGGTACCTAAGACGGCCGTGGTCAGTGAGTAAAGCCGTATAAGTGTTGAGGTCTTTTCCGTTGAGCTCCAGCAGAAATTCAACTCTGATGGCTGAAAATGTAATAAACTTTTTTTATTGTCTTAATTTTGGGGTGTTAACCACTTTTCCACTGTTAGAGCTCAGCTCTAGCTTTTGGTGAGACCACAAAATGGCTCTGGTCCATTACAGTTTTGTTGGTCTCACACCTCCAGTGACATGATACCCACATCAGTGGGACTGTGTTTATGGGCATGCAGTCCCAGGTTAATTTAGATTTAAAAGTGTAGGCCCTTAGAGCCTTTAGTGCTGACTGGCTGTCTGATAAGATATATATGCGTACACCTTGGTAGCGTCTTTTCAGACATTCCTGGGCACGATGTTCAATGGCATATACTTCTGCCTGAAAAATGGTTGGGCTCGTACCCAGCGCCACCGAAACCTTACATCTCGGTCCGTAGATACTTATGGCCACTCCTGAGTTGGTTTCAGGTCCGTCCGTGTACCAACGTATGGACGGCTCTTGTAATTTAGGTCTACTAAACTCCTGTATTTGACGGTCTTGAATTACTACTTCAAACTGTTTGTCAAAATCGAACCTCTTTTCTCCCATAAAAAAAAATCAAAATAGCATCTCGCCCACTGACCTATGCAATAAAATATACGTCAGAAGAAAGTAATTAAAAATATGAATTCAAATGATGAAAATTTCAACACGGTCTAAAATAGACAACATAACTTTATTTGAAGGAGTCACGTATGTAACAAGGCCGGCATAAAAAAAGATTTATCCAAATAAATATTACATTGGCTTCTGTTAGTTCTCCATTCTAACTGATGAAAAGAATGCTGTCCCATATTAAAAAAATAAAATGGCGTCTATTCCAACGACGAATGTAACGTTTAGCTTTCGAAATACACATCAATATAAACAATAAAACATATCCTGGATACCCTGTCTCAAATATCGCAAAAATCTATCGTCCAATTAAAAAAATTAAAATGTCGTCTCTCTTGGTGACGTATGCAACGCTTTACCTGCACCTCCACATATCATTCGAAAGGGAATAATTACTAATACCGATTTTGAAAACTTCAAAATTCTAGCTTAATTTTAGATATCCGAAAACCTGGCTGTAGAATGACCGTTTAAAAAAAGCTATACATAGTATCATTAAAAAATGGCGTCGTTTTCTTTGAAGAGGTGCTCTCGCACTCATCTCATGAGAAAGATAACTGCTAATAACGTCGCTTCTGAAAGTGTCAACGTTCTAGCTTGATTCTAAATCGGTCAAATTCACTTTCCTTTTGTAATTAACAATTGTAGTAAATGTTACAACACTATATATAACAATATTATTACCTCGCATAATTTTGTTTTGATATTGCACAATAAAGATAATATATAACTTTTTTTATGTACTTGTGTATCTGGCGACGAAATTGAGTGAATTGTCATCAATTTGTAACCCAAAATTGGTCGGTGGTGGTATCTATAAAGAAGTATAGCTTGGAAAAGAATCGCTCTCAAAATTAAACCTTGGGGAACACCAGAAGAAGAAATGCCAATTTCTCAAAAATCTCCAACTTCACAGCTGAGAGAGAGGAATTAGTTTACAATGTTCTTCAATTGTCTTGCTAAGAAAAAATCATCGTCTTCAAAATAGTGTTTAGTTATACTATCAGCTCATAGTTAGCACACGTAGCAATTATTTTGTCCACGACTGTATTTACGAGTTGGCCGGAGGTTACCCCATTAAAATTGTTTATTTTAAAAGTTCTCGATTACGTTTTTATTAAACGCAAATAATAAAGCAAAATGTACTAATCTCCTTCATATATTTTGTGTTCTACTATTTGCACAGCCGTGTTCGATATCAACCGATTATACATATTTATCACCAACAGTTAATTCCGTTTGTTTTGTTTTCATTTTCGTGCGGTTATTTTAAGACAATGCATTTTTAGTTTACATATAACGATAAATTAATTTCTATTAGGAAATATTTTATAAATGCTGTTGTAGGAGTACAGTTTCCTTCCTATCGTTTGTAACAGGAATAAGAAAAAAACGTTTTGTTAGTTGGGTAATTTTGTTTTGCAAACTGTTTTCGTTTCATTACACGAGGATACCGATATCGTAATAATTATTTTAATCACCTGTATGAAGATTTGGAAAAGTGTGCGTCATAATACTTCCGAAATGTTGCAATATACTTATCAGAAGTGTTTGTCAGACGAAATATTTGCACGAAATACGATAAACAAATGTATTATACTGTTATCGTAGTAATTTGTAAGATCCTTTTTTATGAATAAAAGTTTGATATCGCAACAAATATGTCTGGTTTTGTTCCTTGTCCTTTGTTTTAAAAATATATATACATTTATATATTAAAATCATAATGTTCTTTTTTTAATAAGATCTAGTGATTTGCATGGTGTCCTTACTCCAGAAAAAATTATTAACGTAAGTGGGATAAAATTTAAAAATTAATTACTCATGAATTACTTTGATTGTACTGAGAAAAAATATATACACGTTGGTCTTCTTTCAAACTACATACATAATTTTAGAGTTGAGGTAATTTGAGATTAAAAACTTTAACCCCTAAAGTAAGCCGCGACTGAAAAAATATAAACAGATATCTTCTGTCAGGTTTACATAAGAATTCATCAATGGTGTAAAGAACATTTTTAATTACATGGATACATTTGCTTACACATATGGCTTGTACTCCTACCAATGGAATATTGAATTGATATTTTCAGGCTAGAATGACCTTATAACTAAAATCTATCAAATAACACGAACACTCATTACGAGGATGACAGTAACTTCCACAACTTCGCATTCAAACGCTCAATGAAAGCTGACCTATGGCTGACCTGATAACAGCTCTATGATAATTAAAGGCAAACTCACGTGATTTTAGAACACCATTTTAAACAAAACACGAGCAGGAACACGCGTTCTTCATTTAACCCCGTCTATACCTTAAATCCTCCCGTGCCTTTGCTTATTCTTCTCCAAACACTTCCTTTTTTTCAAGCATAAAATAAAATACTTGCCAGTATTCTTAAGCGAAATCGCACTAGATGACAGCAGAATATTGTACGACCTTGAAACCCCCTACTAACAGTTCTATTCTTAAAAGTCATATTAATTTAATATTAATATTTGGTAAGATAAGTACATATTTTACTATTAAGAGATTGTAAAAGTCCTCGTCTGCAAAGTGTAGCCAGGCATACCTCGTTAGTTTGGTGATGCTTCCAAAATGTCGAATGGCCTGGACATTGGAGTTTAGAGAAATGGAGAACCAGATGGTGAAGCCATTGGCTTAGGGAACTGCCCCTTCATTTTTTATTTGACAGCCACGCCACCCTCAGAACACGACAAGCTGTTAAGTTCGATTCCAAGGTGGTGCTAGGGTGCCACAAGAAGTTCGGACAACTGGAGAAACATCGCATTGCATTGAAGTGGGTGTTGAGCCATTCTGCGATCAGAGGCAACGATATAGCTGACATGTTTGTAAAAAATGCCGGCGAACGACCATTCACAAGCTCTTGCCAGTTCTGAACTCCTTAAGCACCGCTGAACTGCCGAGATGAGACACTGAAAAACTCTCAGGATTCGTCTAAATCCTAATAAGTCAGTGTACATTCAGTAAATACATGCATCGCATGGGTCTAGTAAACTCACTCCTGCGTAGAAAATGGAGGAGTGCGGAGGAATCTTCAGCATATCCCCTTGGGGACTGTCCAGCAACGAACAGGAAGCGGTGGATTTACTTTAGGCTCGATCGATTTGATGAAGCCATAGTCACTAAATTAACTCTCCACTAGCGGATTTCTTTCTTCGGTCGCAACTAACAAGGAAACACAGGCAAGTGGTGATGACTGATTTAAATGAAATTTGGTGGGTTTGTAGACTGATGCAGTATAAGAACAACGGTAACTTCCATAGATGCTAAATCGCTCGTTTTCGAGAGTGGGGGCGACCAAGAGCCAACGCTACCTTCCGCTATTTGCTTTAATATCTCCAAAACTATAAGACATATCAAAAAAAAAGTTAAGACAAATATATAACTGTTTTATGAGTACTAAAAGATAGCGACAATAGTTTTAAAAGAATATAGGGGGTGGAGGTTGTTTGTGGAAAACAAGAACTATTACAGGCAAACTATTGTATTGTGTATTGTATCTTTTAGTACTCATAAAACAGTTATATATTTGTCTTAAGTTTTTTTTTGATATGTCTTATAGTTTTGGAGATATTAAAGCAAATAGCAGGAGGTAGCGTTGGCTCTTGGTCGCCCCCACTCCCGAAAACAAGGATTTAGCATCTATGGAAGTTACCGTTGTTCTTACACTGCATCAGTCTACAAACCCACCAAATTTCATTTAAATCATTCACCACCACTTGCCTGTGTTTCCTTGTGTAAGTCGAGAGGACTAAAGTGGCATAGGTGCACACTAGACCTATTGGACGAGTTGCCTTTCAGGAAGAACCTCCCCATGCACAAGGAAAAATGAATAGATATATGTTGCGACAAGCGTTCAGTTCATGTTTTTTGTCTCATCGCATGTAAATAAGTAAATTAACGCAAAAACCAAATCTGTCCAATCTGTTAGAAAATCAAGCGTTCTCAGAAGAGCTGTTTGCCAACACTGAAAATTAACCCATGTATTTTTATCAGGATTTTTTACAATAATCACGTAGCAGATATATTGGCAATAAATTAATTTTATGCAAATAAAATCTTCATAGTTTACTACCTAAAGAAACTATTACCGAACGTATTTCTTTCTCTTACACTTATCACTACATAGTAAGAAACTTTAATAAAAGAACCATTTGATGATGAGGAGAAGTTCTGTAGCATCAGCAAGAAGCTAAACGTTAGGAAGTATAAAATTATCACTTCAAGAAACATTTTTCATTTTATCGAATAGGTATTGAAGATTCATTTTGACGTCAAATTGTTAATTATTTACATTAGAAGCTAAATTTTAAAGTAAAATATTTCTCAAAGCAGTTTCGGTGGGTCAATAAATGCATTGAAAATGACCTCAAAAGCGGAAAAGTTTTGGACTCGACAAATCCTGATATTCATATGAAAGTGAAAACGATGGGTAATATATAATATAAAGACTGCTGAAGTTCAATCTTGTTTAAATTCTGTTTGACTTCTTTTGAGTTAGAAACTTGAATAGCATCTAAGAGGAAATTGTTATATAGACGATAATAAATTGAAAAAACAATACTGATGTCTAGTTTGAAAACTAATGTTTCATTTTTAAGTAACATAAAAATGACTTTTTTTAGGGATAAATAGGTTGGTAGGCACAATATCAATTAATATAACACAAGACAACGACCTTTAAAAACAATTATGAAACCTTCTAACACAAAATCGTCTCCTTATTGTTTGTTTTTTGCAAAATTTACATATTAGTTACATTGTTTATCGCAACTACAATTGATATTTAATCTTATGATTGTTTGTTATTCATTTTCAAGACTGTACTACATGCAAACAAAGGTGTGTATTTATAATTTCGCAATGGATGGCATTGTAATAAGTAATCATAATGGATCGGATTATGTTATTGTTTTTGATTTTTACTTAAAGTTCATGTATAGTATGTTACATACATACATGAACTACATACACTACATCTCAAATGTATGGTACAGTTAATTTTCTGTTTATTCATTATTGTGACTCAAACCGCTCTTTATTTATGAGTCATTGATACAGTGGATTCTTTTAGATAAAAGGAGCTGTTGTCTAGAGTATAATCAAAACATAACTTCAAAAAATTAGGGTAAAACATCCCCAGATTACAATACGTCATTTTTTTTTACAAATTTCGAAAGTACATCGATGAAATTTGTCATAACAAACCTGTATAATATTTAGTATAACCTAGATCTGACCTTCGTCCAGTTATATAAATTTGAAAAGCAGCGTATATACGTCTCATATGTGTTGGATACCATAAATTATAATGTATATTGTATTCATATGTAGATGCCTTGCAACATGCATAATGAGCGTTGTAAGGTGTCTGCATATATGATGATTTACAATAATTAGTAAATTGTACGTGGAATGTGTTTTGTTTTTCCGCTGTCGTAGTAAACAAATGCAAAATATGTACATTTTATTACGATGAAAATATTTCCAGACGTTTAATGTTTGTACAGACACGAAATGTTATCTTAGATTATTAGGTATAGTTGGAATTGTTTGTACCTCCGATTACATTAAAATAACAACATAATGAATTGACAGAAATTAAACAATTATCACAAATATAATAATTTGAATTCAATATAGCAATTGAATTATGATAATTGACATTTTTTCCTGAACTGGATGACATTAATGAGGTATACAACACTAAAATAACATTTTCTAATTAAAAAAACATATATATTAACAGACATTGCACTTTTGTGTTAACACTTTGCGCCTTAAAAAATGACCTTAAACACTTATATTTTTCTTTGATGTTCCATTTATAGGCCAATAAAACGCTCTTTAATAGTTAATCAACTTATTTCAGAACACAATAATTATGTTTTCGTAAATGTAATATGAGCAAAATAATATTAAAACATAATCACGCTTATCAACAAAAATGTCGAGGAACAAACAAATCATTGATCTATAGGATTATGTTTATACAGGCTATCCAATTTAAAACGGAATACCGTCATGATGTTTAATAGTATATACCGTCGGCATTTTTTAAGTCAACATTTTGAAGTGGAGGTTATGGATAGAAGAAACCTTGACGTTTCTGTTGCAGTTCTTAGAATCTACAAGTCGTCCAAAATTTAATTGCCTTTTAGTACAACTTCAGACCATTAAAACTCGGTTTTCTCAAATACATCAATGACTCATTTTGTTTTCAATATTTTGAAGCAGAATTAAATTCTGAAATCGAACTATATTAGCATTTACTATACCTATCTGTAATAATTTTCAAGTTTTTTGATAGTTTATAGAAAACTATAACATCTATTATAAAAACCTTTGATATCTAACTACATAACTAGGCCTAGTTGAATTATCGTGTTCGAATGTCAAACAGTAGAAGTCTATATAGAGATATTCTCCCTCATAAAACAATGTACGGCTATCATAATTTTTTAATAAATCAACAGTGCCTGCATAAGCTCTACCTCAATTAAGATCAACCCTGATCCCGAAATTATTAATTTATTAACAACCTAGTAGCATGCTTTGATCCCGTGCAATCATAATTCCATTTCTATAACGTACCTACTTTATCTATTAGCACCTTATCTCTAAGCAGCGGTGGAGTGGGATTTGACCAGATTAAGTGATGCTGTCCACATATCACAAAAATTGCACGAATCGAAGTTACTTTCCTAAAATCCGAAAATAATCGCGTACACTTCCTTTTCCAATCTTCTGCTGAGGTATGTGGTGATTTGCGCTTAATTAATATTGTCATATTGAAAATCTTCGTGAAACTATTAGAGATACAAATTTGTGGTTACATTAGTCGTCACAATATACTATCGGTGTTCAAACCATTCTTGCGAATCTGTAAGCACTAATGATGCTGTTTTCGCAAGTGACACGGTAAATCTTACATGTCTTGCACTCTTGAACTTCTCTCGTGCTTTGGACATACTGTAAATCATCGATTACTTTTAGTAATTCTGCAGTATCTAGATTTTAATAAGGAGGTTAAATTACTTGTGAAAGCTATCTTTCTTTTCGATGTCAAAAAGTTGTCTTATCTGATAAAACGTCTAATACTTGACTTGATCTTAGTGGTGTACCACAGGGTTCCATTCTGGGTCCCTTGCTTTACACACTTTACATTGCGAAGCGAGATTAAACTAAGTTTAGTATTGAACTCCGGTTAAGTAGTACTCGTGGCTTGTACTACTTAAGTTTAAAAATTGAACTGAGTTTATGCATGGTTTTATTTGACCACGACCTATCTTTCGTTCTAGCATAGAATATACATATGTACAATTAAGATATGATTGTCCATCATCGGCTGTTTTTTTGATTCTAACCTTCAATATTTCAATTATCTTTTTTAATAATAATAATAATAATAATAATAATAATGCTTTATTTGTCCCACAGAATCTGAATATTCCAATTACAACACAACTAGAACTATTACAAAATACAGTTATACTTTAACACGTATAAAAAAGCAATAACGTATAATAAGTAAATACAATATACAGGGTGACTGGTAATGAAACGGTCATACTTTACAGTGTGTGAGTGAAGATAATTTGCAATAGATATAACCGAATTTACCTTATCCAAAAGTCACCCGTTTTCCAGATATTGTGTTTTTTTTCGAAGTGCACTACTTGCTCTCACTCAAACTTAAAATTTACGAAAATAATGGAACTTTTTCTAAATTTTTCAGTTTGTCTGGCGAGAGGACATCTCAACACACATTATTTATCGGTGATAACTACGTTAAATACTTGGAAAATTAAAAAAAATTAAAACTTCCCCTTTTGATGAATCTGTAGACACAATCGCTAAATAAATAGTCATAAAGGTAACGATTGTGTCTGCAGTTTCATCAAAAGCGCAATTTGTTTTTCTTTTAATTTTTCCAAGTATTTAAAGTAATTGTCACCGGTAAATAATGTGTGTTGAGATGTGCTCTAGCCAGACAAACTGAAAAATTGAGAAAAGTTCCATTATTTTCGTAAATTTTCAGTTTCCTGTAGCAGTAAACACTTTAGTAACACTAAACACTTTAACCCACTGAACACCAAACAAGTTTTAACTAAAACACCGACTATTTTATTACTGATAAACAGCATTGCTGTTGAAACGCGTCGGTGTTTTAGTTAAAATTATCAAGGCGATAATAAAACTGTTTTATTATCGCCTTGATAATGACAGCATTGCTGTTGAAACGCGTCGGTGTTTTAGTTAAAACTTGTTTGGTGTTCAGTGGGTTAAAGTGTTTAGTGTTCTACAGGAACTTGATAAATTTCCTCTGAATAAGTTCGAGGGATCGCTTTTAAACTAAGTTGTGACGATACCACACTAAGCAAGCATATTCTAGCCGTGATCTAACAAGCGATACATAAAGGGACTTTAACGCATCTGTGTTGCTAAAGGATCTGTAGTTCCTGATTATAAAGCCAAGAAGTTGTTGGGCTTTCAGCGCAGTATTTGCAAGGTGCTCGGCAAATGAAAGTTTACAATCAAACAACACACCTAGATCCTTAGTGGTACTAACTCGGGGTATATCATTCTGGAGGTGATATTGAAAAGGAAGTGAATTAATTTTCTTGGTAAAACTCATAACTTTACATTTTGCCGGATTCAACGGCAGATTGTTTTGATAGCACCAAGCACATATGCTTTCCAAGTCATACTGCAGAATTTTATGATTATTGCGGTCGTTAATGAAGCAATAAATTTTTAGATCATCCGCAAATAGAATTTTCTCCGTAGAGCGTGTTTAGGAAAGTCGTTGATAAAAATTATGAAAAGAAGTGGCCCCAGGTTAGACCCCAGGAGTACGCCATATGAGGGATACGCCATTGAGAGAAAATATGGTTTCGATAAACAACCATTGAAAGTTACATATTGGGGTCTATGATTCAAGTAAGACATGAGTAGGTTAATCACTAAAGGCGAACGTCTCCAGCTTCGACGGAATTAAAGCATGATCAATTCGATCAAAACCTTTGGCAAAATCGGTGACCTGGCACTCAGAATCCAGAACTTGAGCAGTAAACTGAGTGAAAACTACTAGATTTGTTGTGGTAGATTTATTTTTTTCACTAAAGCCGTGTTGATACAGCGAAATTTGAGTTTTTATTTGTAAGTAGATTTTTCGATAAATTACTGCTTCAAATACTTTTCCAAAATTAGATAAGATAATAATTATTTACCTGCGATGTATCACCAATTTTTTAAATAGGTGTTATCTTGGTGTTCTTCCATACATCAGAAAGAGTGGCGGTTGTTAATATAAGATTGAAAATTTAGGCCAAAGGACTAGCAATATACGAGCACAATCTTTGACTACAAGGGATCTGGCGATAAATTGGTCTTTTTATTCCAATCAGTACATCAGATTCAGTAATAGTGTCAACATTAACAGAAACAAAAGCGTTATTTGCATAAACGTTAATCGGTTGCGATGTAGGTTTTATAAACACATTATTAAAGTAGTCTGCAAATGCGTTGACTATAGATTGTGGATCATCAAATAGACTGTCATCGTAAAACATTCTTTCGGGAATACGACTATTTTTCCTTTTAGCTTTCACGTTTTCTCACTAGGGTAAGTGGTTTCTACCCACAGTGTGCATCTAAAGAAGCCACTGACAGTAATGCCAAATTCTTACATTTTATCATTTTTTCTTCCCATGAAATCATTTTTTATCGTAACCGTAATTTAATATTGCACATACACCAATTTGAGTTAAGGATTTGTAACAATCTAAATTCAAAGCCTCTCTTATTCTCATAACTCAGAATTCTCCTATGTAATCTATATAATTCTTCAATTTTTTAGTGTTAATTAATGATTTGATTGCCTTGCTATCAAAACCACTATTGCAAAATGTTCCACGGATTTGAGAAAATATTCTTTAAAAATTATAAAAATTTTATTAAAATCTTTTCTACCCACTTTCTTTTAACATTTTGATGGATCCTAATATCTTTAGTTATACATACTTTTTATCGATTGTTGCTATGAGGTCTTATAATCTCAAATCCTATTTCAAACAATACTAGATTAGCTTAACCACAAGCCACGAAAGCAAACAACTTTAACCAAACCATCATGTCAAGTACACAACAACATGCAATATGATAAAAAAACGTACGATATCATTACAGATTATGGCCGAGCATTTTTAAGACGTAGTATCACTTTGTGACCGCATTTTTCTATCATTATCTTCATACGTACACATACCACACTTCAAGAAAATATACGTCTTTTGTTTATTATTGTATTAAGATTATTCATCTCTCTTCTATACGCATATTGTATACTAATAACAACAATAAAAAAGCAAACTTCGTTGAGAATATCAAGGCCCTAACCTTAGTCAACATAAAGTGTGACACCGTCAATATAATAAATCACAATAAACGATACCATATCAAGTCTGCTTCTTCCATCACTGAAAATAGATGAAAGACGTCAATTGTTTTACAACATTGTCCTCATATGGGCAAATGTGACACGATTGTTTTCGAATAGCGCCTCTTTTAACTGGACATCATTTACGCAGCTAGAATGTAAATACGATATTGTCCGTGAGAAAATGAACGAAATTTAAGACAAAAATTTAATCTTCAATTAAGAACACAAATTATAGAGAGACTTTAAATGGTGTTCCAGTCTTAGAAATGTATTTTTTAAATGTTATTATACTTGTATAGTATAAGACATTGACCGCGTTGTAAACAGCAAGGGCGTGTCAAACACACTTAATTAGCAAATAAAAAAAAATCGTCCGTACGTTCACACTTTCACGAACATCACTGTACATTTATCAAGAGCAATCACCGTAAAAAGAAAGGTTAACATCCTTGCTCAAGAACTCTCCGATTTTATTGAATTGCTAAGATTGTGGACACACATAAAATTGTCGCTTCTACATTTACGTATTATATTGGCCTTTCTACGCGTTAATAATGCGATTAATTTTACTGGAGGATATCGATTCACGAAAACATTTTACAATATTTTTGTCAGCGAGTTCGACGACCGAGTTTTTGCGTCATTTTTTTATCATTTTTTTGATTGGCGCTAACTGATATTAATTTGGTTAATAGATTTAAGAGGTGTAGAATTTGCGCTCGTCAGAATCAATATTTAAATACGTTTCAATTTTTTTGTAACAATTAGCAAATAATGACAAAGAAAAAACAATAGGTCATCAATCTGTCCTGAAAAGAAAGATTAAGTTGCAAACTAAGCTAATTAAAAAAGGTTTAGTAGAAATTAGGCAATAATATTGTTTTAATGGCGTATATGAACGACGCTTGCAATAGTCGAAACCTGAAAAAATAACGTTGACAAGGCTAATGGATCGTTTTTATCGTAAGATATTAGTCAAAGATTTGTCCAAAGGTAAGGCGTAAAAATACGTTATATCCTTATTATATGGATACAAAGCACTGTTTCATAGATGCCAATCCATGGTCAACTAAGTCGTTTCTAAACGTGTGTGGAGGAATAATTGGAATGTAAGGCGAGATGTAAAGTTTTAATTTTTAAACGGCCTAATGTTTGAAATACACAATAAAAAAATTGTATTATCTATATCCAGATTTGATTAGAAAGTATTTTCAAGGTAAAATTTTTAATCAAATAAATAATTTTGTTTGAATCACCATAAAACGCGCTTGATTTTTAACTTGTCTTTGGGGTAATACGCAGTATTTTCACGTGGATACCTATGTAAGTTTCTGTGCTATTCTGAATGAATAAACAGAACGGAATAATGATCGTAGAACCGTTATTAATAGTTTTAGCAGAAAATGTTTTTAATAGATGGTTTACGGTTTATTATTCTGGATATTAAGATGATCTTCATTTTTTCATATTTTGTCAGTTGTGACGTTATCAGATTTTTTCAAATAGCAACCTATTGTTTGCATCAGAATTAGATCGCTTTATGAATTCTCTTTACGGTCACATAAGAATATCATAATATGTACAGTTGAAAAAATCCTAGAAAACTTTAGGAAAATTGTTAATGACATTATTGTCACTAATAATGTTTTTGCTATATTATTTCAGCCACTTTGCCAGAGGAGAAGAAAGTCAGTGTTTAATTATAATCTAATAATCAAACAACATGTAGGAAATAAATATATAATTTAACACGATCGATGATAAAAGATTTTTAAATCGTCTACCATTAATTAGTTGACAATGACCAATTTTATGATAAAAGTTTTGTACTACATTATATATGTACATGACCATTTAGGATGTCCCGTTATTCGATTCCGTATCCGAGTTTTTAGTGCATTTAAATTTTTCTGTATATGTCTGTATAAGTCTCTACAAAAAAAGTCAAAGGAGTTTCTACTGATCCATCGGTTTCCTATTATTCTATTAAAGTAATTTGGATGCTATACTGAGGTGACGCGCCATCATCCTGAAAGTAAATGGTTTCATTTAGCAAATGGGCATTATGCGCTCTTGGAAACATTCTGACTAACGTAGAAACAATTTGTTCTCCTAAAAATTCTAGGTAATATTCAGCTGTCAAAATTTTGCCAAAGAAGAAGGCTAGGGTCAGAGTATCCTATTATTTTAGCCCAGACATTCATCTTCTGTGAACACTGTGTACGTACTTCAGTCGCCCAATGGGGATTTTAACCGATTGGGAATTATGCCGATTTACAGTCATAATTTCTTCGCAAAATTGAATTCTCGTGATAATTCCTGAACTAAGTTTATTTTGGACGGATGAAACAATGCGGATTTTCAGTTAGCCCTATGAGAACGTCGGATTTTTATTCTCTGTTTTTTCTTTTGATTGACCGCCTTTGGGTAAATCACTAACATGTCCTATATTTATTTCTTTATGTAGAATATTGAGTATAGTACCTTAGGAAATTTCATTGTCTTGCTAATTATCGAGTTGAGCAATGCGGATTTTCAGTTAGCCCTATGAGAACGTCGGATTTTTATTCTCTGTTTTTTCTTTTGATTGACCGCCTTTGGGTAAATCTCTAACATGTCCTATATTTATGCTGATGATTTTGATATTCATCGTTAATACTAAATATACATAAGAAGCAGTAAGAATAGAAAATAACAAGAAATTCTCTTCGGAAGTATTGAAAACGGTTTAAAGAGCAGCATTGAAAAACGTAAACCGCAATATTTTCGTAAGTACAGCAATCAATCCGAGAGCCAGGTGACAGATATTGACAGTATCAAATTTAAACAGTCACATTTTAGCACCTTTAATTATTTGTTTGTACTAAACGCCCCCAACGATCTTTAAAACAATCCTGCTTGGGTAGAAAGTAATTTGTGCCATACTTTTAATTTTCAAAAATCACCCATGCCTTGGAAATTTACAAAAAGGTAGTTCTTTTCACTAATAAAGTACCTTTTTTGTATGACATACGACAAAATGTTATTAAGAAAAGTTATCCAGAATAATAAACTATGGAAGTATGCAACATTTTAACAAGATCCAACATACTTTGAAAATCCACAAAAAAGTTATTCTTTCCATTAATAAAGTGCTTTTTCTGCAGGAGATAGGATGAAATGTTGTTGAGAACAGTTGTTCAAATTAATAAGTTGTGCCAAGGAGTATGCGAAGGAAATGTATGTGTTGTTTTATTTTCTAAGTGTGCTATGAAAATAAATATAAAATAACGTTTTGACACTTGTCAAAAATATTTAATTTAAGTAGACGTAGTGTTTTCTGTACTCTAAAATTCATATTAAATTTCGTAAATACCACTGTGAAATATGACAAAAGTTATGCTTACTCTACCAGAACGGATCTACCTAATTCAATGTTGTGGTATAGGGCAATTATCTATTCCAGCAGTTATTAGATTATTTAATGAGAAGTTTTCAAACAAAGTATTAGTCGAATCTACAGCATCCAGACTGATTCAAAAATTTCTAACTACCGGCAGTGTACATAATATACCGAAAAATAGAAATAACTTTGATAAAGATGACATTAGTACTGTGTTAGCAATGGATTCAGTACGCGAACAGCCCAAACTGTCATTAAGAAAGCGGTTAGAGCAGATTCTTATTAGCAAATCACATTTGCAACGCATTTTTAAAGCAAAAAAGGTTAAACCATATAAAGTTAGATTTCTGTACACATTAGAAGAAGGGGATGAAGCCCGAAGGTTGGAATTTTGTCTTACTTTGGGAGGGAAAATTCTGGAGCATCGACTTTTACCACTAATGGTGTCCCTTCTTCACAAAATTGTAAACGGCAATGTTTTAAAAAAGTTAACGTTTGGTGTGCAATTTATTATCATTGTGGTGTTATTGGACCATATGTTATTGAAGGAAGACTTAATCAGCACAGATATTTAAATATTTTGAATTGGTTTATAGACGAACTGCCATATGAAGCAAGATTTTCTTCATATTTTCAACACGACGGTTGTCCTGCCTACACGACCCGGATACATAGCGATTTTTCGGACTTTAGAAAAGAACTAGATTTTTCTGGAAAACTGTTAGAGATAAGTATAGACAACCTTATATCAATCGAAAGGCCACTCAATTTTGCATTCACCCATGATAATTAATATGGGTCATTCCATTTGAAAAGAAAAGTAAGCCTCAGTATTTCCGACTACGAATAACCTACAGATTTTGTTCAATAATTAAAAGATAGAGTAATTCATGCCAAAACGAACCATCAAAACCGCAGGTTTCTAACTTTTACGGTTTACATGCTATTTAGCCTCATTAAGAGAGCTGAAATCGTGATTTTTTCAAAAACATCTGAATATTTCGAAAACGGTAAGTACCATATGTAATCAATAAATATCTAAAATTAACAGTGGAATCCAAAAATATAATAATATATAGAGTATTCCATTTAAAATATCAAAGTTGTGTAGCGCCCCTGAGAAATGGAACACCCTGTGAAGCTAAAAATATTTTCCTTACTTGACCCACATGATTCTAGACAACTTTTATTAAAAACATTTTTTGTTAAATATACAGCTACAGAGTTACAGAAGAATCCCGCTTAGTTGGAACACCCTGTATAGGTTGTTATTAAAAAAAGGCGATGACATCACGAATAACTAATATGCAGACCAGTATGTAGTAAACAGTAAACCTTTTACTAACATTTTCTATTAAAACTACTAATAACGCTTTCAGGATCATTATTCACCCTGTATCCATCATATATCATTGCTGGGCTAATAAGACGGACTTTAATATTTTCGCTTGGAATGGAAACTCTTCGTCAAAACTTTCTTTCAAATATAATAATTGGTCTACTTTTTGTGAAATTCAATCAGCTTAGTATTTTATCTGATAATTTGCCGCACTAGATGAGATTACCAACCTATTTTGTTTTCATAGGTAACTTGGTAAAAATTGTAAGCTTTGTCACCTTTTCTTCTGTACTATCTATACGCCTGTTCACAGGCTCACTCACATTACCTATTCTTTTTTGTTCTATTGCTATTGCCAAATACACGGAATCATATTCCATGCAGCTATAATTTAGACCTAGACCTTCTATGTTGGGTAGTTCTTGAACAGCAGACAAACACATCGCAGCAGTAAAATTGTTGAGATTCGAGATTTGAGAAAACTTACAAGTTAAAAACGTGCTATTTGAATTTTTTGCTTCCTATTTTTTCTTTACTGTTTCAGTTTGAAGCCTTTACTTTGCCAAAAGATGGTATAAATGTTCGCTTTATTGCTTTATTCGTGTCTTTGTCATTCCCGAGACTATTGTATGTCATGCATATGTGACATTAGTATTTTTTTTTTGGGACGATGGGAACCTCGCTTGTATTACTCCGTAGAGACTACATATATCTGGCTAGAGTACAGACTTCTCACTTATTTTCTGTACATGCCAATTTGTATATAAAATGTATGTATTTTATTTTTGTTCCTGAGTGCCATAATGGGAATCGACAACAGCAAAAGTTTCAATGTGTTTGCTGATACTGTTCTAGGATTCCTATTGTATTCAGGAACATGTTTGTATTCTTTCATTGTTTAGTAATACCACAAAATTTCTCCTCGAGTATGTTGATGCGATGTTTCTTTTCACAATTTTATCTGTGTCAGAATAAGTAAAATCGCGTTTCCTTTTATTATATTTTCAGAAAATGTTCAATCTTTCCTCTGGTAAAAATGTCTGATTATACTTCTTCCTTTATTTGTATTCACACAGATTTTTCATGGCAGCACCAGGTGCGTATACATTTCCGAAACATAGCGTTCTCTACATTGTCGTCTCTTCTTTGAAACATGTTATCAACAAATTCACAGAATACGTAATTTCGTAATTCTCACATGTTTAGCATAGCTCGCACCAGTAGATAGTTAGTCTTCTTAAGAGATGTTCAAGTCTATAACTAGGTAACTCAAACTGCATAGTTGTACCACTCAACACCACCTTTTGAAATAAATATCTAGCTAAAAATAATTGAGACTCCCGCATAGCTAGCGAACCTAAATCGTGTAAAAGACCTTTATATGGAGCCACATTAAATGGCTGTGTATGCTTGGCAACAAAAAATTGAGGGACGAAAAATTCCAAAAATCAAATTGCTTAAGGACTTTAAACATATTCAAAATAATTCTTCATTTAATTCAAGAGTTGCGGCAGAAGAGATGTAAGATCCTTTAAGTTTGCAGCGGTACAAAAAACATTTGTAAGAAACAGAATGCTGAAATTGCGCCCAATATAGAATATAATGAGAGAATAATGTTCCTAAACGCTAATTCTAACCCGAAAGATAATCAGAACAGCACAAAACAGGTAGAGATCACTACACTAAACCCTCAACAACAATCGACCGTCTATGTATATATATCTAAAACAGACTTAACTCCCTCGCCTGCAAAACCGCTAGTTTTAGAATCCCTACAACTGTAACGTTTTAGCTTAGACATTAAAAACTTCATTTTAAAAAATTTCACACCAAATGGTTATAAAAACTCAACGCCCCAACGTACTAATTAAACGGAAGAAGCAAAAAGTGGCATCTATAGAGTAAATGATAACATCCTTGGAAGTTCTTTCAAGACTATAATATGAAGAAAAAAAAATATGGGGAATATGACTTCATGCTTTAATCATGAGAAAATTCGAGATCGATTTTGGGATCATTCTCCGTTGACGTGTCAAAAACCAACATCGTAGTTGCTTTGAATTTTAATTTGTGCTAATTGTTAGAATATTCTTTTGGGTTCAGTCAACCTATTTCGTTTCACATAAAATTATTGTTACGCTTTTGTTATTAAAATCTAAGTTATTTTCTTATATATCAAATTGTTTAAGAATTATTTTATATACTACAAACTTTTTTCCTATATGAATTCATAATTCCTTAATTATTTTTTTCCAAAGTTTTAGCAATCGCTGTTGTATATTTCTCTAGCTTATAAAACAAAATTCTATGGTACATGATTCCTCTCTATATGAAAGATTCTAAAGATTTGATTGAAATAAAGTTTTACACCCGTAATCAATCTTGAGTAGTAAATATGTCTTATCGTATTTAAACATAAATGATGCCTTGGATCCATCTAATCATCTGAGTCATCCTACTGATCAAATAAAGAAGAAAAACTTCACGAGAAACACGTGATGGGTAGTACAATCGCTTCGACGCAACCATGAAACAATGATGGTTTGTGGACGTCTTACAATATCTTCCTACTATGTGAAGCAATTAATATTGCAAACCATTAAAGAAAATGTAAGCAGTCTTCCACACAATCCTACATATGATATAAGCAAAAAATCTTTTGAGCAACCACACGGTTCACGTATTGATGAAATGAGTTGTGACATTGAAAGCATTGCATTGCAGCTAATAAAAACACATTTGAATTTGATAAATTTCTAATAACTCAATATTAGAAAGGCGAGAGTCTATCTAATACAGAGAAAATTGGCACGTGCTCTACAAGACAAAAACGTTTAGGAACCACTGCTTTAAAAGATCAAAATGTGAAGTATTCTGGAGAAAAAAAGTATGTGTACCTATGTATATGCTTTTAGGAACAGTATTCTTAATCTACATATTTTTATGAATGTGAAAACATTACAGAATGTAGCAGTGATGTAGAAATCGATCATATAAAATTAAATCGACCGCGAAACAATTCAACATATTAAAAAAAAGACGAAATACCAAGCAGGTTGTTATCGCATGTAATAACTGTAGCTATTAATAAAATGTGAGTATAATGGTTTCTGAAAACTGCGAAGAAAGTAAAGCAATAAACATTATAATGTATGACATAATTGCCAATTAATCAAATAATAATACTCTAATGTAAACAAGGTAAATTAAAGAAAAAACTATTGTTCTTGTATATTCGTAATAAAGTTGAAAACAGAAATTGCTTACATCGTACACGACGAATATATGCAGATTTACCACAAATATCGCGTTTCTTTTACAAAGCGGAAGTTTAGAAGAAGTGCTACAAAACAGTGAAGTCGAAAGCAGGCGCGTCTAGAAACTTGAATAAAAATAGCATAGGTACTACTACGATTCGCAAAATTATGATAATTTAAGCAAATATCTCTTAATCATAACGATCATAACGAAACAACTTCTATTCAAGGCTTAAAAACTATAATTCAGTATGATATATAAAGCAACAAAGCATTCCTTAGAAACACTAAGAAAACAAAATTAAAATTTTAAAATGATACTTACATTATGTAGGTATTCTTTTTAAATTATTATATCCGAAAACTTTATCTAGCGTAGGCAATGATTCAAACCGATTGTTCCTAGTTAATTCTATGTAGATATAGAATTATATTATTTTGAACTGCCACGCATAATTGTTACGCGCAAAAATCTCAAGGACATTAAAATCATCCACACAACTAACACTCTATTAACGTACAACTTAAGTCTATAAAATCTAAAATAAAACGTATATATAACACGTAAACACTAGCCACACAACAATAAAAAACACATAATATATTCTATCTCAACAACGAATAAAGACTTTTAAACGAACAATAACAGAGACGCTGCTACAACATCGCTAAAGCGACGACAACAAAGTGAAAAGACAAAAAAAAATTGTGTAATGTCCGCCGATCGCCCATGCTTTTAAAACGATGCTGAAAACGGACGCCTTGAAGAGAACCAATATCGTCCTCAGTTATTAATAATTCATATATCAAAAGCCGAATGCCACTTAACTACACGAGTTACATGTAGATATATGTATGCTCGTATAATCTACTAAAAACGCAGGCCATGGATATATACGGAAGGCAAATACACCTTGGGGAGTTCGAAAAACTCTTAGGAGGCCGTGCCAAAGCGCGTAAAACAATGGAGTATTGCTCTCTCGTATTTACATTATGCATTAGTCATAAGTTGCGTTGTTTTGCACAGAAAAAAGATTAACATAAGCTTTAAACAGAACCGATATACATATACTGTGTGATACGTAGATTTATTATAATATTATAATTTTATATATTATACAAGATGACCAAGAAACTTTAAGAGGATTCGAGTAAACGAGAGCGTGCTTAGAAGAAATAAACGGACAGAAAGGACTTGAATTAGATTGTTATAGGTTATTCTCTAGATCTCGTATACAATGCCGACGAAACAGGTTTAAATTGGAAGTAATTGCTTCGTAAATCTCTGGCTTCTAAACGAGAATCAGCGACTCCTTTAAAGTCAGCAAGAAGCGAGTTACAGTAATGGTTTGCGCAAAAGCTACAGAAACTCACTCTCTACCGTTAGTGATGATTGGGAAAGCCAAAAAAACCCCGATGTTTAAAAAATGTGACATGTCTTCCAGTATGTTACAAAACCCAAAAGAACGCTTGGATGAATAGTGAGGTTTTTATTGACTGATATGCAACAAAGTTTATTCCAGAAGTAAAGAAATTTAAAGAAAAAAAAACATAAAACGGGCAAAGTACTTCGCCTTCTTGCATCCGGGATTGGATAAATTAAATTTAGTCGATGAAAATGTTAAGGTCCTTTATGTGCCACCTAATGTTACAGCGCTTGTGCAGTCGATGGATCAGAGGATTATAGAAAAGCTCAAAAGAATATACAGAAAGCAAGTCTTACGGCGTCTGCTGTTGGCTGAAGATGAAGAAGGTGTAGTTGCATTTACAAAAAAAAACAATTTTTAAGACTGTGCCTATAGGATCGCCGATGCTTGGAACAGTTTGACACGAGATAATATTCAAAATGCTTGGAAAAAGGTATTAGGAGGTATAGACGTCAATGAAGAAGTGGAAGAAGGCGTGAATGAAATTGTGGAGCTTTTTACAAACATTCCTGGATTCGAAAATTGAAACAAAGAAGATGCACAATTGTGGTTCAACATTGATGGCAACGATCCTGGCTTTCAAATTTTAAATGAAGACGAAGTACTGTCTAGTGTAGTAGAAAAATCACAAGATTCTGAAACTAGTGACGGCGATGAAGACGAAATACCAACACAAAGAGGGACAAGCAATGAAGAGGCTTTTGCTGCATTGGAAACAGCAATATTTTGGTATGAATGACAAGAAAAGTACATCCCGAGTCAACTACTTATGTTCAAAATATTTAATTCATTAATAACCCTTCAATTTTTAATCTCCTTTTTCGAATAACCAATATTTCCAGATGCTTCAAAACGTTCTTTTAATTTTTGAAATGCTTCGATTCTAGGAGGTCTTGCATTTGGACAACGTTGACAGTAAATCCTACTGGCTAATAAACAGTTTCTTTCGTTCTCACCCAATGCATAAATCATATTTACCATTTCTTCTTTCGTGAAATTCATCGCAAAAGTAAATATAATTATCAGCGTTATTTTGTAAATGCAACGTAGCTAATGACAGCCATGAAATGCAGTTTTTATTTCAATTAAAAATTCACAGGTGACTACGACTTTTTTCGTTTAAATTTTTAATCTATTAATAATAACAGTTAATAAGTCATAAACTATAAGTGTAGATAGGGAGAACATGGTATCATTAAAAAGCTTATAAAAATACTATAGAAGAAAAATATACAGGGTGTTCTATTTTAAAAAAAGCGTAAATGTTAATTTTGCGTTTGTTATTGCTGCAATTTCACTTATTTAAAAATAAATAAAATGATTATAGGTTATTAAACTTGAAGAAAGTGGAAAACTTCTTGTTTTTAAATTCTTTCAGGTTTCGTCTCGGTGTCTCCACAAAATTGGACATGTTGAGACACAAAATTGCAAATAAAACGACAGCGGTAAGAGATACACCTACATATGTTGATATCAATGTCTTTCTTTTTAAGAGTACCATCAAAATATGCTAAAATATATGGGGTGTTCCATTAAAAAAATACATGTTTGTATAGTCACTCATTTACAAAACAGTCTGTATAGTTCAAAATAGTTTTAGAATGTATTTTAGGAGTGGCTACAACTTTTGTCTAAAATATTTTTCTCTAACTGTAATAATAAAGCCCTAATCTTCCATCCTCGCATGGTCTGGACACTCTGTATATGTATATGTACTTGTTTTTTCTTATGTTTCTATTAGATCGATTATCCGAAAAAATCATTTATTCGAACTACCCTTGGTCCCAATTAGTTCGGATAATCGACGCTCTACTGTATTGTCAAAAATGCGTCGAGGGCTAATCGACTGCAAAACCGGATACTCTTACATCACTTTCTGTAGAAAATTGCGTTTTGATAATTTCAAGACATATGTAAGTGGTGAAATCTACCGATACATGGATCCATTCGCAGTCCAAACGAGTCATAACCTCTTAATAGCGTTAAGTAAACCTAGAACAGAATCAGTTATACTCGTATTAATATTGTGTAAATGAATCGACTGGATTTTTGTAGGTGCCACGTGTTCTTAATCGTACAAAAACTGTTAAAAGTGTTAAAACTGAAGTCGTGCCGTTACGGAGGCAAAACTAGGAACTACAAAAAAGAAAAAATCTGTGAATGAATTAATGAATGAATACAATTATTTTTGTAGATTAGGGCAATATTGTTGACAACTATCCATGATGTCTCACTTCTGGTTTGTTTGTTGCGTTTTTGTGAAAGTTTCTTTATTGCAGGAATTACTAATCATTGAGTTACATCTAGTAATGCCAAACGAAATAGTCTCGTACTTATATTTTCATATTCCAATATTCCAACGCTAATGCAGATAAATCAAATGAGTTGACAAAACAGATTTCTAAAAAATGATTATATTGTTGGTGTAGTCACATTTATTTGTGACACAGGGGTCTCTGCTCGTTTGTTTTACGAAACGATTGTGTCCGACAAAATATTTCTAAACAATTTTCCCGTTTTAGTTAAGAAATGGTCCGCAGAGGAAAAGAAAATCTACAATCGGTTATAGTAATTGGTGGTCTATCGGTAAAAATGACTGCTACCCAATTTAATATTCCTAGAACAACATTATCACGATATTTAAGAAATAGGGGTATCCATTGGGAACACGTAAATATTACTGATGTACCGAGAATGACTCCTAATTTTGTAGTACGTATACTATTTAGTAAAGAAGAAGAAGAGATGTTGGCTACATATTTTATTAAAGCTGCTAGAAAGTTAGCCTATAAATTTGCAAAATGTGGAATTTACAATGGATAAATATAAACTAGAGCTACATAATATATCTTCAATATAAAATTAGTAAAATACTTGCTACAAAGGGGTGCAAACTGATAAGTCAGATTGTGCCTTGTTTAAGGGATGCGTTGATCACAGTTTGTTGTGCGACGCGCTTGATAATTCCGTATCGTCCTTTATATTTTCTAGAGTAAATTCCATGGCCAGTCGGCTTCAGCTAGAACAAAGGGCAGAGCTTCACCATCTGGATGTAGTAATAATGATACCATGGCCATAGCAAGCTTTCTCAAAGACATTAATTACAAAAAAATATTGAAAACCAAAGAAAAGGAAATCAACAACAGTACCAACAAATAATCCTATTATTGAACAAATGGAAAAGAAGGTGATGATGAACAAGAAGTATAAATCTGTATAACAAACACGAAAAGTTAAGAAAAACGAAGAAAGGATTTCATCAAATGAAGAAATAAATCTCGATAATACCGATGATGAAACTGTTATGTGTAATTTGAAGAAAAATATAGAGATGTTTATTTTAACATAAAGAAAAAACTGGTTTTAGTTAAATTTGAAACTGAAAACCTATTAAATATTTTGACGAACAGATATTCAACATTGGTTATTAGTAGTTTACAATCACTTTCTCGAGATAATATTTCGGCAGCGGATTTGGAAAATATTGTCATTTATCTTCCAGAATCATTTAAGGTAGCTGGAACTGCAAGATCAAAGTCTTTGTGTCATTTTAGTATATGTATGTGTTGAGAATCATAATATTGCTTGAAACCTAATGTATTGTTATCCAAATCTATTTGGTTTTTAAACTTCTTTAATGAATGAAATATTGACAACTTTCAGTTGTTAGTTTCATTATAACTATAGTTCCCTGCAATGGTACTCCATATAGGGGCACAACCATCTTTCTTTGAGTTGTTATCGAAAACTCTGTACTGTATTTACCAAGTAGAGAACTTTTCAAATTTCTTTTAAACGTATGAATATTAGGGCGAGATTTTACTTCCTCTGTCAGCGCATTGAAAATTTTGTATTCCATATTAAAGAGACATCTATCAAACTTAACAGTTCGATGCCTATCCGGTTAGCATATGTTTGTTCCGTGAATTTACATGTGTTAGTTTGTTTTTCGAGAACAGACATTTATTCTTATAAACATACACACACGGTTCATAGATGTAAACATTGATTACAGTTAAAATTTTTGAATTCCACCCGACACAATTGACGATAATTAATACCTGATAAGATTCGAATCACCCGCTTCTGATTGACAAGAACTCTATCTATGTCCGTTGAATTTCCCCACTGAACAATGCCATACCGTAACAAAGAATGAATATTTGCGTACTATAAACTTAAAACTACATACTTCTTGTTTACAGTGGTATGACACAAATTTCAAGCCCTGGATGGCCATTGACAAAGAGAATCTATATGATTCTTAAAGTTCGAGTTCGAATAAAAAATTATGCCAAGTACTTTTGCTTCTACAGCCATAGCAAAACTGTGGTTCATGATACTATGATGACGTTCACAATTGCTTATACCGAAAGATGCCACCTGAGTTTTTTCAATATTTAAGTGGAGGCTATTCTTAGCGGACCTTATCTTTATATGTTCATAAACATCAGTCAAACGATCAAATAGAATATCACGGTCTTCATGTGCCAATAAGACACTTGTGTCTTCTGCATATCTGGTCAAATAAACCTCACCAAACCATGACAAAAAGCTACCGAGATCAATTACATACACTATAAACATAAAAGGCCCCAAAATCGACCCTTGACGTACTCCCTGAATCAAATCAATTGAATCACTTAGGGTAAATGGATTTACTCGTACTAGTTGTTGCCGATCAGTAAAATATGTTTTAATGAGCTGTCAGGAATTACCTCGCACACCGTATCGAAAAAGTTTAAAGATTAGGATGTTGTAATCGACACAATTAAAAGCTCGGAAATAATCCAAAAACAGACCCAAAACTGATGAACCCTTATCCAGTTCTTGTACCAAATCATAATGAAATTCGCTCAGAGCAGTATCAACTCCCTTCCCCGTAACATACCCATGTTGATCAGTTGACAGTAGTTTGTACTCGTAAAAATAATCGGCCAACCGACGTATATTTAAAAAGTTCACATCCACTGTAAAATTCGTTGAACTGTTAAAAGAACCAAAATTAACATTAAGCTCATTTGCAACTTTTTTATAATATATAGAAAATGGTTCAAATAAATCAGAAGCGCAATGGAAAATTATAAATACAAACCTAAATCGAAAGAAATAAATGGGTATTAAAAAAATAACTAACGAATTCAACAGTTCTTTCCTACTATACTTCATATAACAGCACAGACTTTACCAATGTCGATCTACACTACCAGTCGTTGCCTACAAAAGCTTAATCATATTCATCTAAATCCTCTTACCTGCAATTTACTTGTAATACAGAAGTCTTATTATATATTTAGAAGTATTATTAACCAGAAGGACTGCGATACAAGCGACATTTATTGTATAATTGAAGAAAAATTATTAACGTACAATACCTGCTATCCCATCTCTCAAAGGTGTTTGACTGTGTCTGCCACAGGATACTCTTGAAAATGTTAAAATACTATGAAGTGAAGGGCGGTGCTCTAAGCCTTTTCAAATCTTATTTGACAGCCAAGTAAAGTTGCAAAGATTGGAAACTCTGGCTATACAGGGCATGACAGGAAACCCACCTTTTTCCCTTCTGGCAGAGGAAAGGCTCGTCCCTTCATATCTCGGAAAAAGGAACCCTTAAAACAACTAAGACACAGGAGAGAAAGAAAACTATAAGTACTGGACTAGAACGCTTATCCCAGACATTACATCGTGGATTCAGTGCCAGCACAGAAGGTTAGATTACTACATCGGACAATTTCTATCGGGACATGGTAACTTTATTATTCGTATATCAATCTATTTTTTGTCAAGCTCTAACAATTCTGTTGTTATAAATCAATATATCCTTCATTATTACTTGAGAATGTAATTAAAATTCGATATATCAATGAATTCTTTGCTTTTTAGATAATTTTGTTGATAGGCATGGCAATTTATATTTATATTATTAGTAATTTGACACATATTAAATCTCAATTCTTCCACTGAAGAAGTATTTTTAACGAAAACATTATTATATGTTCTGGAATAAATTAGTATTTAATTAATTGTTGTTTTATTGACCTACAAGTGGAAATATACTGACTTCCAGAAAAATTGCAACACCTAGAAGTTGTCGAATGATTTTATTGAAATTTTCAGGAAACGTTTTTTTTTCATTAAACAAATTGATGATTAAAATTTGAATAAAATCTAGCCAGTAGTTTTTTTTTGCATGTTGTTTCCATAGCACATAGTAACTATAAATTTGAAGTATTAGACCATTTAGTAACTGTCAAGTTTGCAAATTGTTGTTGTTACGTCACAATTTCATTCTGCACTTGATAACAATGCCGAGAGTACTTCAACATCAACATTTTGTCCAATTAAGTGATTTTGAAAATGGCCGTATTATTGGTATGAGAGACCGGACTTTCGCTAAGAGAAATTGGTCGTCGTGTAAACCGAAATGTTTCAACGGTATTGAGGTGTTGGTCCAAATGGTCCGAGGAAGGGGTTCAACATCGTCGCCGTGGATCTGGACGTCCTCGAAGGACTACAGATCGCGAAGAACGTCGCTTAAGACTTTTGGCCACAAGAGATAGATTTTCAACAACTCGATCAATTGCAAATGATTGGATGAGAGGTACAGGACTCAGAATGTCAATGTCAACTGTTTATCGCCGGATAAGATCTTATGGATTGCGTTCATATCGTCCATTTTTATGTCTTCCTCTTACACCACTTCACCGTCTACGCAGACTAGAGTGAAGCAACTTAAGGGTTAATTGGGCGCAGGAATGGCATCAAATTGTGTTTAGTGACGAGTCCCGATTTTGCTTGTGGGCCCACGATGGTCGTAGGAGAGTCAGACGGATGCGTGGAGAACGTAAAAATCCAACATTTTTTGTGGAACGCAACACAGCCCTCACTCAAGGAGTTATGATGTGGGGTGCAATATGTTATGGTAGCAGATCACCCTTGGTCTTTATTGACGGCAACCTTAACGCACCTGGTTACATTGCTAATGTGCTACAACCAGTTGGCCTTCCATATCTTCAGGGGCTGCAAAATCACATTTTCCAGCAGGATAATGCGTGCCCTCATACGGCAAGGGCTACAACACGGTTTTTGGAAGAATCTAACATTGTCGTCCTCCCATGGCCTGCTCAGTCGCCTGATTTGTCGCCCATTGAACATGTATGGGATATGATTGGTAGGCGAATAGGTAATTTACCGCACCCTCCAGATAATTTACACGATCTTCAACAACGGATTCAAGAAGCTTGGGACGATATACCACAAGCAGCTATAGATCACTTGATTAATAGCATGCCAAGGCGTCTAGATGAGTGCATTACAAATCGTGGCGGAGCAACTCATTCTTGAAAAAACTTTTAAAGCTTTTATTCTTTTGTTTTTAAAACTTAATCATAACTTTGTTTCATAGAAATAGACGTTTTCTGAAAATTTCAATAAAATCGTTAAACAGCTTCTAGGTGTTGCAATTTTTCTGGAAGTCAGTATATTTCAGGAATTGAAAGATTATTTCAAACGATAGTAGAATACACTTGTTTTACTGCCAACTCTCGATACACACACGAATGGACTCAAAATGCTTACATACACTTATGTATGTAAGCCAGTACGGTCCCACAAATCGGTTCTGTTCATCATGTTTAATGACTAATGATTTGAAAATGTATCTAATGTTGCCATGCCCACTTATTTAAAACGTTTCCTGTCTCTTAGGTGCGAATTTGGTATTGTCTCTAACAAAGAGACATTTGACTATCTACAGTAGGACTAAGTAACGTTAAAAAACTCAAGACTGACACCATTATAGCTAGACTAGAAGCACCAACATATTAACTAACTACGTCTCTCTTTTGTAAAACCATAGCGACGATCTTCATCAGTTTAAATTGTAATTTATCGTCCTCACAAATATGAATCTGTCTCGCCTATTGTTTATGCAACATTAAAAGATTAGAGAATTGATCGATCGAAGATTAGAGCATTAATCGATTAATTGCACAAACCCACTGTCTATTTTCTAACGAAAGTAAACAATAAAAACGTTGTAAATCTGAAAATCTAACATTTTAAATAGAAACTGAAAGATCAGGGCAAGTTGTTGACATCTAGCGCAATATTTAACAAACTCAAAACGTAAATAGATATATATGTAAGTACGTATATATATGTTCATGTGTATTTATTTTTATTTTCTATATTTTTTTCTAGTGTTTCGGCCTTGAGTATATGTGTATCTCATACACGTGTCATGAAAATATCACACCAGACGTAGTTTTTCAATAGATCAAAATATTTATGTATGTATACTGTATACATGCGATATAGAAATATGCGAAAAAGCTATATGATTCTACATAACTCCTGGTTGTCTGCTTTAGTGATAGCAATGTGACTGATATTCGTTTACACACGGATAAATTTATGGATATGTTTGAAGTACGCAAAATAACGCTGCACTACTGAAATTATATTAGTTGTTAAGCAATAGACTATGTATTTAAAGTGATTGTGAACGAAATGTTTACACAATATGTATGTATTTATATACATATGTAGGTATAGTTGACTCACTAAATCCTATGCGAAATGCTTTACTCTCTTATTTCTAAAAGCAAATAGAAACTAAAGCATATTGTACGACGGCATCACTTTGTTGAATATTTTTTCATTACAAGTCGTTAAAAGTTTACAAGATAATACCGGAAGAAAGATTAACAATTAAATAGCACAAAACTTTTTATCGATAACGGATTCAAGGAAAATTTACATTTACTCCCGAAAAATCTTTGCACTTATTGGGCAATAATGTTCGTCGAATGGCTTTGAAAAAACATTAGAAGCATTTTGTGACAGTGTTTAGTTTTTGTTGCAGGAATTAGTCTAGACACATCTTAAGTGGGTGTCAATATCGTAACGATCAAAATATCTCCAAGAGCTGTTATATTGTAAAATTGATAACTTCGCCCTTTTGCAAATTCAACTATCAACATATTTTTGACAGCAAAACAGCTTTTTTTACAACGTGAGGTCCATAATCCTCAAAATATTTCTGATAGCTGTCAAATTGAAGACAAAAAGTTGTTTCCCGATTTTGACAATCAATATGATGATCTTATACAGATTACTTTATTAAAAAAAGTACATACTTGATTAATGTTACCCCCTCCCTTGCAGAATGACTCTTTCAACATATTGAAATCGCATATGGATCAAATGATACCTCCTTTGAATTGAATGATTTTGGTCTTTGTTATAGTATTTGCAACAATGATTCGGTTCATATTCAGATATTGAAAGCAAATATTTTTGGATTGTTTCTATTTCCATTAGAAGTGGTTATAATCGCATAAAAAGTTTTTAAGATGTTTTAAAACTGTCTTTACAACAGCTATAAATATGAATCTGGCATCGTTCTATGAAACAGTTTAGTCAGCACTTATATTTTATAAAATCTATTGGATCTACTACAAAATAATTATGTAAACATTGTCACAAGTCAACAACAAGTTAAATAATCGTACTAAAGGTGCAATAAGGTAATTTAAATATATTTTTTTTATAATTTATTACGTCTTTATAAATTATATTATAAAAATGTCAATAATGATAAATCCAACAGATTTCCATCTCTCTCTATAAAAAGATTTTAGCCAAAAGATTTTAGATTTTTCATTATATCCATATTAAAAAAAAAATTCAAATCAGCCACAGATTTAATTATTATTTTTACTATCAAAAAAAGAGCAATCGTTGTAAATTTTTTTGTACGTGGGGTGGGTGCTTAGTTGCACTGACTCCGTAAGCTGTATTACTTGTGTGGCTATCACTGCAACTCTCGCGGTGTAGTTTTGTGTGTGTAAATTGTGTTCAAATAGCTTTGTGACAGCATCATATCGCGTTTTATAATCACTTGCCTACCAACACCGAATGGTAAGTCGATCCGGATTTCAACTCTCTGAAAAAGTGTCACCGACCTTCCAGAGAATTGAAACTCGGCTCCTATTATCCCGCCACAACGATAGTCAGCCGCTTAACCACTGCGGTTATCGACCCGTTAATAAATGTACTATTAACATATGTAGATAGAATTTCTTCTCAATTTTTCATTCTGTTCATTTCATTTATTATGAAATATAGTAAAACGAGCTTCCTGTAGAAACCTTTAAAATATCTCATTTATCCAAACTCTCAATATAGATAGCATTGGCAGTGTCCAGTCAGCTTTTCGGTAGACTACCAATCAGTGACCGGTGATTTGAACTTAATAAGCAAAGAAATATGCGTCATCTGTCAGATGATTCGATAGGTTGCGATAGGTTAAGAAACCGGTGGCTAACCGTATTTTAAATGCGGTGAAAAAAATGGCGATTGGTGAAACCAACCGGTAAGTAACCGAAGGCATACAGCGTGCTATTTCAATCACCGGTACCTAACGGCAACTTACCAATATCTTAACTGAACACGGCCATTGTGTGTATCTGCACAAAGCATTAAAAAAAACTCTGTAATTAGAGGTAGATCAATTTGAATATAAATTGACCTAAAAATATAGCAACGAGATATATTATCTTATTTTATTATTATTTAGTTGTATAACATTGAGTAAATTGACTTGTTCCACTTTTTTGTAACTGTTAATGTAAGTAATGAGTTATAAGGGTTGTCCTCCTTTTTTTGTAAGCAACTATACAACTACAATACAAATATATTTTTAATCGTCGCATAAATGCACAATTTATTAAAATATCCTCGACATCACTAAGAAAGAAGAATTCCCTATAAAAAAGCGCAACTTGAAGAAAATTTGAAATGAGAGTAACCTTTCAAGATTGGAGTCAAAAAGGCAAATGGATTAAAACGCCACCCAGAGATTTGCAGCCATTAATTGTGTCAAGGATGGCTGTAATGGGATATAATTCTTAAGATATTATTAGTTCAATCGGATTCAACGAATCTTTAATAGTTATGAAAGTGGATTTTATTTGTGCTGTAAAGAAAAATTGGTTCTGTTCCGAAAAGGATCAAGTATTGTTGTCTGTGTACAACAGAAACGATTCATAAGTGTTCCACTGAAATATGTTTTTGTATCTTGAATTACGTCAGCAAATAATTTATTCATCTGTAAATACTGACGTTTATTTTAGATGCGCTATCTATTCACAAACAGTCGAACCATACGAGTTGCAACTTACCTAAGTTACAATGGCTACATAATAACAGTAATGATACATATAGACTTATTTTTTATTCATTAATCAAATTGGACGCAATACTTGATTAAAGTGTATTTAATTAGTTAATAAGTTATAATACTAAAATTACACATTTCGAGAGCCCATGAGCTCTCGAAACATGAGAATTAATTATATTAACCAGAGTAATTAATTAAATATTGTGCTGTTGGTATTATCGAGGTTTCATCTGTATTTTACGAGCCTACAGTCCTTAAAATCACATTATACAAACTGCTACTATATCTTCTATTTTACATTGAAGAGATTGGATCATATTCTAACACCAACTTTATCAAATATTCAAGAAGCTAAACATCTTTGAAATGCGAATAGTATGCATCTATTTAATGATATGGTCGTATGTTTCTTTGAACCTTTCTACTATTAAAAGGAAATGGTAATTGTTCAACTTGAAATGATGTTTTCAAATAAATTGCTTTTACACTTTAAATATATTCTTTGTTGTGTGTAATTGATTGTATTTGCTGCTTACTAGATGATAAAATGGAGCAGGTTTTAGAAAAAAAAATTATTGTAATATAATAGATTAAAAAATTTGAATAAATATCTTAGTAGACAAAACAATTAAATTAGCACATCCAAAATTAGGAACAACCACCAGCATGGCTTCTCATAACATAACCGCGGCAACTGCTTTGTGTAAGCATTCTAAAGATAGACTACTTTTGATTTCAGAAATCTCATTATTATTAAAAAGTTCAGAAAGGATTTTAAGCACAATGTAGATGTCATTTATAGTAAGTAACTGAGAGATAATTTCATTACAATTTATGTACAACTATGTTTTTGTTTACAAATATGATATTTGCTTGACAGATATGGATATACATATGTATATATCGTCTCTCCCATGCCAAAACCACGAATGTGCAAATTTGGTCATTTTCCTTTTAACGAACTATCCACTGTCAAAATAATGAATGTGCAGGCCAGTTATTTACAGTGTTATACGGTGGTGTAGTTTCACGTATGTAATAATTCCATGCAGGGCACAATATCAAAACAATGAATATGCCAGATTCGTGGTTTTTCCGTTGTCGATAATAACTGTTCGTCCATTTGACGATCACATTCGTGCTTATTACTGAGTGTGCTATGGTGTACGTATTCCTTATTTTTGTTTTGTAAATTAGCCGAAAATATAAAACTATTAGTAATATAATGGGTAGCAGAGGCAAAAGACTAGTAGCACTATGCAATATTTCATCACAACTAGAAGGCAATTGCTGTGAAATAATGTAAATAATTATTATAACCTAACTTTTAGTTTCTGCAGGTAAAACCATTCGGGATACAATTCAGTCTGGCATAGATGCACCTATACCTGCATTTAACGAACCAATTCAACCAAGTCCAGGTTTGCAATTGTGTCTAGGATTTAGTATACAATTTTTAGGTTGGCTTTTGTTCATGACTAGGTTTTAGTTTTCAAAATAATGCCGCGTACAACGTATTAACACCGTCATCTGATGATGATGAAGCTGTCTCTTCTACAGAAGAATATCAGCCTTCATCAGTAACCAACAATTCTGATGACAGTAATTCTAGTGAGAATGCGGATAGTAACGAAATCAACAATATTAAGGATACTGTGAATCCATTAACAAATGTTGAACGTAAAGGTTTGTAGTAATGGTAACTGCTTACTTAAATGTAAGTACATTAATTTTCAGAAACTGTCTACAAAAAAAGAAAAACTTGGAGGAAAAATATAAGAAAAGAAAAGAGATTGAAAGGAGAGGAATATGTTGGTTTTCGGAATGTTAAGCACCCCTCTCGTCCCTTGTTGCCATCTCCGTGTATTGATAAACCGAAACACATATGCAACAGCACAGTAAACGAAACCAATAGAGTACAAATTTACACCGAATTTCGTAATCTCCCGACAATCGACGATCAGAGGCAGTTCGTGCTAAATCATGTTGAACAGAAACCTAAAAAGAGAACAACTAGAAATCTTGTAAACTCCCGAAAAACGTATAGTAATTATTATTATTTTACTGTGGAGGGTGATAGAAAAGCCGTGTGCCGTGAATTTTTCATGGCAACATCAAACATTACGGACGCTTTTATACGCTGTTCCCTAAAAAAGCGCACACATACAGGAATATTGGAGAAAGATAAACGAGGTAAACATGTTCCTGCCAATAAGTTGGTTACTTAGGATGACACTTTCATGCGCAATCATATTACCTCATTTCCTGCAATGGAATCCCACTATTGCAGGGTGAAGAGTACGAAAAAGTATTTGGATTCCGCTTTGAAAATTATAATTATGCATCGAATGTATGTAGACTTGTGCTCGGCCAGTAGTCGTAAACCGGTATCACTTGAAAAATACAGGCTCGTTTTCAACGAATACAACTTGAGATTTTTCAAATCAAAAAAGGACCAATGCAAGAGATGTTTAGCCCAAAGAAGTCGGTCAGAGGACGAACAAAAACAATATGAAGTGGAATTTAATAAACATCTTGAAAGGAAAGAATCTGCTCGAAAATGTCGAAATGAAGACAAAGAGATAGCCCAGAGCAATCCATCTGTTTTGTCATTTAATTTCGATTTGCAAGCGGTTCTCTGTACTCCTAAGGGTAAAGCTGGACAAATTTTCTTTTTACGTAAGTTAGTAGTCTATAATTTGACTATGTATAATTTGGGCAACCAAGATGTACAATGTTATCTATGGACAGAGACCCAAGGAAAGTGAGGATCTAACGAGATATCTACGTGTGTATGTAACTACATTTTATCTCATCAAAATATAAGAACAGTGCGTATAATGTCAGATGGCTGTGGAGGCCAACAAAAGAATTCCATTTTCGCTGGGATGTGCTTAGAGCTCATAGCCAAGCACCCAACAGTACAGTCAATTGACCACAATTTTTTTGAAACTGGACATACTGAGATGGAATGTGATTCTATTCATTCCAAAATTGAAAAAAAATCGAAGCACGTTCCAGTATACACACCCGAAGGATGGGCGCAAGTTATACGAGATTCTCGACGTAATCCAGTTCCTTTTGCAGTTTTTGACGATTTTTATGATTCTAAAAAGTTGTCGGAAAACACTGCACCTGACCACCACGTACCACAGCGAAAAGTGTGTTGGTTACACTACGAGAAAAGTAATCCAATGAAAATATTTTACAAAACAAGCTTCCAAGACGAGGGGTTTATTGAAGTAGCACTGAAACAAGCCAGAGGCCGACCTAAAACAAACAGCGTCTTACAAAAGGTATACAGCGATGAATTACCAATATCGAAATTAAAATTTAATAACTTACAAACCATGTGTAAGGACCTCATCCCCAGATGAAGAAGAAGAATCAGATTAATATTTTTTTTGTTTATCATTGCGTTCGTCATTTCTACGTTTCTTTTGAGTTAAATCACTTTTTGTTACGAATTCTGAATAAATACTTGCAAATATAATAGTTCCAATTACTATCTGTTGTTGTACGAACCTACACTATACAGCTTAATCTCCAAAGCCAAAATCACGAATGTGCAGTATTGTCACTAAATTCAGTAAAATTTTATTCGAAAGTAAATTCATCTTGTTGAACACTACAAGTAACCCCAGTAAACGCTAAAATGTATCGTATTACAGTTAGTTTGTATTTTTCGTAAGCAACTCAACTTTTAATGTTATTTTTCCACAAATTGCCAATTTGCACATTCGTGGTTTTAGCATGGGAGGGACGATATGTCAAATGAAAATATAATTTTACGTGTTCTAGAATAAATTGGTTTATAGTTCATTGTTGTTTTATTGACTTAAAAGTGGAATTATGTCAGATAATGAAATATAAATTATATAAAAAAATGTATATACCTACATCCTTTTATATCACTATTAGATATGCATCACATTATGTGAATGAATTCAATAACTACTTTTTCAGAAAGGTAACAATTCTTCTGTCAAATTTATTTCGAATCAGCTTTGTAGTTTATTGCGTAGCTTATGTCAAGCTTAGATTCTAACATTAATTGACGTACGGATTTTCACTTACACTTGTTGCATTTGCGTTTTCTACTTCTTCTTTAAAGTTGGGTTTCATGCGAGTTGAAACTTATTGCGACTGTTCCATTCCAAATTGCAATAGAAGTTTCTTTAAATAGCTCAATTTTCGAGATGCCTACTTCTGTTACAATTATCAGACCAAAAAGAATTTTGATTTTCCAATGTCTTCCATTTCAAATTCTTTATTTAAACATTCTTTTAAATAATCAATTGCTTCTGTATTCTTTTATGTTATTATGACATCATCCACAAATATCAATACAAAAAGCTTTTAGTGTAAGACAATAGTCTGCGTTTGACCGCCTATAGTGTTGATTTACCATAAAAATATGTCAAAGCAGTGTCGGCAGTTTTGCGTCATGCGTACAAGTTTCCTTATAATCTCTTCCGTAGTGTTGTCGGAATCCTCTACCAACTAAGAGAGTTTCGTATAGGTTTCTGTATATGTCCAGATTCATCTCACGTAACTCTGAATACCTAGTCGACAATACGTTTATCTTTTGACAGTTCTACTAGTGTAAGTGTTATTCTTCTTTAGTGTTTTGCGTATCATGTCTCTTGCAAATATTTGTAAATTTAGTTGGTATCTGTTCCACAAATGTTTCTGCCATACACGCGGTAATCGCGGTATCATAATAGTTCAGCTAAAGTGGAGATTTCCCTTTTATCTTTCTTTCGAAATATGAAGACATGCCAGTCAAACAAACGTTCGTAATTTTCATATACCTATACTTCATACTATGCCAAGCTTTGGCTGGTGTCTGAATGTTGAGAAACACTGTAAATCTACGATTTATAATGTAGGTTGCAATTTCGATGTTTTTATTTCAAATTGTTCTTCCTACTCAACAAATGATTCATATGCTTCATTCTTATACCTTATGCGCTGCACCATATACAACTGTAAAGTGTGTGTAGTCATCGCTAAATGTTAAAAAGTAACGTTTATTATCTCATGACATGGAATTCACTGGACCATACATATTTGTGTGGCCTCTTTGGCTGCGGCCTTACAGTTGTAAGTGAAAATTTCATTTGCTTACCTTCCACGGAGTTTTGAAATATAGATCTATTTACGAACATGTCTGGTGAAATTACAACTACTATATCTTCTTGCTGTAAATTTTGCAAAGTTGTGATCGAAATGTGTTTTAATTGCCTGTGCCAGAGATTCCATATATTTTCCGCAATCATACCATTGTTTCCTTTTTTTTTCCCGTTTTTCTTCTCTGCATACTTCAACGTTAATTTATACTGCTTTTCCTTTAGCTTATTTATGGCAATCTAATTGGTTGGTCACACAAAGAGCGAATATTAAATTACATATGTTTTAAATTAGGTAAAAGTGGTGCAGAAACGTATGAAACGCTAAAAAATGTATACGAGGATGAATCATGTCCCTTACACAGTAAATTTATCCCAGAAGGTCAGACGGTGAACGCAGAATATTATCTGGAAATTCTACAACGATTCTGGGCCAGAATTCGACGAGTTCGACCGCAATATCGAGAGCCAGACACTTGGTTTTTATTGCACGACAATGCATCGTCGCACAAAGCCTTTCTGATACGTGAATTCTTGACCAAAAAAAGCATCATTATTATCCACCGTATTCACCTGATTTGGCTTCGTGCGACTTCTGGCTGTTTCCCAAACTTTCGTTTCGATACCGTCCCGGTCATCCAAAAGACTTCTACCACCACAGTAAAGGCCATTCCAGCCGATGAGTATAAAAAAATGTTTCGAAAAATTTGTTGAGCATTTCCTGCAGTATATTGAATCAAAAAAAAGACTATTTTGAATAAACAAGAATAAAAATCAAAATAATAAATATATTTTGTTTAGACCGGTCTCATTCGATTTAGGACATTCTGTCTGTCTATCAACTGAACTGAACTGTTTCTGTTTTTAATCTCCTCGTCCAGTATCTTACGTTTACCAAATTCTAATATTAACCTCGTAAGACTCAGTAATGTAAGAAATAAATGCTATTATTCGACCTTGTTAGTTCATCTTTGCATCAGCTTCAATTAATTCTCTTATCAGTTTGCCGAACTTTAGAAAATTACATTTCAAGCTTTCTTTCTCACCATGTTTCATTGTTAGTAATTTTTTGCGTAGCACTATTTAATTTGTGATTCTTTTCTTTTCAAATACAATGGTTTCCATATTTAATGTGATAATTCCTTCTCTTTAATATATTCCATATAGGAATTTATTATACTTTGCACAATTAAAGACGTATGTACATTTACATTACAACACTTATTACATTCACATTACTTCTTTTTTTTACTTCCCTGAACCTTTTCTTTTGTCACGTTTTCAGTAGCTACAAATTTTGATTCCACCCCTCGATTCCAAGCAGTTTGTTTTAAATTGTATTATATATTATGTAGCACTTCCATTCTATATTACTAGTCGTTATAGTTATTGTTCTCCATCAAACACACAATATAGTATCTCTCTACTACTTCCAGATTCATTTCTAATCGTCTTTTACTTTCACCGCGCCTTTAATATATTGTTCTATTTCAGCAATATATTTTCGAACCCTTCAGTTTATCGTTTCTAATCTTCTATAATTCAAAGTTCGTAATATAGATCAAGTTTGTAGATTTACAGATAATTGAAGAATAATTGTACTAGTTTAAAAGTATTTATTATCTAACCGTATTTTTGATATATCATTTATAATAACAATTATTTTTATAAATATTATCTCCGTATGTTTTTTATATCTAGGCATAGAAAGGTAAGTAAAATTGAAACCATGAAACAAAATTGACTTTCCTAAATTTTAAGAGCAATTTCAAGACTTTCTTAGAGCTTCTAAATTTCCTCTCATATAGTAGAGACTCGGCCGTCGAAGCCTCATACATTATTTAACATCAAAACTTAATAACCTTCACACAAGGAAAAGAAAGTAACATCTAAAACTATAAGTTCCAATAAGACAACAGATCTTCGGAATATTTTTAGCGATTCACAGAGTAAACTAAACGAGTATAGTAAATTTACAAACACTAAACAATGAGCAATAATTTCGCTCTAGAATCAAACAATATATGACAACAAGTTATGCCCGTTACAACAAGATTTCACACACAACAGCAATTGGTTTCAAATGAGTAGTAAGCCTACTAAAATAAATATATATATTTGTAAAGGTATCAAATTATAATAAAAGTTATTTAAACGTTTTAAAGCGTTTATTCTGTAGATTTTGTAGTTTTATAATTTAGCTATTAAATCAATTTAAATATAAACTTTAATAGCATTTTTAAGAATCATCAACCAACTGAAAGCAATAACAAAACAATAAAATCCAATAGTTCCAATCCAATAATTTCCGATAAAAGAAAACTTCGTTCTAAGTATGATAATTTGGAGTGAATAGGATTGATATTGTGATTAGATAATAGATAGGAATTTGTAACAAAATATTTACCACAAATAGGTGTATATATAATTGAATAGCAGGTGTAAAACCATCGAATTGTAATAATACATTGTGACTGTCAGTAACACCAAAGTATGAACTTAACCTCAACTAGTCACCAGCTCCATATTATTAAATAAGCAAGAAACTTTGTTTCATTTAGAAAGATATTTGGCGAAAATTTAACGGATCCTAACCACATATAACAGGTCCTAACACATTTAGTATGAATATATTACAAGGTAATGTTCACAAAGTATCACTACTTTTTTTCTGTTTTGAATTCAATTGGGATGAATAGCGTCAGCCATGCCGAGAGTCTATAAACTAATCTTAGCCCACAAACAATGCACTAAAATGGATTTACATATGATTTACCATACAAAAATGTACCAATGGGTTTACCAATTCAAGAAACCAAACTTTAAAAAGCAAAGTAGTCAACCTGTTCTTACCGAAGCAGAAAATTACTGAGTAGGGATACCGATTAGACTCTGTGATAAGGGTTTTCGAGTTTTGCTTGCTCCATAGTAGTGATATACATTTTGCCCCTCATGTAAGTGGCTTCTTCACGAGCAAAAAGCAGAGGGTCACGGTAACTCAACGTTTCAACCAGACAAGAGGTAAAATCCTTCTGGTGGATGAGGGATGTCAGAAGGTTACGACAACTCGACATATAAACCACGCTAGATGCGAAAAAAGTTTTTGCTTCTAGCTATAATGTATCATCTAATCAGTGTTCCCAACTAAATTGTAATCTTCGTAACTCACTCTAATTATAAATTCAATTGTGCTCTTGATACCATACTGTAAAAAACTGCATGGGAAAAAAGTATTAATATATGACAACCTTTCATCATCACTGTTTGTACTTTCAATTGAAGGGTACGTGGAAAATGATGCAGCACTTGTATTCTTGCCAAGCTTTCAATTCACGTAACAAACTGTGGATGTTGCATTTTTCAAGCCAAACAAACCTTGTTTAAAACAAAATAGTAGAGCGATACAAAATCAGGGAAGAAAGGGATGAACATCGCTAAAAATTATTTTACCGTTTTATTTAAACAGCTTCTGACTGCTATAGAGCCCAATTAAGGATTGGTTGGAAGAAAAGATAATACAAACATGTAACTCAAGGATAGTAGCAAAAAATGGGACAATTTAACTTAATCAAAGTTATTTTGAGTAGTAAACGCTAAAAAAATAATGTATGTACTGTGAGTTTCATTTTCATTTATATTGTTGTCTCATTTTTTGCAACCGAATTTACTAACATGATGGCTAGATTTAACAAATGTGAAATAATTCTCCTAAGCCTTGACCGAGTACTTAATATGCTCTCCAGGGAACAATTAGCAGAAACAGTAAATGAAAAGATTAAAAGAGAGGCAGAATCTTCCGAGAGTGACGATCTTCACTTGGATACCTATGACTCCAATTCTGATATAGATCCTTGTTCTTGTGTAGAATTGCCAGCTCAATAAAATATGGATTCCCACTTTGACGCTTTTGGAAACTTATTGTGGAGTTTCTAGTAATTTGCAAATGTATTTCAATGTCGTTTTCGGTATCCAGAAAGAAGACATCGATATTGGCGATTGCTTATTAAGTTAAACTGGACTATAATTCTTTAATGAAAGATGATCCTATTACGTCAAAGTCTTATTCTAGGGAATTCATATCACAATTAATCAAAGTAAATCATAACAATAATTATCTAGGAAGTTTTTGAGCAAGAATGTTGCAAAGTATCATTCAGGATTCCGACAATTAGAAAGTTCAAAAAACTATAATAGAGATTTCCTACGTTTCGACGTTAATTTAAAATACAGTAAAAATACCTACATAAGTGTATTGTCATATTTTTATGCTATATTTATTAGATAGTACTATTCTTGCTGTATTATTCTCGAATAATGTCTCTTGACACATCTCTTGATCATGCAGTTTGAGTAACAACCCTAAACATATCTGTTTAGTCATTTAATGTGATTCTATCCACCTCACATAGTGCTAAATATGATAGTCATTGTAGAATACAGCTTTGTGTTCATTAAAAAGAAAATTAACTTTCATTAAACAATTTTTCGCAAGCATTAGTAACATTAGCGTTAGCATTATAAACATAATTCAATAATCAAAATAATTCCAAGTAAAACACGTCGAATTAGCACGAAACTATTAGAAACTCATACAACTCAACGTTGGTCTTATTTTGTACTGTAACGTAAGCGTTAGTAAACATAGCAAAGTTATATAAATAACAAGTTGGGGTCAAAGATGCCAAGCACACCGAGTTTATTGTTAGTTAGGCATGAATTCAAAAGTGTAAACGCAAACCAAGGACGACGTTTGGTTACATGCGAGAATATTATTAGGATAAGATAACAAAGATGGTTCAAAAATCTAGATAAATAGAAATTGCATATTATATTTGTCTAACGTACATACAATAGTTTCGTTGTTCGTAATGGACCTTGAGGTGTTGCAAAAAAAAAATGAAGGGCAAAATAGGCCGATGATTACAATGCAAACATTTAATTATTGTTACTGCTTACGTGTTATATTAATTATACTAATCTGAGCTTTTAGTTTATAGTTTAATATTTGTAATTTTACTTTTAATCAAACAAATCGTATTGTTACTACGTCTTTTTTTAATTTTTCATCATATCTACATATAAATATATTACGCAGTTGATTTTATAAATATCCAATGACATACATATATTATCTATTTAATTTAAATTTTTCGAATATATCCTTAACATATATTATACCTACAACACAAATAAATATGTAGTAAATTTTAACTTATGATCGGTTTAATAGAGAGGTTCAAGTTTTGGATCATTAATATGAAATATAGGTATACTACATTCTTGAAGTAAAATTTCTATTGATTGACGACAGGATTTTATTTTAAAGGGCTCACTGAGTATATCAGACTAAATTTAAAAGTCTTAGATAGCTATGAATTGTAAAACGTGTCTTTTAGGAAACCAATACGACCTTATGAATCTCATAAAATAAAATTTTATTGACATAAATGCCATGATCAGCAGTAATAAATGTCAATTTCTTTGTTACTTTAAATGACCTTGCATTAATTTAAGGTTTAGCGTCCATGGCTGCCTGGGACGTAATGACTCTTTGAATTTACATTAGAAACGTTTGACACTTGCATTATTTAAACATGTCATTGCTGTCACTTTAAGCGCTAAGTTTATGAGATTGAAATGCATTCTCTTCAAGAGTTACGTTTAAAAGTAGGACATGGTTGCAGAAATATTGACGTTGAGATCTTTAGAAAAGTGCGGGACGAAACGCCAAATAGGGTTTTTGTGTCAAACAATTTAACGAACTCATTTCGAGCTAATTATTGTATGAAAAATAGTAAAATATTAGCTGTGTTGTACAATTTGTTGTAATATTGTAGTTTGTTCGACGGTCTACGTGTGGAAGAAAAACAGCGACTGACTTGTCCTTAAGTTTTTATTTTCAACTTATAGTACAAGTCGTACAACTGATCGTTTCGTCCGTAGGCAGCTTAAAGCTTCATTTACATAGAGGGTAGTGCCAATTGTAGTGTAATAGTAATGGAGTTCCGAAGTTAGTTTTCATGTGCGACAGTAACGGTAGTGCAGAAGTAGTGCCAAAGTTCGCAAACTTCAAACTTTCCCACTACACTACCGATACTTATACCATTGTGCATGCGCAGAACAATCTACCAATAACACCTGTTTTGTTGTGTTTACATTTCACTATACATCAATTACCAACTATCGTCGTTATGCATGCGCAATAAAGCAGGCGCATCGTCCCCACTTTTCTTACGTAAATGCATTTCTGCACTACTATACACCTTTCACTACAATTGGCACTACCCTCTATGTAAATGAACCTTTAAGAGTGTGTTTTCTGTAACAAGTCAGGCGATTTTGCAAAAATTGATAAAATCGAATTTCGTGCAGTGATAAAGCACTTCTGGATGGCTGGGAAAACGGCCACGGAAATTCGAAATACTTTGTTAGAGGTTCATGGCGGATCTACTCGATCATTTTCGACCATCGGCTCCTGGGTGAGCGAGTTCAAACGTGGCTGCACAAGCTCAAGTAACGAACCACGCAATGGACGCCCAAAAACCCCAAAACCGTGTTAGCCAATCGTCGATTGAAGATGAGAGAGATAGCAGAGACCACAGGCATCTCAGAGGAACGCGTTGGCCATACCCTACGCGAAATTTTGGGCATGAAACAGCTTTCGGCACGATGGGTACCGCGTTTGCTCATACCGGAGCAAAAACGAAATCGGATGACCGTTTATATTTTATAACCGTGGATGGGATTTGGATCCACCACTATATACCGGAGACCAAGGAACAGTCGAAGCAGTGAACTTTTCCGGGCTTATCAGCTCCGAAGAAAACAAAGACCGTTCCATCGCCCGGTAAGGTCATGGCGACCATTTTTTAGGTTTCCCAATGTGGAATCCTCCTCCGACTATCTGCAGAAGGGAACGACGATCACGAGGCAATACTACAGCGATTTATTGACCCGATTCGATGGAGTATTGAAGGAGAAACAGCCTCATTTGCTGCGGAAAAAAGTGCTTTTCCACCACGACAATGCACCGGTTCATTCATCCTGCATCGTCGTGCGGGATGAAAGGAAAGAGATTTGCCTCAAGCAAGGATGAGGATGAGGAAGTCGTCCTACAGATGATTATTTTGCAAACCTCGAAACATCCTACTTTTCCGATGGCTTGAAGAAACTGGAGTATCGTGTGAAAAAGTGTATTGATCTTCGAGGATACTATATCAAAAAATTAAAATAAAAAATAACACCAATACGGTGTTTTCTCGTCGATTCCGGAAACATTTCAGGTCGCCCTTGTATGTCAATAAAATTCATAAGGTGGTATAGGCTTAATAACGACACGCGTTTTACAATTGATAGCTAGAACTTTTAAATTTATGTTGAGCAGATATCTGTAAACACAAAATTAATAATGGAATAAAACTGTAGTACTCTGTTCAAATGAGTGTATAATTTTTTATTAAATTTAAGCCTGATGTCATACTCAGAGGGCCCTTTAAAATGAGATATCACTCGACCCTCCTCCCTCTCCCCCCCTCTCCAATCACTCTGTCGTCTATCTTTGAAACTAATTTTACTTCAAAAATGTAGTATATAATATTTTATATTAATGACCCAAAACTGGAACCTATCTATTAAACAGATCATAAGTTAGCAGGGGAGGAGGATACTTTAGAACCGCACTGTATGTACCTATTAATTGTAGATTATTAAAATCCACGAGCAACGACATTGAGTCTCCAAGGCGAATGATTCCTTTTAGGTTTATTTAAATTATTATTTTTTTTATTATTTACGTTTTAATAGCAACTAAAATGAAGATAATACAATATTTAAGATAATAGGACGAAGAATTAGGAAATTTAAATAAGCTAATTAAAAAAATATATGGTAATAGCATATTTTTGCAGATACATATATGCCTAACTCTAAAGAAATTATGTGTAATGTTTTACCTTGGTTGTACTTATCAGAGACCTTGTTTTAAAATCTTAAAATATGTTTTATTTATTTTAACTAGCAATTAACAGAATACAATTATATCCAAGTATGTTCTCATTCAAAACTCAACAATTTAAAACCGTTTTTTTCCTCAAACGGAATGAATGGTAGATTTGACATGTATCACATTACTTGCATATTTTCTTAGACAACTTTATTCCCCAAATAAGAAAAACTTGTATGCAGATAACAGATTTTTTTTTAACAATTTCCAAACATAACAACACAAGCCACTATATATACGGCATATTATGTTAATATAAATTTCATAACGATTACATAACGATCAAAAGAAAGTTATAACATTCAAGCGTAATCTACTTTTCCATTTGGTCACGCATAAACGTGAATATTGTATACATACATATATAAAAAATAAATTTCACCAAAATAAGATTAACTAAAACAAGAATCTAGGACAGTTTTATATTATCAAACAACAAATTAGTATCTAGCGTATCAAATGTTATCTTTTATGTAACGCAAATAAACGAAAAAGATATTTAGTACTGTATATATACATAAGAATATAATATTGAAATATTCCTGATGTGAAAATAGATTAAAAATGATGTAAAAACATTTCTAGGAAATCGCCAGTTTGGTAACGCTTGAAAATTTTATGAAAGAAAGTTATGAAAACTATGATACCACCTGCACAAGCGAAGCAAGCGTGACTACTAGAGTCAGTAGATAGTCCACATGCTTTATTGGATTATGACATCTTAGAAAAACCGCCTCTAATTTTGTCAATGTATCGATAACTGTCGTTATTCTAATCTTCTTTGGCTCTATTTAACGAGAGCATGTACAATCCTTTATTATTTATTTCCTAAATATTTTATAAACTATCGTTTTCTGCGTAAAGGTTGTGTTTTTCTGATAATATAATATATATAATAATATCTTTATTCAGTAAGCCAAAGTATAGATTGAATTCATGCATCGTTTATTTCCTAATTAAATACATTCATTGTACAGGTGGCCAGATAAGAATGCAAAGTGCTGTATCTCTGAAACTATTCGTCGTAGAGACTTGCGGTAAAAACTTTTAATACTAAAGTGGTCAAAAGAAGACCGTGGAAAATATTTTCAGATTTACAAGATGGTCGCCAGGGGGCGTAACCGGCATCTTAAACCTTTAAAGTGATTTTTCACTGAAATCCACCCAGTAAATGTTACCAAAAAATATATGCTCTTCAAAAATAAGCTTTACTCGAGTAATTTTTGTTTAACACTTTTTGACGTATCTATTAAAATAAAGTGGTGATTTTGAAATAAAACTGAATGCCTCCTTAAATACTCGAAATGGTCTTCCATCACACTCAATGCATTGTTGGAGCCGCTCATGCGTAGACATTATGGCAGCTTCAATTTCTGCTCTTGACAGACTACGAATGGCCTCTTGTATTCGTATTTTCATGTTGTCTCTCGTTGTTAATGGAATTTGGTAAACAATATCTTTCAACCGACCCCAGAGATCCAAACAGGTGAGGTCTGGGGATCGAGGAGGCCAAGGAAATAGACTTCCTCGCCAAATCCACCTCTGGTGATATCTTAGATCTAAATGTTCTCGCACATTTCTTGAGAAATGTGCTGGACAACCATCTAGTTGCAAAAACATATTTTGCGAATTGCAAGGGTACATTTTCTAATAAAATATGCAATTGGTTTACCAGAAAATCAAGAACACAGCACCATTTAGCACCTTGATCAAATAAATAGGGAAATATAATAGTTCCGCCCAGGATACCACACCATACATCGAGACTCTAATGGCTTTGATATTGGACCTCGCGCAACCAGTGAGTCAGTGTTGTCAGACCAATAATGCATATTATGCAAATTGAAGTTTAGATCACTTCTAAAAAAGCATTTTAATACTTTTAAACATTACTTGTGTGTGCAAACAACATAAATTACACTGCCTCTATAAGTATAATTTGTTGACAAGTTGATTTTAGACATTTGTTTTTACTCCATGGCCTACTCTTCATATTCTGCGTACCTTGCACTTACATATTATATGCATTGATAACTATGCCCCTACACGTTTTTCTTACAATTTTTTGAACTGAGAAAACTTTTATTATTTAAAAATTATTAAATTATGAACAATAAATACCGGTGTAATAGCATCTTTTTAAAATTACATGATAACTAAATCTTCTTTTTGCGATATTTCAAGCTACGAATAAGATATCGAAATACGGTTTTCACTAACCTATTTAGGTATCACTTCGCTACATTTTTATAAAAAACAGTCATATTATTGCATTTAATTTTTTAGAGAATTTTACAATTTTCTGTTATTATATCAAAAGACGCGCTCAACAATAAATACTTTTTCCAATAAGACCAAGTTTGTTAAAATCAGTTCAGTCGTTTAGGAGTTACAGCTGTTTATTTGAAAAAGCATTGAATTACCCCCCACCACTTTATTTTAATAGATACGTCAAAAAGTGTTGAATAAAAATTACTCGAGTAAAGCTTAGCTTTAAAGAACATACATTTTTTGGTAACATTTACTGGGTGGATTTCAGTAAAAAATCACTTTAAAAGTTTAAGATGCCGGTTACGCCCCCTGGCGACCATCTTGGAAATCTGAAAGTATTTTCCACGGTCTTCTTTTGACCACTTTAGTAATAAAAATTTTTACCGAAAGTCTCTACGACGAATAGTTTCAGAGATACAGCACTTTGCATTCTTATCCACCCTGTACTAATGCGTCCAAATATGTACCATATCTCTGTTTGTAAGCGTTATACCAAAAAAAATGTCATAACAAGTTACTTGAATTAGTATGGTACATATTCTAAAATTAATGTCGGTTACACAGGGTTTTTCATTTTAAGAAAAACTATAACTGATGATGACTTTTCCGAAACTTTGTATTAGCAATAATTCAATTTTTTTTTAATCGGAACAGTATGTTTGTGGGTTATATTGTCACAGTATATATATATATGTATAACAGTATGAATATTTTTTGCATATACCTACATCCTTTTGGCTAAACTTTACCAATTTTAAGCAAATTAATATTCAAGACAAGTGTTTTCGTAACAATAACTTTGTTTCCATCCGACTATGTTTTGTTGGGTTATAATTAGCTTATCCCGTTAAAGGTATTAATATAATCCGCGGTCTACGCATTAAAATATGTGAAATGCACTATTGGGTGGTGGATGCCGAGCGGATATAAATGAGCGCTATAGTGCGGATATGAATGAGGGTGGATATAAGTGAGCACGAAATTAGGCGGGGTTCCAGTGTATATCAAAATATGTAGCGATTTAAATATATAATTTGAAGAATGTATAAAATTTAATCGAGCAACAATAAAAACAGGTTTTGTAATATCTGGACCACGAACCAGGCTAGAGACGAAAAGCTTGTGAGGGGTTTCGCCTCTAATGTGATTTACACGTCGAGTTATCGTGACTTTCTGGCATCCCCTACCACTTTTTGCTCCTAAAGAAGTGACTTACATTACTGGTTAAACTTATTTTTTGAAGTCTTCTTAATCGACTGATTTTAACGATGTATAACACTTATTACCTAAGTGGTTGATTACACGAATTATAGGCATTAAGGCTATCAGACTATGAAAAAAGGGATTAGAATTATTGTTACAATTCAACGTATTCAATGTTCGAAATGTTCTCCATTTACTTGTTGACAATAATCTAATCTATAGTAAAAAAGTGTATTTTCTTAAAGTGGAAATTTTGTTCATATAATGCTTGTCGCCCAATTGCAGTACGTACCAGCACAGAACGGTACTCAAAAAGTTTTAGACGCACGGCTAAAACTTTTCCACCTAGCATTTCTTATAGGAATCTTTATAGGCCGTTTTAAAATAAAATCAATATGACATTATCGTCTACAGTGATAGAGATATTTTAGTAAATTATCTTTTTAAAAGACATTTCTGTCCTTAATAAACAATGCAATATTTAACAGAAAGTCATCGTATAGAAACTTTGATGATGATCAGTTATGGAGATAAGTGGAGAAGTCAAGTGGAAGTTACTAATATCTTTAATCAGAAATATCCTGAATTGTCCAATATTTCGCAAGGAACCGTTTCCAAAATTCGTTCATAGTTTAGAGAACTTGGACATGTCCGCCCGATAAAAATAAAACTCCATTTTGTGAAAGTAGACATTTTATTAAGTGTTGCAAAGAATCCAACAAGTTTACACCAACTAGCTCGAGAAAAACGTTAGCCATCCAACTGGTTTAAAATGTTTATATTAACAAAAGCTTCATCCCTATTAGATGATATTTATACAGAAATTAACCGAAGACTAATGAATAAACTGAACAGAAATGAGGTAACCCTTGCTTCTGTCCTGCTTTCGGATGAATCAACTTTCATGTTAAATGGAGAAGTAAATTGTCAGAACTATAGGTACTAGTCAGCAGAGAATCCTCATCGGATGCGTGACATTGGGAGAACAACATTTAATTTACCGTCCTCACTGCCGTGTTTCCTTGCTGTTTCTGATAATTCACATCACTAGTTTCTTCAAATGTTCTCTTCACTTTCTCTAAGCTTCTGGAATGTGGTTGTCTTCCCTCAAAATATCGTTTAGATTCTCCCAACATATAACTCATACTCACGAATTCTCTTTGTGTATGTTTATTAGTTAGTTCGTAATTAACAAGAATGAATTAAAAATTAAACACAATCTTATTTTGCACTTATCAAATACAAAACACTCGTTATTATGGAAACGATTAATTCCTTGTAAATTCACAATATTCTTATATACTTCTATCAATACAGTAAACATTACATTTATCACAGCACTCTAATCTCAGAAGTAACGTTATTGTTACGAATTTATCACTTTGCTTAAAAATGGTAGCCATAGGGATGTATTTGCAGAAAATATTCATTATTATTTTCCGTATCACGTGGTGCTTAGAAATACATACTGTGCCATTTAAAAAAATAGAATTTTACTAATCCACAATTTCGGAAAGATGTCCTGGTAACTGAAAAAGCTATTCTTAAACACAACTTTTTGTTAATAATATAAAAGCGAAATCGCAATATTAAAGATAAAACCAAAATAGATGTAGGGTTTCTAAAAAGCGTCCAACATTTCGCAAAAATTGAACGGTTAAAGATAGGTGTAGGAATATTTAAATAAGTCGACATAAAATCTAGAGAGGAATTCAAGCATCAAGAAATAAATTAGACGTTCTATTTAAAATAATAAAGTTGCACTTTGTTCAGCGAAAATGGAACACGTATAAGAAAAATTAATTTTAGAACATGTGCCATATCAATTCAAGTAACTTGTCTGTAAATTTTATTCAGTACAACATTTACAAAAGTAGATATGGTGCTTGGACGAACTAGGGAGATACCTGTAGTACCTACATATATATCCGTTGTCCTATACAGATAATACATCAGATAATAAGAATAAATTTTGGGAAGAACTAACATTAGTGGTGGACGCGAAAGGAATAATGTTTGTAGTAGGGGATTTTAACAGTAGAGTTGGCATCAGAGACGATGAATATAGTGAAGTATTAGGAACAAACAGGGAGACTGTTAGAAATAACAATGGAAAAAGAAAGCTGGACTTCTGCATTATATACAACTTGGTAATAACTAACACTCTTTTCCAACACAAAAATATACACAGATATACCAGAGAAGTCCAGAGTAGGGGAGAGAAGTCCATAATTGACTATATATTAGTTGACAAAAATAACAGAAGAATTGTGAGTGATATGAAAGTAAGAAGGGGGCTGAAAATAGGGAGCGATCACTTTGTGGTTATATCAAGAATAAAAGGAAAATTTCAAAACAAGGGAAAGGAAAATGTATAAATACACAGAAAGAAAACCAAACAGAATCACTTAGAATATACAAATTAAGAAGTAAAGTCATTGCCGAAAAATACCGGGAAAGGATAACTGAAAGAGTAGAAAATATAGAAATTAATGGAACTAGCGAAGAAATTTGGAATAGGTAAAGAAAAAAAGAATTTAAAAAATACTTATCACAACAATCAGTGGAAAAATACGATACATATAAAGAAGAAAGAAAAAAAGTGAAACATTTAGCAGTACAAGCAAAAAAAGAGACATGGAAAGAATTTGGGGAAAAGATGGAAAAAATAGTAAAGAGAACCAAAAACTATTTTATAGAGTCTTGAAATCCGTAAGGAATGAAGAAAGGTCACAATCTACACATTATATACAAAATAAGAAGGGAGAGATCCTAAGCGACAGAAAGAAGATTATAGAAAGGTGGAAAGAATAGTTTCAGGATTTGTTAAGCGGAGGAGTGGAAAACGAGAATGCTAGTGAACAACAAATAATAGGAGAAGAAGAATTACCATGGACGAACTGGAAGAAGCAATACAAAAACAGAAAAATGGAAGAGCACCAGGCTGCGACAAAATTACGGCAGAAATGATAAAATATATAGGACAAAAAGGAAGAGAATTAATGTTGAAAATATATAACAGAATATGGAGAGAAGAGGAAATACCAAACGATTGGAAGAAGTCATTGATAGTACTAATACACAAGAATAAAGGAAATAAAAAAGACTACAATAATGACAGAGGAATATCCCTTCTAAGTACTGCAATCAAGATTCTCGAGCAAATAATAGATAAAAGATTAAGAACAAAACTCTAAAATACGTTACATGAGTCACAAAGTGGATTTAGAAAATAAAGGAGCACAGAAGACCAAATATTCTCTGTGAAACAAATAATACAAAAAGCCTCTAGAGAATAGAAGAAAGTATTCTTAGCATTTATAGACTTGGAAAAAGCATTCGATAAAGTACCAAGAGAAAGATTATGGAATATATTAAGAGAAAGAGGTGTCAATGGCAAAATAAGACGATTAATGCAGAAAATATACAACAACAATACTAATACTGTAATAGCTAACATCTTAGAATCGGAGATATTTAAAACAAACGAGGGACTGCGCCAAGGAGGAAGTCTGAGCCCAATGCTGTTCATTATTTATATGGATGACATTATCAAACAATGTACAAGCAAAAGTAAAAAGTTCAGAGTTGGACACCTTAACTTGAATGCAATCGAAATTTCGGAAGGGGCATTCGCAGACGATATAGTAGTTATAGCCGACAATAAGGAAGATCTGAAACGTAACCTAATAACATGGAATATGACTCTAAAAGACAGTGGAATGACGATGAATAAGAGCAAAACTAAAGTAATGGTAGTGGGAGATGAACAAGTAGATACGAAAATCGTAATAGAAGGAACGGAAATAGAACAAGTGAGAACATTTTAGTACTTGGCAGTAACAATTGATGGAAAAGGTACCCAGGACGCTGAAATTAATCAAAGAATAGAAAAAACAACAAAGCTGTACCACAGCATGAGGAATAATTTCATTAACAAAAAAGATATATCTCGAGAAACAAAACTAAAAGTATATAAGGCAATTTACCGACCGATATTAACATATGGCTGTGAATCCTGGATATTAAATAGAAGACAAAAGAATAAATTACAGGCAGTAGAAATGAAGTATTTAAGAAGAGTTAGAGGAGTTACAAGGATGGACAGAATAAGAAACCCGGAAATATGAAAAGATTTAAAAATGCAGTCAGTGCTAGAATACATTGAACAAAGACAGCTAGGATGGTGGGGACACTCATATAGAATGGAAAATACAAGACAAACAAGAAGAATATGGGAAGCAAGAATAGTGAAAAATAAAAGAAGAGGAAGGACAAGGACAACATCGAATGATGTCATAGAAGAAATACTGGGAAGGAAAGGCAAAACAGAAGCGAAGAACATGACAAGGAATAGAAATGAATGGAAAACGTTTATAAAAAGCTAGAAGAAGATAACCGCCCTACACCATTGTTATGGTAGAAGGGATTATTGGATATATATATATATATCCTATACACAAAAAAAAACAAGTTAATAACATCAAAAGGCTAAGTATGCTAAGAGTGGTATAATGACAAACAATTTTATATTCGTCAAACTTTTGGAGGTTTTCTGTAGTAAACACAAAAAAAATCTCCACATCTCCACTGTCCTGATAGCCACATCAGACTGTGTTCCTTTGGCTTAGACCTTTGAGCGTGAGCAGACAGTCCCACATCAGCTTAGACTAAAAAGTAAACGTTCTTAGAGCCTATAGTACTGTCTGACTGTTTGAGAAGATGTAGTGTATGCGTAGCTTCTTTTCAGACATTTCTGGGGACTTGTTCAATAGCACATATTTCTGTCTGAAAAATCTGTATCCCGCCCTACAGATACCTATGCCCACTCTGTTTTGGATTCGTCCGTATACCAACACATAGACGGGTGCTGTAGTTTTTTTCCACTTATACCAGACCCGTGCGACCAATAGTCACCGATAAAGCACCGCAGCCTTCGGGCTTATTGTGCCACGTCTGTATATTCAAGTCACCCATTCTAACGCGGTACTCCCCTCCACTAATCTGTACAGGTCGCTAACCGAGTAGGTAAGGTATGCCTTTGGGTCTCCTTTCGTTCTCCCAAACAGATTTTACCTTCTGCGATCTAGTGCCTCGCACTCGCGTAGTATATGATCAGCTGTCTCCGGTTTTTCTCATAAATGGTCTACAGTTTGTGTCCCCGTCATACACTCCGATTTTGTAGAGGTGTACTTTCACCACAGCATGTCCGGTCATTAGGCCCGTGCTGTAGTTTAGATCAACCAGACTCTTATCTTTAGCAGTTTTAGACTACCACTTCAAACTATTTGTCGAAGTCGAACTTTGGTGCCAATGACTTTTAATTTAGCCAGCTTTCGAAAAATTACGTTAAAAACTTTGGAGCGGGCTGTACATCAAAATCGAGCGATTCCGCCACTAAAACTGTTTTGTTCTTATACTAAGGTCTGCTTCAGTCTGCTCAGTTTCATGGAAATTAATTTGACAGGTGTCAGTATTTTGGTTTAGAATCAAAATCTACGAATTACTGCTATATTCGACTGTTCACGGAGTAACCAGAATACAGTAATAAAAAATAAATCACTCATATGATTAAGCACAGACTCCAATCATGTAGAGTCCTAGTATTAAAGACAACGAACAGAAACGATGTTTATTGAACAAAACTAGCTTCTTTGTATAGAAATTACATAATAATTACATAAGAAATTACATAGTTATTTGTTAATAGTCCACTTATGAATAAATTTTGAATTTCGAATATAACGATACACGCTTAAAAAGACTATTTAGAATAACGCATATGAAGGATACGTAAATAGGTCGCAAGAGAACAAACAAAAGAATGAATAAATATAGCAAACATAAAATTTATCGCGTGAAGTTTAAGAAGTTAGACAAAACAAAGAGAAAATTGTATATTGTATGTGATATGCAGTTTATACACCATGCTCGCTAGTAGCAAATTTTTATTATAAAAGTAAAAGGAAGCATATACTCAAGTTATGTATGTATGTATATCATTAGATTTTCGAAAGAAAAGTAGAAATACACATAGATTAGTTTTTCACATAACTATTTCATGGTTGTAATCTGCTGTTTCAGAAAAAATGTTCTATTCATGAATATTTTAATATTGTATTAAATAACCGTACTTTAAAAAATAAACGGTTAAGACAAATAAAGAAAATAAACTTTATTTCATGGGAATATTAAATTTGTAAAGCTTTTTAAAAACGTAGGTAGGAGGTTTTCTCTAATTTCTTGCAATTAATTGGATCCATATCAATTCTATTGGAGTGAAAATACAATGATACGGCGGTAAACGTAAAATTATATACAAACATGCTGCAATGAAAAAGGAAAACCTAATTCAAGCACATGAATTTGACGTTAACCACACGCCGTAAAAGAAAACGTATAGAAAGTTCAATCCTGACACACAGACACGTGTTTCGAACTTATTAGTTCTCATCAGTGCGTGATACAAGAATATGAACCAACAAACATATTCTCCGTACCCGTTTATTCTGAAATTACTCGAAAGAAAATCAGAAGATAAACTCCATGTGTGTGATAAACTCACGTGTGTAAATGCTAACGTCATCTATAGAGATATAGAGTGATATACACGTCTCTTACACATTTGTGTTTTGTTTATGTTGTTTATCTTGCAACCGATAGATGACGTTAACATTTGCATACGTGATCTCTGTAATCGTTCGGAGAACGTCTAGAGATCTGCCCTTGTTGATGTCCAGTTATCGCCCGATGAATTGTTACAGTTAGGGACATAATATGTATGTTAACTATCCACATATTTACTTGTTATTATATATTATGTAATAGATAATGCAATTACACGATCCGCATTACTTATACTGCAGAGTAACATAATAACACTACATATTTGCAAAACTATAAATAATTGCAGGTAAACTCTTATTTGCACTCATTGTACCTCCCATGTATGTAACTGTAGTAATTCAATATAGATCCCTAATTTTTTAGTAAAGTATTAAGCTGCAAGAGGTATATAGCAGTTGTAAACACCGTAAGTTATTTTCATATAATTCTGAATGCACTACATATATTACCATTTTCATCATACATAACTACATAACTACCTATAAATAGTAATTAAGTAGCAATGAAACATTACGTCTCTATATGTAGACAAAGCAGGGAAACTACCAAGCTACAAAACAATTCTATTAAAAAATTAGTGTAACTTATATGTACTATGGAGCATGAAGTAATTGGAAAAAATGCTTAAAAATATTTGTCATATAATTATATTAACTTAAGTCAACATTGTCAACGCTTAAGTTAAATGATATTTTCATTTTTATTTTGTATTGTTTATTATAAGTATTGTTGACAACTGTCCATGGTGTCTCAGTTCTATTCATTTATACTGTAACTCTATCGTAGTAAGATTGTTTTGTTACGTTTGTTAAATTTTTGTGAACGTGTTTGTGTTGCGTGTGATAATCAGTATGTTCAGTAATCAATATTTCCATTTGGCAGCCAGAGTTAAAATTCTTTCTCGGAGCAGAATTTGCGGATATTGAGTTTTATGTTCAAGTTTACGATAGTTATCGATTCCATAGTATCGATACCTGTTGAAGAGTAACCGATTCTAATACTCAGAATCGATACCGTGCATGGAACCCATACATCGATAAGTATCGATACCGTAAATTCAGTATCGTCCAACTCTAGTATATACAGTCGAGGCGCAAAAAATAGTGTCTTGGGGCGAGAGTATTATGTTGGTTTTGTGTCAAAAAAGTCAGTCATAAGTTAATAATGTCTTGAACTATTCTTTCTATATTTTGCATCCTCATTACCTTGCGGTGGTGCCATCCCATGTTTATTCTTCAGATCTTCGACTTTGTTTTTCTTTATTATTATTCTTTCTTGTTTTGCTGCTTCATTTATATATTCTGCTTGGCACAATCGAAGTATGCGAAATGTTACTTTCAGCTGATCCCATGCATCCTATTCGTATAAAAGCTCCCATCATTGTTAGTCGCAGCTTGGATAGCGTTGTCGAACAATCCAATCGAATTCATTCCATAACAAATCGATGGGGTTAAGATTCGTAGCTTGTCGAAGCCAGATCATATTGTTTAAGGCACCCCTGCGATCCAGTTCTTGTAAATAACCTCAACATGACTTCGAACTGTTTCGGATTGTTAACCTGATGGAGTACAACTAATACTTTTCGGTGTTTTACAGTACGTCCGTGTAACCCTCTTTTTTCAAAATCTCTCTCTTATTAAGTCACCAACACCACTCATAGCAAAGCAACCGCAGACCATTACAGAGCCACCTCCATGTTCCATGCGGGCACAAGACACTGCGGGATCAATTTTTCTGATGCCTATCGCCGCACAAATATTTGACTTTTGGATTCGAATACTTCATATTTCAACTGATCTGCCCATAACATCTCGGCCCAATCTCCAAATATCCAATATTTATGAGTAATCGTTTTGGCCGATTTTATGATCACAGCAACGGTTTCCTCACTACAACTCGTCTCATAAGGCCGGCTGCTCTAAATCGCCTTTTATCTGTAGTTTTTAATACTGTAGAATGTTGACCCATATTGAAGTCCAATTCAACATCTAACTCCGTTAATCATCTATTTCGTTCAGTGATCAATACGATGCTTCTATAGAAGTTGTTGCCTTAGGCCTTCCTCGTCGTGGCCTGTCTTCGTTTCTCTCGTATTTTTATAGCTTTTAATAATACTTTGCACTTCCTCTATTAATACATCAATCGTCTTTGTGATATTTGCGGTCAAATCCCTTCGTTTATGATTTATGATACACAACAATTTCTATTAGTTTTTCTATACTTAAACTAAAACAACACATTCTCATATTTAAGAATAGCAAGTTCAAATTTTATACGTAATATAGGTTAATCTACTAACAGAAGAATAGTTTTCTACAATTACATAGTTAGAATAAGTTTGTAACATTTATATTATGTTTTCCTAATTTAAAAAGGGCGTTTCCAAACTCATGGCCGGGAGTGTACATACGTATTTTTGCAGGCAAATATCTTTGTATTTTTAATACACAAGTCTGACTTAAAAACGAAAAATAAAATATTTGTTAAGATGCATGTTAGAATTTAAAGACAGTCGTAAAAGTACGAATTATAAGGTCCGCTTGGGTTTTGCATTTTGGACAGTATTACTACGTAGGCGTAATTGGAAAGGTATGTATTGGTTTTCCTAGAATTTAGTTTGAACTCCAGTGCTCTGTTTTAGTTTAGTGAATTAGTTCGTTAGCGTCCTAGATTCATTCCAGCAGTTTTTGCTTCGAAGAGGATTCTGTAGGTGCGCTCATGATTGCGTTGTCGTAGGACCTGTGTTGTACTAGGGAGCTGCTGCTCCTTCAGCCCTTTTTTTCTAGGGTACGTCGTTCCATGTGCCATGCGAGGTGTTTGAAGATGGTGTCCTCTTATGTGTGTGGCTCAGCTGCAGCTGGGGCTACCGCGCCATTTCAAAGCCGCGTCATGTCAAGACCCGCGGAGAAGGCCTGTCCGGATCCGGCACTCTTTGTGTTTTCCTGGCCAACGCCAGCGTCTGCTCTGTGGGTGTTGTGAGCTGTAAATCACTATGAATTTGAGCGTTACTCACATACCAAGGTGCTGCGAGAATAATTCGCAGCACCTGATTCTGCAGAATATTGAGTCGTTTAACTTGTGATGCACTGACGCTGAACCAGGTTAGGGCTCCATACGGTAAAATTGGCCGGAGAAAGACCATATATAAATCAGTAGTTTGATTTTAAGATTTGGAGAGCTTCTGATGCAAAGGAGTGGATAAAGAACAGACCTGACCCGCAAGAACTTGGAGATACCATTCGTGAAATGTTGCCTGAAGATTAGCTTCGTCTCCAAAGTTATACCCAGGTAAGTTACGTGGGTTTTTCATGACAGTTGTTCTCCTGGTAGCTATGTTGATGTGGGAAAGATTTCGCTTACGCGAAAAATGTAAGGCTTCACACTTTGCTGGATTTATTTTCAATCTCCACTTTGTGGAGCAGTCTATTACCATCATTACGTGATGTCGTATACAGAGCGGTATCATCCGTGTATATAGCTATAGCGTATAGATTGCGTTGTAATAAAGAAGAATAATTTGCAGATATCTTTAATTAGACTTTTCATTAATTTATTTCTATGTTATGATAACACTGACAATAATGTTGTAGGTGATAACTTTAGCAATTATTTAGCAGTGTTTTAATTGCAATTTTTTAAAATGAAATAGATTCCTCATGTTTTTTATTTAATCTGACTCTAATTTTGGTGAAATTCTTTATACAGTTAAAATAATTTTTGGTTATCGATACCAAAAAAACCATCACCTGAAGTATAACCTGTGCCAACAATTTTTTCATTGACTTTTTAGTTACTAACTACGTTCACAACAAAAATCTCTTGATGATGACTTTACTATCATTAAAAGATGTACGAGTTCTCCAAAATCCGGAACCAATACTCGCCCTGCTGCACAAAAATTCTGCGCAGTTCTATCAGCATTCTTGAATTTCGAACCAAAACAGACCCATTGTGTATTTAACCATGAAAAAAATTGTCTTTCTTGTAAAACCACCTAAACACCAGAAAGATACATGTAAGTATACTCTTTTGGTTGGCTAATCAACAAAACAATAATTACTTTGCATTCCTCAATTAGTACATCAAGATATTCTGGAACAAACCACATAGATGTTTTTAGGTTGGATAACAACAAATCTCAGAGTTTAACGTTGTGGAAGGTTTGCAAATCAGTTACCAGCAAACAAAATTGTCGTGGCAAGTGTTCAAAGGAATATATACATTATGTATACGAAGTATTAGAATTGGAAATTAAAAAAAAACCTAAATAGCAAGAGTACCTGGAACAAATTTTAGATAAAAAGGAGATTTAAAAATTGAGAATTGTATATAATAATTAAAACTTGGACATTAGAATCATTGTATCATGCTTTGTCAAACCAGATCTTCCAAATTCAGAATTCGTTTAAATAAACTGTAGGATCATTGTTAACTTTACAATAACGAATACAATAGCTTTGTTTAGTTAGCATATTATAATGTAAACGTTATTTTAAATGTTGTAAGGTCAAATTTCTAATAATCATTTGTAAATTATGACTTCATTAGAATTTAAATGGAAATGATAAGCAATTTTGCAACCGTTTTCAAGTACGACGACATTAAAAGTATATATCACCGCATAGTTAATCGTTAATCGTTAAGTTATGTGTTTTTTAGACTAACGGAACCAACCACTGTAGTTGTATATTAGTTATAAATGTATTTGTGTATATAAATGTGGTAAAGGTGACAGAGGTCAAGTATCACACATATAAATTTTCATTCAATCGTGTACCATTGAATCCAATACCGGAAAACTTTAATATACAACATTGACGATTTTTAACGATATATTAGATGACTTTGAATTTATAATATTTGTATAAAATCTGCATAACTACTAGGCAACGGAAGCTTGTTCTGGCAGCGATTGATTGGAACTATTCGCTCAATATATGGAGACTACATTGCATCAATTTTCTATCAAAATATGAAGATGATTTCTTTATAGAGAGGATTACAAAAAGATGTTGTCAGCGATGCATTCAACTATGTTATGCCATAAATACTAGAACTGAAATACAAACCTATAAACCTACAATTTAAGAAAAACGAAAAAGTAGTACAGACTAATTATCATGTACGTATATGTTTATATTACGCAATTCACTTTTTACAAGGTCACTTGTATAGGTACCTGTCCATAAATATGTAATCTTGCTTTATCGTATACATACCTGAAGAATATGTGTGTCCTGAAATAATTAAATCTAACCTACATAACATTCGTGTTATATACCACATGTTAACATACTCATTAACGCTTGTATTATGATTATGCCTGGGGTATATTGTAGGTCGATCCCCTTTTCAATGATTGTTTACTTTTTAAATAATCATTACGATTGATGAAAAGTTGTGCAATGAAACGGACATGTTTTAAAGAGGTCGTGTTATAAGATGTCACAATAATTACCAAGTTGGTAGACAATATTAAGAATGGTATTTTCGAAGTAATGATCGGCCACTAATTACTATGAACAACAGCCAAAATGTATCTAAAATAGAATCAACGAAATCTTACTATTTTTAGTGCGCTAAAATCGAAAATAAATTTATCTTTTTCATATTAGTTCAAGTTTTAGAGGTGCATGATGTCATGTATCCCAATGTCATTTGTCCTCACTGTAACAGCATGTCTGCGTTGTACTGAACAACCACTGTATACAAACAAATGAAAAACCACTGCGCCACTATGGAATTGAATAGAAAATTCTCAAATATCAAATATTCCCTAAAAATCATGTAGCCGTATTGGACCCGCCGTTGGACAAGACACAGGTGTATCCAAAAAGAAAAATCGGTTGTCAACTATCCAAATATACCATCTATCATGTGACCTGGCTCCCATAGTGACGAACTAGCTATTCCAGAATCCCTAGAAACATTCACTTACGAATCAGATAATAGCGATACAGCGATTTGTCAAGAAAAATATATGCCATCATCGTTAAGAGATCCTGATTTCACACAAAGCACGTCACATCGCTAATCGCACAAAATAACCCAGTCAGAATTAAACGATCTTGTGAAAGATTTAGATCTTCCTAAAAGTAAGGCAGAGTTACCAGGATCACAACTACAACAGTGGAACCTATTTCCTATTAGAAGACATTGTTTCGTGAACGCCATAAAGGCTTGGTATCCTTTTTTGACATGGAAAATAACTACTGCATATTGGAAATCTTCTACCGCCTAGTCCTGTTGGATATGCCGTTTGCATAAATGTATCATACGACAGCATGAAGTACCTACTGACAACTATGAAATACGATGAGCACCAATAGGAGATATGTGGCTACTTGCAGGTTGTTGCACTTTTAATTGGGTTGCAGCTAGATTACACGAAGTCAGGTAAAAGAAACTTCGTTACAAGAGAAAAGACTAGCTTGTTCGACAATCATTAGAGCCTGGTCAAAAGAATGTACCAATGTAACATATGCCATTGGTAGACTCAAAAAGATTTTGTTGTCACTACTGCACATGAAATTGGGCCTAATGAAACACTTGAAAACATGTGTCAGAAATTCCCAAGGCTAAGTGAAGCGAAAATTAAAGAAGGTATTTTTGTTAGGCCACAAATTCGGAATATTTTGAAAGACGAACATTTTGACAGCACTCTAACAGATATTGAAAAAAATGCTTGGAATCGTCGTCACTAATTTCTTGGAAAATAAAAAAGCTGATAATTAGTACATTACTCCTACTGAAAATATGCTGTCACCGCATCAAAAACCTTTTTTCAAAGGTAAAAAATAACAGTATACATTGCATATTTTAAGGTTCTCTTTTATTAGCATTATGCACTAACATGGGAAGTTTGATATTAAACAGTTTTAAAAAGAATATTTGGCAAGTATCCATCGCTGCTGTCGATGGATTGTTGTAGTCGACTCTCCAGCATATCAACCGGTATGTTGGCTATTTCATCACCAATATTGTATTCTAATGCTTCCAGAGTTGCAGGACGGTTATTATAGACTTTAGATTTGAGGTAGCCCCATAACAACATGGGGCTAAATCTGGCGAGCGTGCGGGCCACAAGATATCACCTTAGTTGGAGATAAGTCGCCCTGGAAAATTCTCACTGAATTGAATTTCGTGATGTGTGGGCAGTTGCCCCATCTTACTGAAACCATACTTCGCCAACAGCAATATTTTTAAGGGCAGGCATAAAGAAATTGCCAAGCATGGCCACATAACACTCCGAATTTGCCGTTACCGTGCCATTGTCCTCTTCGAAAAAATGTGGCTCAATAGTCCCTACACTTGATATCGCACCCCAAACTGTGACCCGAACCGAATGAAGAGGCCTCTCATGAACCTCTCTGGGATTGATACCGCTCCAACAACGCATATTTTGTTTGTTAACACAGCCTCAGATGTGAAAATGTGCCTCATCACTGAACCACACAATGGCGCCAGGAGGAAAATTCTGAACACATTTCCAACTGCCCTAAAAGCTTCCATCCACAATAAAATGGATCCTCGGGCAGGAACAGTACCTCCAGGAGAAATATTGTACCCTAAACGGAACGCCCGCTGCAGCGCGATGATCGACTGGCCTCGTGAAAAGTAGGTTTCTACTGCAAACGCGCGTTGCTCTCTCACCCAAAGCATTTTGACAATTAATGACGTTTGACAAACAAATTCCCACATCAACGTTCTCGGCCGGAGACACTACCACGCCGCAACTAGTTCCAGTCGTACCACTACGTCTAAGTGAAAAAAAAAAGTTTCAATGGCGGACCCTGTATATATTTCTTACACTCACACCTGGAACTACGGAGCTGTAAGTGACGAGTAGGACGAACGCTTCAATCATGATATATCAACAATGGAGAAAAGACACCAAGGAAACTGGTTTCCATGCTTGCCGACAACTGTTGGGCTCTTGTTAGAGATGCTCCAGAAACAATTCACAAACGACTAGCAAAAAGACTGCTGATTTAGTGACTCAAAGTGTAAAAGTATCTACTGTTTTTGAAAACTGCTACAAGGTTTTTAACTTCATTTTTCACTGTCACTTGTCACTTCAGGACTCCAAAATTACCAAACAGAGTCTTTTTTAAATAAATAAAGTAAAATTTGTTGTCCAGTGTTGTTATTAATGTTAACAGACCATTCGATTGTTTTAATTTTCAGTTCTTCCTTTATTGTATTTATTTCTGCAAAACCAGCACATAAATCAGCTGGAAAACAGTGAAGAAACCGCAATATCCGACTACGTCTATATGTAATACGTATTACAATAATATTATTGTTAAATTGAGGAACACGTTTCTACGCACATTATGTCGTAGAACACGTAGACATTGGAATTATTATCAAGTAATTAAGTCATCGAGTTGTTGTTATAAACATCAATTCGAGATAAAAATCGTTCGCAGAAGGTCATTAGATAAGAAACCAAAACTGTTGCGACTTACAAATTTATATAAAAAAACTACGCGTAATTATCATTTTTAATCATCAATGAAATTAAATTCAAGATTAATCGTTAAATAATGTAATTTTATGACGTAATCGGTTTTGTAATAATTTTCGATATACCTACTTGAACATGAATCCCAAACTATGTACAGATACTATCTATGTTATTACTCACTTCATAATATGTTTATAATACAACTAAATTGTAAGTTTACTAGGTATTTATACAATAAATTATTAGAAATGTGTTCTTAATCTTTTACTAAATAAATAGTTTTCAGAAGCTTTCCATAATACGAGCATATCTTATCTTAAAATGATATTTACATACATACCTAGAACCATTATTAAAAGTGCAAATAGATCTTCAAGTAGTAAGTTTACAATTTTGCTACTACAGATTTGAAAATAAATTATTAGTTTATACAATATTGTCAGTTTACAGTAAAATAGTATTTTGCAAATATGATAAATTTAAATTGAATTATTAATATATTCCTGGTTGGTAGACTCCGATGTAATATGTAAATACATACCTGGAAAATACATTTTGAATGATCCAATCGACCTACATATACAGCCATACCATGAACTAAACAATGCTCATTTTTCATTGTAAAATCATCATGTAAAATCTCCCTTCATAATCTTCCCCTTAAATTATTATTATTAAGTTAAAATCAAACCAGAAACTACACTAAACATTTTTTATATGAACGGGTTAGAATTAAAACTGTTTACGTATTTTTATAGATCAAAACGACGGTTTCAGGTACCTCTCTTCACTGCGACCTATTGATCAATTGTAATTACCCAGCTCAACCAATACACTTCCAATCAAATATTCTAATCGAATCCTAGGATTGACTTAGTTGCAGTGGCTTTGATCTCCCCTGGTGTTAGAATCGCTGTTGCTAAATACTGTAACTTTAGCTTTGCCAATCTTTTTGAAATGGTATCTTGAAGGGCACTGACCAGTTTACCCAGACTTTAACTTTCTAAGACCAAATAGCTTCTTATTCGTATTTGGCGAGAAGTTTATAAATTTTTTCCCTTGAATTTCTCTGGGAGTTATTTTTCGGAAGGGGAAAACGCCAAAGATGAGCTTCAGTCGAACGAAATTCATACTGACTCCCTGTTTTACAAGTTCGTCTGCCTTAGCATTGATGGAATGCTCTCAAACTCATGTGAGAGCTACCCTATTATTTATGGCCAGTTGCGTAACATTATCTCGATATTCCCAGATTAGTTTAGACTCAAAATTATATAAAATCAACGCTTTTAGACGACGTAGCTATTGGCATAAACATAGTTGTTTGCTCCTTTCATCTCTTTGTTCAGACATGCTCAGGCGCAAAAATCTATAGCTTGTAATTCCGCTTGAAAGATCATTGAGTATAACCCTAAAACTTTTGAGAGATTGGTCTTCTGATTACGAACTCCAACTTCCATCCCTTTATCCGTTTTGAACCCGTCTGTGTAAAATTCTTCACTGGATCTCTTGGTGTAAAAGTAGAACAATAAACACTTCAACCCACAAAATACCAAAAACTTTTTACTAAAAGCCCACGCGTTTTGACAGCAAAGGTAAAGAACTGACATTTATCCCGGCTTGAAAGAAGCACCCCGAATAATCGTTCAATAAAAAAAATATTTTCTTGAATATCTAAAAGAGTTGACATTCAATTATTTTTCTGTTGTTACCATTGTAATCAGGAGGAAAAATACGACTAGTTTGCTAATTTAACCAACTTCGTAGCTCCAATAATAACGAAGTTAGCAATGGTGGGCACTTAACTTAGAACAACCTGTATATTACTTGTGTGTGTGTGAATGATTATCAAATAAGGTAAGTAAACTATTTACTATTATTATTATTACTGAACGACGAAGTATCTAACTTTCCGATCCTCTCATCTCGTAACGGCAAATAAACATTTTCCTACATTTTTAATAACTTTTGTAGTAGATGTTTTACTTTGTGGTGCTCAGTTAAAATATTTTTTTGAGAGAAAATAATTTAAATAAAACATAAACCTAGATTCTAATGTTTATATTTCATTGAAAATTCTGGACGTGTTGTTGATAATGTTATCAACCAAAATAAGAGTTACCGTGAAGCCTAAAAAATTATTTATAATACAATCTCTGAAACGGAATTAGACCATGTCTACAAGTTTTATCGCCGGTAATAGAAAATGAAATTACACAACGTTTGATAGTAAGATCTAATATGGGTTTTACCTATGATAAACCAGAACCGCGACATAACTATTAGCTGGAAAATATATCAAGGCCAAAGCACTGAAGTTTCCGTTTAAAGATGGGAATCCCAGCGAAGACTGGTATTATTATTTTATGAAAATAGTAATTCTATCCTAACTTTTCTGTAAAATTTATTTACCAATTTTCTTGGATTCAACTATTACTCATTGGAAGAACCAGTGGAATTAAATAAAGGCAGCGAGCCTATCACAGTATGCCTTCCTGCAAATGACAAGACTCTACCAACACCAATCGTGTTTAAAGGGGCTGTAGTCCAAACTCACTGAACATCGGAATGCCTTGAAATTGTATGCTACTTCTACTAACAGTTTTACTGGTTTTAGATGGTATATTCCCTGTTACTTCAACTATGCTTCCAGAAGAACAGAGCTTCTTTACAGAATTAATCACAGAAACAAAATTTACATGAACTTACAACTCTTGACGAATTATCTAATACGCCGACCTTGGAATGCCATACTGAACAAAGTTTACCATTTATAGTTGTTCAAATAAATTTAGGTCAAACTGCAAATGGACCCGGGTTACGGACTTCCTTTCGAGTGACGGAGAATTCTCAGCTGTCAACGTCATCTGCAGCTAATATTGCTCTACCTAGTATCTTAATTTTCCATGAATTCAAACATTTAAAACCTGCTACTCGACAACAGAAATGGGCAATTCCTAGATTGAAGCAATAAACATATGGAGAAATATGTACATACACATTAACTTCAAGTGAAGTGCTAAAACGACTAAGAGACACGGAGAAGAAAAAAAAACAAAATTGAAGGCTAAACAGGAAAAAACTTCAGAAGAAATACAATCAAAATCTGATATAAAACCAAATAATAATAATATCGTTTATTGTCCAACAGTTTTCCAATTACAGGACAAATCAAATAATTTACATACAAGCAATGCATTTAGAAAATAATAATAATACAAAAAAATACAAATATATATAATTACATATCACAAAAAAAATCAATAATATAAATAATTGAAGATAGGGAGGAACTTAAGAGAATATTGGTTCTGGGAAAGGGCAAGAAAAAGGTATTAGTTGATCGGGACGATAATCTAGGAACAAGGAAATTAATCATAGCGAGCAAGGACGGACAATCAAATCCAGTGATTGTACTACATGCCTTTCCAATAGTGACGTGTAATCCATATTCTTCTGCGGGTAGATTCCGTCAATTTTAAAAGACAGGAACTTGAGAAAGCGTCGTTGTATCTTCTCTATTGCGAGTTTAAGGTAAATGTAATGAGATGACC